>OW386292.2:7334012-7934012 GCA_936432065.2 Rutpela maculata
TCGCTCATTCATTAATTTGCAATATATATTTCATGTTATGCAGAATTTAATTTTGAAGCTTTTTTTATTCTTAGAAAATTGATAGAAAAGAAAATTAATTAAAATTTTAATATTCGAATTGGTAAAAGTATTTCTCGGTCATTATTACTCTTTTTTTCGACAATAACTTAATTAACATAATTTTTCCACAAACTGACGAACGAAGTAACTCGGCTTTCCTACAGCTGCATATTTTTTGCAGCTGTAAAAGATCAAATCCAAGAGTGTTTTTAGGGATGGTAAATTTATCATTTTCACTGACGTGAGTATGTCTCCTGCAGCCCAACCCCCATTCTTCAGGTTGAAAATCCTTCGAAACCCATTGTCGGACTTGCAAGTACACTCTATAAAAACGTTTCTTCGCTGCCATCGCGTCAGAAGTGGGTGGCAAATTCGCGAGATTAACTGCTTTATTTTTAACCACAGCGTTTGTGAGGTATGTATGTTACCTGTAAATCTAGGTAGGTGTTCCTTTTCGTACAACTCAAGTGTAAGTCATCATGTTTCATAAGAAAAATAAATGAAAAATTTACAGAAGGTGATATTTAACAAAAAATTTTAAAAAATAGCGAGTTTTGATACTCCATAAACTGTTTGAGTTCTTAAAAAAATATGAAATTTTAAGTAGAGTTTTGAAGTTTGAAGTATTGAAGTATTTATAGAATATGCACTTTTACAAATGCTTATTTACATTACATTACAATGTATTAATATATAGAGAAAATCCTAATATATTGTCTCGCGAAACATAGGATTTAGGAATCCCAAAAACAACTGCGTTGTGTTGCTTAAATAAAAGAAATTCAAACCCTACGAATTAGGATTAGTCACCATCTATATCCAAACGACTTTCAAAGGCGTCTCGTTTTTTGCCAGTAGTTTTTGCGTCAGTGCAATGAAGTGCCAGGATTTGAAGGAACAATTATATGGACAAACAAGGCCCATATAAGCAGTCGGCATAATAACCACCATTGGGCTCATGAAAATCCGCACGTAACCGCTACAGTTAATCGTCAAGGACGATTTGGATTTGATGTATGGTGTGGTTTTATTGGATATCAAATAATAGGTGCTCATTTTTGTCACGGTAACTTGAATACCGAAAATTTTAATAACATTTTACAAGAAATAGAAAATTTCAAAAATTAATTTACCAACACGATGGCGCCCCAAGTCATACGTCAAATGAAACACGAAATTATTTAAATGCTCAATTTGGGGGGGGGGGGGGGTTGGATAGGTATCTATATATCATTCAGGACTAGTTTATCAACGACTAGTTAGCTAAGTTAACTAAATTGATAACTAACAATTAATTTAGCAAACAGTACATTAATAAACAACAAAGTAGTTTAAATATTGTTTAATTTTTAGGGAATAATGGTCCTATTTTGTGGCCAGATAGAGCTACAGATAACCCCTGCTGACTTTTAACTTTGGGGTTTTAAAAAAAATATTATATAGGGAGAATGTTGCAATAACATAGAAGAATTGGAAAATAAAATATTACCTTCGTTTCGGACAATAATTCCTGCTGTGATTGGAAATGCAACAAATGCTGAGAGGAGAAGGTGTCAAAAATACATAGATGTCAATGGAAGACAGTAGTGGAGTCGATTTAGTAAAAAATATGGCGTTGGGAAATTTTTTAAGATGGATGCAGACCCGGCGGAAATTGTTTGTCATGACGAGTATAACAAAACCCTAAAATCTTGATTTCCAAAAAGGGATGTAGTCTGGCAGCCAAGGAGAAAACCCAACAATTTCGTATTAAGTTTTTTTCAAAACGGATTTGGGGTTTAAGGGTCTCTTAGTTTTGATATCCAAGTGATGACAAAGCGTCATCCTTGAGCAACTCCAGATACGGGGTGTCCGATAAGTAAGTAGGTGGAATATCACTCTTTTTAATTTTTTTATAAATTTTACGTAAATAAACGAGTTTTTTACAAATGGTTTGCTTCTCATAATAAGGTTTATATAAAATTTAAACAAAAAATTTTAAATACAGGGTGTTCCAAAAGTATATTATATTTATATATATATTAGACTTTATCGTTTTCTGAATCGATTTCATCATTGGAAAGTGCACATTCGTCTTCTTCGCCTTCATTGTCGTTCACAGTGGCAGTAGGGATTATTTCATTGTAGCAGTGTTCATGTGCTCTGCAAACGCAGAACATTGTATAGGGTAACCTAGAGCTTTTACAGCTACATCTGTTTGTACTGCATGGTTTGTTACTGCTACAGAAGCACCTAATTAATCGCAGGCCTACATGACTCATCGCTTTGACGAAAGAGTCTAGTATTATATCCATTAAACTCTGGGCATTTATCTTTATGGAGAACATCCTTAAGAAAACAGCAGTCCTTCTCCTTAGCTTTTTGATTAGACAAAATTTGACGGCATAAAATTGTTAATAGTAGAATTGTTTTTTTTAAACCTTTAAAGGCATTATCGGCTTTTCAGGACCACAGTATCTTACTACATTAGTTTCAGTTTTTTAGATATATGTTACCTTTTGGGACACGTTTAATTTTTGATACATTATGGTTTTGTGGTACGTAAAAATTCTCCTGCTGACGTAGTTTGAACGGCAAGGATAGCCTGCGAATGAGTACTGGTTTTGCCATTTTGCGATGAGGTTTCTGTGTCAAAATTGTCAACAATAACCTGGGTTAGTGTAGCATCATTTCCTTTAGTAATTTATAGATTTAAGATGCTCCAGTAGCACCCAATTTTGTACGTTTAAAATTTCAATTTTCGGTCATATACCAAATTGTAAATTTTTTTCCATTTCCTGTAAAACTTTGTAAAAGTTAACGCACAATTAACCATACAATGATGAGAAAAAATTAAGAACTAAGTAGTATTCAAGTTTAAAGCCAAAAACATATACAATCATTTTATTAATAAGATTTTTAATTTTTTTCAGCATATTTTGTGCCACAGGTGGCTTTGCCTTTGTAGCAGGTGAATGTTTTTCTGGTCATAAGTAGATCCTAATTTGTTCTATGTTTGAGTAAAATTTGATTCAAATCGAAAACAAAATAAAAAAGTTATAAGGGCGACTTCATTAAAAGTGAGTCACACTGTATATTTAAGGAAATGTATAGACTTCGACAAAATATTACGTTAGTAAATACGTCGAGTGTTGTAAAACAAAAATTGTTTTATGACTGTGATTTATTAGCAGACCACGGTAAACCACTTTGGTAGAAATATTCAAGGTACCTAATACTTTTTTTTTAATTATCTATTTTGGCTGGTCTGGTGAATATCTCGTAAACTATAACACATAGGAAGAAAATGAATATAGACATTCTTGTAGGAAATTTAATTATGTTTTATTTTGCATAGATTACCTTTTTCCGTACGACGCACAGTGGTCATTTTAATCATTCTAGGAATTAATAATACTAAAAATTTAACATCACCAATGTCATACGTTTTAATTTTATTTCAAAGAGGGATGGTCGTGTGAAACGTGGTATAAAAGTTAAAGAAATCAGTAAAGGCGTATATTAATAGTAATTTCATAAACTGTGTCAAATGAAAGGGTAAATATTTACTTAATTCAGTCGTGCTTCGTGCGTCTTACAATAAAGTCTATAGTGACAGTTGTGCCTTACGGTTCTTCACTTTTGTCTGTGGAATACTGAGTTAAAGGTTTGTATTTACAATTTATATTATAGATACTACTTAGTGGAATTTTTTCATATTTTGAAAAATAAAGGTACTTTATTAATGGTGATTTTTACAACTTTGCTTATAAAACACCCTGTAGAACATCAAATCAAGTCATTTTTGATATACTTTAGTTTTACAACAATCAGGACTCGATCCCCAAATACCATTCAAAAATTCCAAAATTTTTGGTCCATTACATCTTTTGTTACATCCATCCTGGGACACACTGTATGTTTTGAAAATTTTTAGTGAACAAAGATGACCCACCTAAGCAGTGTACGATATTTGTGTAAGCATTATTTTCACATTTACTTCGTAAATGTATAAGTAAACACGAAATGTATATATAAAACATTTCAAATACATCTAATAGAGATAAATTGAAATATATTTTTGTTACGTTCCATTCAATAAATGTTTCTTATATAACAAAAAATAATATATTTATGAAACATTATATTTATTTTATATTATTCTGAATGCAGCAAGTACAGAATTTTTTAAATATTTCATTATAAATCTAAATGAAGTAGTACACATATGTGGTAGTACATCTTTAGTAAATGAATCTATTTCATAAACTTTTCAGAAACAAAAAAAAAATGTTTACTAGGTGTGTACTATATTGCGTTGAAGATTCTTATTTAAGAAAATCTCCATAAATCTTGACCGACCACAATCCATCTGCTGTATCCGAAAATACAAGCCAAACAAAAACTACGGCGATAGCCTCCGCCTACCTCTATTATCAACAGAGATACCTAGGCGATAAAAAACATTAAGGACGCGTAGTTCTTATCAAGAAGGGGCCTACAAAAAAGCCGGCGCGGCCGATAGAACACAGAGCACCAACGATAACGACACGTCCGCAAGAAGGAGTGTGTTGAATACATGATAAAGCTGGCAACTTTCAAGTGGGCTGAAAAAAAACTGGCCGAAAATCAAGTTTTATCGCGGATCTGTTCGTAAGCGGAACCAGAAATGGTTGTTCATGTCTTAGGAAAGTGTTTTTGTTTATTTGATAAAGCATTGAATAAATAACAATACAGATTTTGGGCCCTGGATCGATTTGACTTACAATAGTACATTTTCTAAAGAATAAAACTGATGAAATTCCTATTAAAACTATTTTTAGTTTTTAACTAGTATTTATACTCCAGTCAATATATACGTTTAAAAAAAAATTAAATATAGGTGAAATTTCTTTTCTAGTATTGTGAGAAGAATCCATGTTTTCGGTCTCAACATCTCAAGGAGGGGGGGGTACTTTAGCCGCCATCCTGTCACGATTCCTAAATTTTCCTGTATTTCGCGAGACGATATATTAGGATTTTCTCTTACAGCTTTCTTCTACAGCTTCTCTATCTGCTTTATTATATATTTTTGCTCGAAGTTTTACAAACCCAAGGAACAATTTTAGTTTCTTAAATGTATACAAGGGTGCTATAAAACTATTTATAAAATGCCTTGAAAAATCTATTTTGCTGTAACAATATTCTTAACACCATCATAAAGCGACTTGTAGACTAAAAGGGCCCACCCTTATGAAGGTTGTTAAGGCCTTTTTAAATTCCATCATAAAACCCCTTAGTGAGGCATAGTGCTGCTCTTGAAAACCTTGTTCGGGCCGTTTTAAAACCGTTCTTAAAACCTATTTTAAAGCTGTCAGAAGCTTTTCTATTAGCTTCCTGCATTTCTAGAAAACACCTAGAAGGCTTCCTTAAAACTGGTTTTTAAAACCATATTAGAACTGAGAAGCTATAAGAATGTCCACGAAGGAATCCAAATAATTTTATTATTGCATTTATTTTTTCTAAACTGATTTAAGCAAACACAGCATCAGACTTATTGAAGATAAAATGGAATTTGAATAATGTATAAAGCGTAGAGCACTATAACCTCTCTAAGGCCGATTTAAAAGGTAATAAAAAGCCATCAGGTATGACAAAAAAATTAAAACCAACGGCAGTTTATCGTTAAAACTACATAAGAAAGGCCCAAAAAACAAGAGCCCCTCAGAAATAATAATGATTTAAATATCCATGCAAAATTTGCATAGACACTTAATCAGCAAATTTAAAAAAGTGGGCTGCTTCTCGGTTCCCACGGTAATTTTCAGTCGTTTCTTGTAATTCTACCTTAATTTGCTAACGAAAAAGTGATAATTATTGATAATTATAATTGTGAGATTGACCTTGAATATTTTTATATAACAAGAAAAACATGGCCGGCCAACTAAAAACCTAATTGTCATTTTACAGTCCTCTCCAGTGTTGCCAGGTCTAGCGAAATATCACTAGATCTGGTGATTTTTTTTTAATCTAGTGATTTAGTGAAAACTTTTATGAAAATGCCCATTTTTAATGATTTTTGAATCATCCAATTTGTTGCCCTCTACTGGTAGATAGACAAACATTAAATTCGAGTTGCGATCCATTTAATACAGAACTGTTCACGTTAATCGCTACCATGGTCAGTAAAGTCTACGGTTACCTCGATCAGCAGCTATTAGACGAGAGAGACGCGCGGAGCGGGGAATCGAATGAAAGAGACAGACATATCTGATTTCCGTGCAAAAGACACAGGCAAAGATGCCTGTAGTGTCTACAGCTGACGTAGGCTGTAGACCCTAACAGAATATCTTTCATTCGATTTCCCGCTCCGCGCGTCTCTCTCGTCTAAAAGCTGCTAATTGAGGTAACCGTATAGTTTATTGACCGTGAATCGCTAAAATCGAATAGCCTGGGCTCGTTGCCCTCTAGCGTGTCGTAGACAAACAGTACTTTCTAGTTACAAACCATTTAATACAATACAGAGAACGAAGTCTGGCAATGAAATAATCAGATAAAGGACGCTCAAAGCTATGCTGTGTTCAGAGAGCTCAAGAAAATTACGTGTCCTACAGACACTGCAACTTTTGAAACTTAAAGATGAGAGCTTTAATTTCAAATCTAGTAAAATTTTAGTAAGATTTAGTAACTTTTTAAAGCGTCGTCTGATAACTTTTAAAATTTTGATCTGGCAACACTGGTCCCCTCATGAAACTATATATTCTAATAATGGTAATGACCTAGAACATTTACTCTAAATGAAGCCCTTTTGTATACTATCACAAATAATCCCTTCCTTACAAAAATGCAAATTCACTTGGCGAAGATCACATGGACTTGATAAAAGCTGTAATAAAACGTTTGGGCCGTTGCCATTTGATACAAAAAACTTAAAACTTAACCTCAAAATAATTTGTATGTGTGTGTGTTTTAACAGTCCATTTAAAATGGCCACTCTTTTTTATTTTCTTCCACCTTTCCAAAAAAGACTTAATTACACATCAGTAAGTCGTGAAATGCTTTTAATTAACACACACACACATGCATCAACGACACTTGAGGCAGACATATTGTTTATTATTTTTATAATAAATATTTTATTGAGGTTTGGGAAAGTGTTTTATGGAATTAAAATTTGCCTTTTAGATTTATAGAGGCCTTTTTTTCTTCATAACGGTTTCATCACAACATTTATCAAGGATGTTTTAAGAGTCTAGTTTTGTAATGGCCTTTAATAAGTACTAATAGGCATTGAAAATGTCTAGTTTTAAAAAGGATTTAAAATGCATTTATTGCAAATATGTTAAAACCATAAAGAATAATTTAAAGCCTCTTTAAATCTAAATGGAATTTAAGACGTTCATAAAACTAATTAGCTTTATGGAGAGTTTTATGTAGGTTATGATAAATCCATTACAAATACATATTATCCTAGAAGCAATTAGGTCTTACAGAATGCATTAAAACTTACTATTAAGAGCAAGTATACTTGAGGCCTAAAAGGCCTTAACTACAACATCAATAAAGCACATGCCTATTTCCTAACCCAAACAAACCTTT
This sequence comes from Rutpela maculata, assembly GCA_936432065.2. Lineage (NCBI taxonomy): Eukaryota > Metazoa > Arthropoda > Insecta > Coleoptera > Cerambycidae > Rutpela > Rutpela maculata. The sequence goes on from OW386292.2 coordinate 7,341,630, forward strand.
CTTAAAACCTCCTCAAGTCCAAATGACTTTTAAATTGTTCCTTGGGAATGATCCAAATTCTTTTAAACTTTGTTGAATATTTTTATGTCTGGCTGTCTCTTTTCTGGATATCTAAAAATATTGTTTAGGTGGCACTTTTGGCACAAAGTTTTGCTATTTATAACTTACCTATTTTAATAAAACTCGGAAGCTAAATTTGAATCTTGTCCGCATTCTATAAAACACTTAATCATATCATATTTACCATTACTAAATTGAGCCATTTTTAGTAATGCTCACTCACAATTAACTCACAAATTAGTTTTTGACATTTATGATTATTTCGATTTTCTTTTTTACCATGGCCTTCTCAATTAGAAATGCGATAAATATGCATAGATGTCAATGGAAGACAATTCGAACATTTATTGTAGTTTAGTTTTTCCTATTTTTGGCAAAATTATTTTATATTATAAGAAGTGTTGTTGTCATGGCTTCCTCACAAATATATTAAATTTTTTTTTTCAAACCACCATTTTTTCTAGAGATAAATATGACATATGATATAAGCCTAGTTTTCATTAGTAGAGTTAACGGCAGAGTATACTGGCATACTATTTAGCCACACTACTCTACTTTACCGGATTTGGGAGAGTACCCGTTTTCACACACAATTTAAAATAGTGGTTTAGTCGTACAGTGCAAAATTGAAATAAAAAAAATTAAGATCAGCCAACTAGACACTCGACTATACCAACCTGTTTTCATTAGTATAGCGCCGGTCGAGTAGAGTAGAACGGCGGTAGGAGAAGGCGAGTGGACGAGTTACTTTACCACCGTTTAATCCTACTCTACTCGACCATGATCTAGAACTTAAGCCTAGTTTTCATTAGTGGAGTTAGCGGCAGAGTATACTGGCATACTTTTTAGCCAAACTACTCTACTCTACCGGATTTGGGAGAGTACCCGTTTTCACACACAAATTAAAATAGTGGTCTAATCGTACAGTGCAAAATTGAAATAAAAAAAATTAAGATCAGCCAACTAGACACTCGACTATACCAAACCTGTTTTCATTAGTATAGCGCCGGTCGAGTAGAGTAGAAAGGTGGTAGGAGAAGGCGAGTGGACGAGTTACTTTACCACCGTTTAATCCTACTCTACTCGACCATGATCTAGAACTTAAGCCTAGTTTTCATTAGTGGAGTTAGCGGCAGAGTATACTGGCATACTTTTTAGCCAAACTACTCTACTCTACCGGATTTGGGAGAGTACCCGTTTTCACATACAAATTAAAATAGTGGTCGAGTCGTACAGTGCAAAATTGAAATAAAAAAATTAAGATCAGCCAACTAGTCACTCGACTATACCAAACCTGTTTTCATTAGTATAGCGCCGGACGAGTAGAGTAGAAAGGTGGTAGGAGAAGGCGAGTGGACGAGTTACTTTACCACTGTTTAATCCTACTCTACTCGACCATGATCTAGTACAGGGATTCCCAACAAGATTTTTTCAAGGACCCCCTCATCGGTCGCTACACTGACCAAGGACAAAGCTTAAATTCTTCTTAAAATGAAGATTATGTAGAATGTACCACTGCAAGTCAAGTAAAATACAAAACAATTGAATATCTCAGTGACATTTCGCGGACCCCCAAGACATCGTCCGCGGACCCCTAGGAGTTCGCGGACCACCTGTTGGGAATCCCTGATCTAGTACTTACTCTACTCTACCAATTACGTTTTCATTGGTACAGTTAGAGGGCCCAAATTACTTGACCGCTAACTCGACTAATGAAAACTAGGCTATATCATTGGATAGCTAATTTAAGTTGTGATCGAATAATTAAATAATTTATATAATTTAAAAAACATAAGTCATGTCTATATCTCGAAAACTGAGGCATGCATAATTTTCTTCTTATCAGCAGCAGATTCTACTCAAAAAAGTGTCTAGAATGTGTTACTCGATTTTCGATTCAACACTTGGTAATTGAGATACAGAGGTCATCAAAAAATGCCAATTTTCCAAAAACTCTCTGTAGCTTGGTAGTCGAAAAAGATAGATGATCGCGGTTTACGCCATTGTTTGTTTCTCGAAAATCAAGCTCAATATTGGTTTTTGTCTATCTGCCATAGTTTTAGAAAAAATCTAATTTGGTCCACCCTGTACCTGCAAACAAATATTTCAATTTAATCTTGGAGAAACTCATAAATCTTGCATTATATATACTTTTTTTGATTTAAAGGAATATTTGCATTTATTTCAGCAATTTTTAAAACTACTTTATTTACTTAAGTTGCAGTAAAACTTTCATAAAACTTTGAAACACCATTTGTCTTTTAAAATGTTACTTGGGGCTTCTACAAGTAACCACCACGTTAAATAATTCAATCTTGGCCCCTCCATACAAAGCGGAGACTGCCATAAATTGAACTGATTATATATTAGGATCACGTCCTCATTATTCCTTCTTTTTATTAAAACGTCCCCGCTCTGACAAATGGGGGTTTTTATTGGCTCAAATTATTTTGTACAAAATAAGTAGGCCAAGCAACACAGATTTGAATAAAAAATTGACGCATAGGCCTTGAGTAGAATCCATTATGCTAATCCTCACGCAGAACGTAGCGTATTATTCCTAAAACGTGTGCATGGTACTATAGGTATGGGTGGAGGTAGAAGTTGTCTAAAACTTTTTTTACATAAAGTTTGTGTCTTCCTGATCAAAAAACTATTTCGGAAATGGCTGCTTTGACCTCTAATACCCTATCAAAGCATTAAATCCGGGATTAAATCATAAAAATTTTATATACCGACTGTAATCATTGTGTGCTTCTTTTAAATGTGCAGTGTTTAAATATTGAAAACTAAATAATTTGTATATGGATAGCTGTAATTATATGATTTAAATTTTATATACTTGACTGAAACTGGGGTTAATCCAATTTCAATAAATACTTGCAGAAATATGTTCAAGGATGGAGGCGTCGCTATATTAGTAAAATATGATTTAGACTTTAAGGAAATTGATTCATAAAATTATTGCCTAGACCAGCGGTTTTGAACCTGTGGGTCGCGAAGCAATTCCAAGGAGGTCCCGAGCTATTGAGAAAAATATCAATAAAGTTAAATCATTTATTCTAAAATCTAAAAATCTAAATATGTATTACACACATACAATTTTAATGAAACCAATGTTTAATGAGAAATCATACCAAAAGCTATTTTAATGAGAAATCATACCAAAAACTATAACAAGAAATTTTAAAATTTGATTGATTTTAGATTTTATTAATAGAGATCGAGGTTGGGAGGTCGCGAGAGGGTAAACTTATTTTTACTCCCACATCCAGTGGAAGTATAGTAACGACAAAAAAGTTTTTAAAAATTTTTGTTGTTCAAATAGGCTTAGAATGTCACGAAACGTCGAGATTTTAAGTTTGAGCGAAAAAAAAAATTTCTGTCTGTCGGTGTGTCTTTTTTTGTGCGCACGTTTACTCCGGAACCGTTTGAGATATTGACTTGAAATTTGGTACACATATGTACTTTAATGAGATCTAGAACTAGATTATATTTTCATCTTGTTCCGTCGAAGTGTTGGGGGGTAAATTGGGGTAAATTTGGGGAAAATAGGTAAATCAAGCAGGTAAGAGTCCATAAAATTGGTATTTACTATATACAAGAGAAGCTGAGGTCTCAAAAAAAAATTGGAATTAGCCACCCCCAATACCCATTACCCTACCCCATTATTAAAGGGAATGACAAAAAAATTGTAATTTAGGGTGTGTACAAGAACCAGAAACCTCAAAATGTTTTTTTACTTCATCCACCCCCACTACTACTCCCACCCCGCTACCGATGGGGGGTATCGTTTTATGGGTTTTTGGGGTAGAGGATTTCAAATATTATATTATTAAAGTTCCATAAACAATTATTTCCACGGACAAAATTTTTCGTTGCGAGTGACATAGATAAAAAATCTGGATGTGGAAGTAGTGATTCCTTGGGCAGCGATTTTTCTTTTTGTAAGGGTTCGAAAAAGGGTGAAAACCACTGGCCTAGACAAACATATAGAAATATGTGCTGTATGTTGTAAAATAAATAAGGTTGTAATTTTAACATGTTATAGGTCTCCTTCTGGAGAAATCAATATGTTTTTGGATGTACTTATGTGTGTTGAGCTTTATTTATAAACCAGATTCAAATATTTTATTTTGTGGCGATTTTAATCTCGACTCCTACAATAAATAGCTCAAATGATTTTAAAAAAATGTGTTATTTGTTGCAATGTTTTAACCTTAATAGTATGACAGGGTGGTCTACGAGAGTAATGAATACTAGTCTATCCGGAATCGACCATATATTTAGTAACTTTACTAATAAAGGTATATCTTGTGTTGTGGATAATAACATTTCTGATCATAGAACAATTTTGTTTGAGTTCGGTCTACATAAAGCTAGTGAACATTCTAATATGTGTTATGTAAATAGATCTTTTAGTGCTAATAGTTTATATATACCGTACATACTTAATGTGCATATTATCTTTCTCTTAATAGAAGGATATACATGTTTATTCTTATCTGTGATAAGATTTTCGTAAAAGTTATAATAATTACTAGTATTTTCTGGTAATTTAATTTCTTATTCTACATAAAGCTAGTGAAAATTCTAATATGTGTTATGTAAAAAGATCTTTTGATTCTAATAGTTTATGTAACTTTCAGTCAGATATTCGAAAATAGAAATGATATGAAATTTATCACATTAACGATGTAAACTTTTCATTATTTTCTAAATATATTTCCATTTTATTTCAATAAACATTTTCCTAAACGTAAGTATGATGTGAATAAAAGCAAAAATAAAAAATGGATTTATAACAAAGTTCAGTTTCGAGCCTCAAACTGAAGGACTTGTACGTTTTAAAAAATGTATACCCCGAATTGATTTCTATTTACAATAAAGAAAAGAAAAAACACAATACTTTAGTTAACAATACACAAAAAAGATATTATCAATGTAAAATTGATAAATCTACAACCTCACAAAATCGCCATGAAATATTGTTTCTGAATTGTCTAATAAATTAAAACAAAACTAGAACTTTATAATTAAAGAAAAAGGTGAAATAGTTTATAATCAAACTGATGTTGCTGACGCATTTAACATTTTTCGTTAACTTCAATATTCTGGTATTATTCTATTAAGTTTTCTCTAAAAGCCTATCAAAATATTGTTTCAATCGGTTCAGGGGTGTAGGAGAAATTGTTCAGGGGTGTAGGAGAAATTGTTCAGGCCTGTAGCTAGGGGGGGGGGGCAGGACGGGAGGTGCCTGTCCTGGAATAAGTTTCGCCCGACCTACGGTGATCGTAATGGGGTCAATTTTAACTGTTTTTTTAATATTTTGAAAGAGATTGGGATTTTTTTCAGCTGGATTTCTCCCCTCCGCTCATCAAAAAATTTTTCGGACTTTTTTACGGGCCCGTCCTGAAAAATTGTTTGCCAGCCCTGAAAGCACTTTCTAGCTACAGGCCTGAAATTGTTGAATTACGAAATCATTTTTTTAAGCACGGCACCTCCATAGGAACAAAAAATAATTACGTAATATTCTTACAAAATATCAACTATCTTAGTAAAGAAATCTGCATATACCTATGTATATTTGTAAATTTTAGAGTATTGTTGGTGTACATGTTATGTAGAATGTAGATCTCTATTCCACCCAAATTCATCACATATTGATCACAGCATTTTCACTAACTAGCCCATTATTGATATCCGAGGAGAAAAAGTAAATTTCTATACCGACATAAACGGCGATTCAACAGAACCCTCTAGACAGCACCAGTCATTGATCATATGCGAATCGCAGGATAACGATTATATAACGTAGGTCGTCCTGAGACCTAGTCGTTTCAGCAGTTTGGTTTGAAACGGGGCTATTTGAAAAATACGCCATCTGTTAGTGAAGGGCTACATTATTTTGTAAGCTTAGGCATCCGCTTTTATAACCAGCTTCAGAATTGATTTTTAAATGGGCTCCAATTAATTTAGTGGGTCGTCAAAAAGTATTTTTGACAATAAATTAATAATAGGTAGTTTCTTCTACGGTAATTCAAAAAAGTTTATCCATGATTATCGTGGAATCCTTGCATAATATATGTAACAACTGTCGAATAATGGTAGTCATAATTCCAACCTAACATATTATCGTATGTAATGTCACTATAGTCCCAGGCCGCCCGTACGGGGGAGTCTATTAGGTACTGAGTTTAGGGGAACGGGCTTCCGAGGGGCCCGTTGCGGGGGCCCGCCAGAGATTTTGGCAATTTTTTTTTCAAATTTCTCCCCCACGCTCATCAATTATTATTAAGCGCGGAGGCCCGTTGGCTTTCGATGGGCCCGCCAGAGATTCTGACAAAGACAAATTTTCCCGCTTATTAATTATTAGGCGCGGGGGCCCGCCGGTGAATTTGGTGCCGGGGCCCATGATTTGATGCGGGGGGCCTGTATAGTCCATCTCAGTTAACAATGCAGTTGTTTACGTTATAAAGGGAGCCCGGTTTACATAGGTACACGGGAATTCCCAAGTAAGTGGAATCCCCCCAGGGCCGTCTCAAGAATATTGATTCACAAAATAAAAATTATCGGAAAATTTACAACTTAAATGTTCTTATTTTATCACAGTAAAAGTAATAAGGAACTCTTTTTATTTTATATATTAACCATGGTTCGATGATTATTATTTTATCTTTTAAGAATTGTGAACAAAATTACATAATACTTATCATTAAATAAAAAAATTGCTGTAGGAACATATATAATTACTAAGTAGTAATAATTGTTATATTATTGTTCTAAATTAAATAACAATGTTTGTAGTTTAATTTTATATAATACTGGTAAAAGCCTATGCCCTACACGGGTTCGTTAAGGTAGCTGAAAATAATGAATACCACCAATCATTATCAAACAAAAACTAAACTATTTAAATAATGGCCATCTAAACTATCCAAGTTTGATGTTCCGAAAAAAAGTTGACCAACTTTATTACAATTTCCCAATTACTTTTCTTGAGGGTTTGAGTTTAGTTCCTCTACTTGCAAAGTTTCAAGGCCTTAGCATGTCTGGAAATGCCGAAACGAACAGATATAACTGTTATATCGCCATTTAACTATGTTTTTATCTATATTTAGGTAAGGAGTATATCTTCCCGACCCCTAGAAAATTCCAAAACTTGTAAAATTCGAAGTGGCGGCTCCAATCTGACCCCCAATTATTTAGTTATATATAGAACGTAATACTCGCATTAAAGGAAGATGCTGCCAAAATGGTAAGACGTGAAAAACTATGGGAACCAAGTGGTAGAGAATAAAATTTTACTAAAAAAAGTGAGTGGTGATATATATCTTTTACTGTTTTGACAATATATGCCTCATTTTGGTGTGGATATCGCCTATGTGGATATATTATAGAATGACCTCTATAGTACAGACGCAATTTTGAATTTCGATCCAAATTCCAAGTTCTTGGCTCATCAAGAAGTACCAAACGATTCACAGGACAGAAAAATAATAAACAAACATTGTTGCACTTTCCTTTATATACAGTGTGTCCCAATTTCCACGGTTCACATTCATTGATAAATTATTAATAAATCAATTTATTTTAAAGGGTTTAGCCGGATAAGCATGACGAGTCGGCCCCCAAATGGCAACCTATATCGAAACTTATGTTTTAACATCAACTTGATGTACGAACCTGATTTATATCTGTTTTGCCGCCGTACTCCGCTTTGACCTTGAGATATGGAAAAAAATGAGCGCATGCATGACTATCGTTCAAAGAGACATATCTCGAAAACTAATTGAGCTAGAGAGGTAAATCCAACGGGAGGTTTCAGGTAACCTTAAAGGGTATATTTTATATTTTTTTTGAATTTCTAGAATAATTACGCACATCATTAAAAAATAAATAAAAAATATAATAATTAATATTTCCGTGTTTTCTGTGACTTACAATCACTGAAATAATATATGTTGTAATACTTTATATGCACTATTACTAATAAAATTTGCGTTAGAAAAAAGTTGGTGCAACACTTCGAAAAAAAAAATAAAATTCGACGCGCACTACATCATACAAGGATACAAACTTGACATGGGACACACATATAAATATTTTATGAATTGGAATTGTTGTTAGAAGAGAAATTGAATGAAAATATAAATAATTGTCACGTAAATATCTATTTCATACGGCGCACAGTGGCACGAACTGTAGTTTTTTCGTTCAAAATTATCTAGAGCACTTCGCAACCGATTAGGATAATTTTTTTTAAATACTCGTTATTTAATTTCAAAAAAACGATTTTTGAATTATGCTAACCAAAATTATTGAGCTTAACCAAAGTGTCCATTTTTTTAATTTAAATCTTAATAAAACTTATAAAGAAAATTTTTTTCTTTAAACCAATTTACATACATCTTGTTACTCGGGGAGTTTTTGAGGTCGCTGATTACGAATCTGATATCCAAATTGTCATAAACCAACCTACAAGATGGCGGAATCAATGGCGGCTATAAAATGCTAAAAAATTATGAAAAATTAAATATTTTCATTAAAGTTTATGCCGAGAAGTTTTGAATATTGTTTATAAGTACAAGTTCCAGGAAGAAGTTCAAGATGGCAGATCCAATATGGCGGCAATAAGATGATGAAACTAACTTAAAATTAAATTAAACGCATTAAACTAAAAAGGCTATTCCTCCTAAAAATTATTAAAAAATTTAAGAAGGAACAAATTTTCTGAAATTTTCAAATATATCCAATATGGCTGCCATACATTAATTATCAATCATAAATATGCGATTCAGTCCTCCATTAATTTTAAACATAACCCTAAATAGGTCATATTAATATTTATTTTTTTATCTGCTAATAATATAATAAACACCTAACACCAAGAACTTTAAAACAAGAATATTAAACCTAACATAACCTAAGCCTAATAGAACCTCTTGCGTTAACATAACCTAAGGTAAGAGTTTTAAACCATGAACTTTAAACCTAACTTAGTGCAAAACTGTTTCGTCATTTATTTATAAGTTATTTTTATCATCTTATTGCCGCCATATTGGATCCGCCATTTTGAATTTCTTCCTGGAACTTAAAATTTAGTCTATTTTAACTTAAAAGTACTTATCAGAAATATTCAAAACTTCTCGGCATAAACTTTAACAAAAATATTTAATTTTTCATAATTTTTTAGCATTTTATAGCCGCCATTTTGCAGGTTGGTTTATGACAATTTGAATATCAGATTCGTAATCAGCGACCTCAAAAACCCCCCTAGTAACAAGATTTATCTAAATTGGATAAGAACAAAAAATTTTTTTTGTAAGTTTTATTAAGATTTAAATACAAAATGGACATTTTAGCGAAGCTCAACAATTTTGGTTAGCATAATTAAAAAATCGGTTGCGAAGTGCTCTAAATAATTTTGAACGAAAAAATTACGATTTGTGCCACTGAGCGGTATAAAATAGATATTTACGTGACAATTATTTATATTTTCATTCAATTTATCTTCTACCAATAATTCCAATTCATAAAATATTTATATGTGTGTCCCATGTCAAGTCTGTATCCTTAAATGATGTAGTGCGCGTCGAATTTTATTATTTTTTTTCGAAGTGTTGCACCAACTTTTTTCTAACGCAACTTTTATGAGTAATAGTGCATATAAAGTATTACAACATATATTATTTCAGTGATTGTAAGTCACAGAGAACACGGAAATATTAATTATTATATTTTTTATTTATTTTTTAATGATGTGCGTAATTATTCTAAAAATTCAAAAAAATTATAGAATATACTCATTAAGGTTACCTGAAACCTCCCGTTGGTTGTATCTCTCTAGCTCAATTAGTTTTCGAGATATGTCTCTTTGAACGATAGTCATGCATGCGCTCATTTTTTTTCCATATCTCAAGGTCAAAGCGGAGTACGGCGGCAAAACACATATAAATCGCGTTCATACATGAAGTCGATATTAAAACATAACTTTCGATATAGGTTGCCATTTGGGGGCCGACTCGTCATGTCTATCCGGCTAAACCCTTTGGGTCAATTTTCAGATAAATTAGGGATCATTTTATAAGAAATATATCGCCACCATTTTATAGGTCATCCTTTAAAACCTCTTCGTGCCAAATTTTGTTAAAATATCTCGAGTGGTTTTAGAGTTTAAACAGGCAGATATGACGTTTTATCAAGGATTAATGGTTTTTAACTCGGTTCGATGTGAAGTTTGAAACAAAGTTATTTTACATTTCTTGCTACAAATTTGAAGTAATAATCAAATATATCATGGTACTCGCCAAAAAGTTCTGTCCTTTTACACGAGCCCTTTCCAGTTTACTTGTTTTAAATCTAATCACCATAAACAAAAATTTTAACTCGACAGTAATGAAAGCTAAGGCTTTGTAGTTTCCTACTGTCATTATTTTCTTTTAGCTGTAATTTTGCTTGTATTTATCACACATTTTATTACGAAATATGAATAAATTCCTTATTAATAGTACTAATAAATGGTACCACGGTACCAATATGGTTTCATTTGAAAAAAATGAGTTTTGCCTCAAAAACCATTTTAATGAATTTTTTTTGCTCATAAATCACGTAATTTAGTATTTTTGACGGGATTTTGCCTAGCATTACATGGGTAATTTAGAATAAATCGGAACCATCATGGCACACTTAAATGGAAAACTAAAAATTATATTACAAAAAATATTGACGTTTAAAATGTCACTTATTTGGTATCGTTGAAATCAGAGAATTATGCAGAATTCAAATATGCAATAATATATAGGGTGTTCCATTTAAAAATCGAAAGTTAGTGTCACTTCCGGCGAAACCGGAAGTGAAAAAAAATCACTTGTATGTTAAAAATTTCAATCAATTATCTTCAAAACTAAAGGAGAAAGGGGGATGTATCATGATCCTGTTACACCCGGTATAATTATCTATTGTTATGATATCGACATACAAATAAAAACTCTTCTAAACTTACCCTAAAGTCTTCGTCGATATCAGCGGCGTCTTCAAGCTCAGAAATCCATTCAATCGGGATTTTTTCTCGGGAGCAGCTTCAAGCTTGCTGCAGTTTCCCTGATGTGAGTCCTCATCGTCCTCTTCGCGCTTACGCCTCCTTTTGTGGAAAAAGTAGCAGGCCGCTCCGATGCCGGCGATCAAAATGAGTGCTGCCAAACTCGAGAATACCGCGGTCAGAACTATGTCTCGCTTCTGCATCATCAACTGAAAAGAAAAAAAAATGTCAAAATTGTATATACGATGAGGTCAACACAAGTTACGTAACATTTACGAGACGGTGATGTAGTATTAAAAGAGTTGTTCTTAGGTGCCTTCAGGAAAATAAAGTCAAGTGGAATAAGGTCTGGTAATATAGCTGGTCAGTTTATGTTCGGAAATTTGTATACTTTTTTTAATTCTTTCGCTGATGCCATGAAGGTCCTAGGCAGGGGCGTACATAAACGGCCTCACCCATCACATTTTTGAAATATTTTTCTGTTTTGGGCACAATGTCGATTTAACATATCTGTATTTTATTTTGATGCTTTAATCACTTATTGCTAGTGTTTTAAAATTAATTTCAATATTTTAATAGATTTCTAATATTTTTCGAAAACAAATGAGTCCAAATTTTGATTGGGGCATAAAAACGTGTATTTTTAACAAATTAAATTGTGCTATCATTATTACATACAGTAAAGAAGGGGGCATTACACTAAATCATCTTTGAAACAAAATTGTAAGCAAATCTCCTTGAAAGCTTGGGAACACATAACAATAGTAATTCTAACGATGGCGGGCCATGCTTTTATCTTCTCTCATATTTTATATTGAAGCATTTATCTCCATTTCGGCAAGATGTTCCTTTATACGACCACTTGCATCATTCAATTTAAGTAAACGTTACTCTTTTCGCAGCGCTTACTCAACGTGAAAGAAGTGCCTCGACTTTAATGTGCTTTCCACAGGAAGACGTGAAAATGTTTTATGGGTGCTTTTAAGCATTCTGCAGCCATCTCGAAGGATTGTATAAACGTAAAATGTACATTTTCTTTACCTAAATCGGTATTTAAATAGCTGAAAATTTTAACAACGCGAGGTATTAAAAAGTCATGACACTAGAAATAAGCTTAAAAAGTTACCTACAATGAGATGTTTTCACTACTTGGAAATTTTTGCTTTTTTGATATTATTATAAAGTACATGATACATTAAATACCCCAGTCAAATTGAAACAATTTTAAAAAATTGCTTTTTTTGGCCCATCCGTGGTAAAGTGTGGAAGCATCTTTTTTTTACTAATTTTGGGGTGCTAAAAACGAATCCGTTATCAGTGTTGGCGAAAAATCTCGGGAACACATTAAAAACAACCCTTATTTTGGGGTCACTGATATTAGTCTAAATACTAAGTTTCGATAACTAAGTAGAAGAAGAAGTGAAAAACCAAATTCACGCCTTCAACCCTCCTCGCCATTCCCTCACCACCTCTAAGAAGGTTGTAAGCTACTGTATAGTTATTTACATATTTAAAAAAAAAACCAGAACACCTCATCGAGTGATTGCTATCAGAATATATCTGATTACTTCTGAGTACACTCATACGCCTCCTAATCCCTAAAAGGGGCGGGTCTCACCTTCTCGTTGATTGGTTTTAATTACAAAAAAAAATCCTAATATTCAGTTGGATGTTTCTTTACCATTTTACGGTGACTTGGCCAATTCAGATCACTCCTGAATATTTCTTACCCCTCTAAGGAGGGGATGTAGGGTGTCAATATTCCCTTTAAAAAATGCTGCTTGATTTTCATAGTAAAAAATTATTTAGTTATTTAAATAATTTTTGTTAAAATGGGAATCTTTTTTCATTTTATGGCCCCTTCAGAATCCAAATCTTCCCACCAAAGAGGTGGGAGTAACTATTTTGGGACTTGCGATTAGTTTTTATCAAACAGAAATCCTTCATTACCTCTTACATGGATTTCTATCATAATAGAGTAACTTAGTGACTTCAAAAAGTACCTTAGTCGGGGGCAAAACCCCCGAGATATTTCTAACATAGTAATCTCTATGCCACATCCCCCACCTTCCGCAAAACGGTTAAATGATAGGGTAAACGGGTAAAAGATTTCTGTTGTAATAAAAACTCAAAAGTCCCAAAATAGTTACTTACTCCCACCCCTTTTGTGGGTAGATTTGAAATTTGAGGGGGGTATAAAATGAAAAAAGATTCCCATTCTAACAAAAATTATTTAAATAACTAAATAATTTTTTACTATAAAAATCAAGCAACGTTTTTTAAAAGGGATATTGACACCCTCCTTAGAGATGTAAGAAATATTCAGGAGTGATCTGAATTGGCCAAGTCACCTTAATATAATAAGAAAAACATCTAACTGAGTATTAGAATTTTTTTCGTAATTGAAACCGATCAATATCCCCCTTTGGGGGTGAGGAGGCGTATGAGTGTACTCAAAACTTCTCAGATTATTATATTCTGATAGCAACCACTCAATGAGGTGTTCTGGTTTTTTAAAAAATATGAAAAGAACCATGTAGTAGTTATAGTAGCTTACAACCTTCTTAGGGTGGTGAGGGAATGGCGGGAGGGGTGGGGGTTGGTGAAGGGGTGAATTTGGTTTTTACTTCTTTTTCTACTCAGTAATCTTTTTTTTTTTTGGCCTTAGAAACAAGGTCTATTAGCTAGACTTCGTTAATGATTTATTTAAACATAATATTCCCCATATCAGTCTAATACTAATTACAATTTGTAAACTTATGATTAATGCTCTTTTTTTTTTCCTTATTTATATTTTTTCTTATTACTACTCAGTAATCGAAACTTAGTATTTAGACTAATATCAATTTCAATGTCACCCCCAAATAAGGGTTGTTTTTTAATGTTTTCGAGATTTTTCGCCAAAACGGGTCACGGATTCGTTTTCAGCATCCCAAAAAATTATAAAAAAAAAGTGGCTTCCACAGTTTACCACGGATGGGCTAAAAACGCCCTTTTTTAACATTGCTCTTTCGACGTTTGACGGAAAAAACCGATAAAGTTTTGAAACTTGGCAGAGATGTTCATTAAGGCCCACTGTTAAACATACTAAAAGTCCCCAACTTTATCTCCTGCGCTTGCGCCGCCATCTTGGAAAATTGGCGCCCGTCTCAGTTTTCTACTTATATAACTCTAGCCATTAGCGACATCGAAATTACGTTTATATAGAAAATTCTCTATGTTTATAAAATTCTTTACAAAAAATCCTATATGCATTTTTTTCGTATCTATTATTATACTCTTTGAAAATACGAAAGCAACGTATATATTGCATTTCATCGACACATTTCAAAAATTGTAAATATCGCTCGTAGAGAAAAAAATATCCCTCTAATTTTACTATTACCTACCTATTCCTATTTGCTATAGTAGCTAATTGTTTTCAATTATATTTTTTTTATTCTAGTTTGTTGCACTCTATGGTATTTTATGTACTTTACTATGATAAAATTTACATTAATTATGGACTGCGGGAGAGTTTAATATATCACCATAGCGTTAACAGAAAACAGAACTCTGACTTACCTATCATATTTAACAATTTACGATACCGAACAAACAAAAATAAATAGACAAAACTAATTATTTGTAAGAAACCAAATACCGGAACGGTGTCGAACACACCGAACTTGACGTCTCAACATACTTCAAGTTGATAAGAAATAGCTTATATAGTCCGGAAACTGCTTTTGATAAGCGGACGTATTGTTGTTTTTAATATGTTTAAATAAAAAGCAATACTAATAATATAGATACTTGAATTAAAACATTATACTCAAATAAATTTCCAGTCACAGTCAGCCAAATAATCACATGTATAAGGGGATTCATTATATAATAATGGTGGGGGTGGGGTGGGGTGGGGGTGGCTAATGGGGGTGGCTAATCCCAAATTTTTTTTGAGACCTTAGCTTCTCTGGTATATAGTAAATACCAATTTTATGGACTCTTACCTGCTTGATTTACCTATTTACCCCAAATTTACCCCAATTTACCTCTCAACCCTTCGACGGAACAAGATGAAAATATAATCTAGTTCTAGATCTCGTTAAAGTACATATGTGTACCAAATTTCAAGTCAATATCTCGAACGGTTCCAGAGTAAACGTGCGCACAAAAAAAAGTTACTGACAGACCGACAGACAGACAGACCGACAGACAGACCGACAGACAGACCGACAGACAGACCGACAGACAGACCGACAGACAGACCGACAGACAGACCGACAGACAGACCGACAGACAGACCGACAGACAGACCGACAGACAGAAAATTTTCACTCAAACTTAAAATCTCGACGTTTCAAGACATTCTAAGCCTATTTGACCAATAAAAATTTTTTTTAATTTTTTTGTCGTTACTATGCTTCCACTGGATGTGGAAGTAAAATTATATTTTAAAAAATATTGACGTTTGAAATGTCCCTTATTTGATATCGTTGGATTCAGAATATTATGCAGAATTCAACAATGCAATAATATATAGGGTGTTCCATTTAAAAATCGAAAGTTAGTGTCACTTCCAGCGAAACCGGAAGTGCAAAAAAAATCAATTGTATGTCAAAAAGTACCGCTTATTATGTATATGGGATATCCCAGATTTCAATCGTCTTCAAAACTAAAGGAGAAAAGATATATTTATATTTTACATATTTTTTTAAATGCAATTGAAAACAATTGCTTGCCTAGGTCACGTGATATAACAATGAAGGTTGTTTTTTAAATGGAACACCCTGTATGTTTTACATATTCTTTTAGATCTTTTTTCCCTGATTTCAAATATATAAAGGTTGATAGGTCTAGCTGCAATGTTTCTTAACATATCGGACATTAAATATGCTCCAAACATGCAATAGGCATTTTATAAGTGGTAAGTTTTTCGATAAAAAAATGCCTAGTACCAATGATTTATTTATTTTTTCCATTTATTTTGGTACCGCAGGCAGGTGGCTTTGCATTTGTAAGAGACGAATGTTTTTTTGGCCATAAGAAGATCCTAATTTGTTCTATCTTTTGGTAAAAAACCGCTGCCCAAGGAATCACTACTTCCACATCCAGATTTTCTATCCAAGTCTCTCACAACGAAAAAAATTTGTATGTGGAAATAATTGTTTATGTTTTTAATAATATAATATTTGAAATATTTGAAATCCTCTACCCCAAAAACCCATAAAACGATACCCCACATCGGTAGTGGGGTAGGGGTGGTGATAGGGGGTAGTGGGGGGTGGATAAAGTAAAAAATATTTTGAGGTTTTTGGTTTTTGTACACAGTACACACACTAAATCACAATCCTTTCTCATCCCCTTTAATAATGGGGTGGGGGTGGTAATGGGGGTGGCTAATGCCAAAAAATTTTTTGAGAGCTTAGCTTCTCTTGTATATACTAAATACGAATTTCATGGACTCTTACCTGCTTCATTTGGCTATTTACCCCCATTTACCCCAATTCACCCCCAACCCTTCGACGGAACAAGATGAAAATATAATCTAGTTCCAGATCTCGTTAAAATACATATGTGTACCAAATTTCAAGTCAATATCTTAAACGGTTCCAGAGTAAACGTGTCCACAAAAAAAGTTACAGACAGACCGACAGACAGACCAACAGACAGAGGGAATTTTTTTTCACTCAAACTTAAAATTTCGACGTTTCATGACATTCTAAGCCCATTTGAACAATGAAATTTAAAAAAAAAATTTTGTCATTACTATAATACTTCCACTGGGCATGGAAGTACCTAATTTGGTTCAAGTCTGACAAAAAATAAAAAAGTTATAAAGGCGTTTCCATTTTAAATGGTTCACACTGTATGTAATAAATTCGATCAACATAACTTGTATATGTACCTGGCTGATGTGTGATATCTATCACAAGACGAAAAATTTTTAAAGAATTACGTACCTCGAGAATTACGAAACCTATTTTTTACGTCAATTCTTTTATAGCTCGAATTTCTTTTCATTTTAGACCGTTTGAACTTGAAAAGTTTAAAATTATCGCCTGCCTAACCAATTTTCCTTTATTATTGTTATTATTATGTAGGTATGTGTCTCAAAAACACCTCCTGAAAAAAAAATCTGGTTACAGGCCTGCGAGTAGACATATTTTGAGATTTTTGATGCCGTCAAGTGAAAATTGCTTAAAATGCTTTGATGGTACATGTACAATGACTACAATGTACATATTAATAGCACAGAAGTCAACAGTGGCCCATGAATGTCATCTTCCACTTCAGAGAATACTCGATGTATTTACAAAGATAAAATAGAAATCGGCATTCAGCCGCTGCTATATATTTCCACTTACCACTCATTTTATTTTACAGCTTCAACTTTCTAACAAGCAAAAACACTCAGATTATTAATAACAATAACCGATGACGAGCAGATAAATTTTGAAACCCGAAAAAAATATTTTAAAAGGGTAGGTAATCCTTGCAATTTTACAATCCATTGCAATCTAACATTTATCAGATCTTGCATGAACACATATTTTTAAAAAGTATCCTTACTCATGTCATAAAACAATTACCTCGCGCGATATTTTACAGTTACAACGCAATCGCCCTCAGTTGCCATTCGAATTATTACAAAAAAAAATATTAAAATAATTTAAAAGCACTCCCGACGCGTACGCATTTTGATCATTGCAAACAAAAAACAACTGACTTGATTTTAAACGTGATATCAGGTCTGATCTAACAATCACGGGCAAGTCAGACGTATTGCGATTGGTTGAAAACAAATTCTTGACTGGTCAGCTGACCACGCTAGACAGAGCTTATTGGCTCTAACTGCTTTGTGATTTATTGCTAAAGCAGATTGTTTCAAAGCATATTTTGTGAGCAACTCGGTTTAACGTATGAATGGTATTCACTGGCATGACGTCATTGCTGTTTTTTGTTTTTATTTTCTTAAAATGTTTTAAAATACGCAAAAGAATTGTTTAAATATAAGAAGATATAACCGTATTACTCAAAATTAGTGCGATTTAACCTAGTTTGAAGTGCTTTCTTGCTTTTATTCGAATATACAGACAATCCATAATTTTATAAAAGGAAATAAATCGCTAACGATTCCTCGACAGATATTTTGAATTATCTTTTAAGAACGCCGGGGCTCTCCTTTTCTGCGACAAGATTCTTTACGACCCCGGTATATCCACGCAAAAGTTGTACTAGACCCGTATCGATCGCTCGTGGCCTGCGCATTTAACCTACACCTAACTCTACACCATTCGTATCGATCCATCACTCTGAATTCTGGCACTACTGGCAGTGTGGCAGTATGTTTTTAACAGTTTTTTTGTGGCAAGGTATTTTAAAGAAATACCTAAATGATAATTAATGAGATACAGTATTTAGTTCCTTAAGCATCAAACGAAATGGCAACACAAATCCACGAAGACATTCACGTCGCTGTGAAAGACTTAATAACGAATATGTCTGGATTTGAAGTAAGATAACCTAAAAATAGTGTTTATGAATGTGTATTTAAAGCCTTTGTTATTGTAGGAAGGAAACGATGCGTTTAGCTACATCCAGAAACACATTTTAAGTACATTGAAGAAGGGTGGAACGATGTACTTTTTAAACAAGCGTGAGGTGGACGAAAGCATAGCCGGCATGGCGGAGAAATTCAATTTTCATGGATTCTTTCCTCAAGCCAAAGCCTTACAGGACGCCTACGACGGTTACGTGAGCGAGAATTTAGCAAAGTCTGAATTAACGACTCGTTTAAACATTGTCAAATTCCTTATGTGTATGTCCGAGAGGCCTACGAGTAACTTCTTAGAAAAACCGGAGGATTTCAAGCCTGAAATGGTAGAGGAAGAGGAGGAAATCAACTGGGCGGAATACTTAAACGAGGGGATAGAAAGGTGGTCCCCAAACTTTGATGAAACCAGTGTAAGTTAAGGTTTTTATAAATGTGGCTTGTTTAGCATGGTTAAATTTTTCAGGGAAGTTCTGCTACATCAATTGATGGTGACGATGCAAGCAATGCTTTGGATGACCCCGACGCTAGTACTGTTCCAGTGGCACTCGTTATCGATAGCACAGATCGAGATATAATTGTTGATTTGAGGTCGAACAGGGAGGAGCTGTTGGCAACAGTGCAGCACACGTGGTACCATCAGGAACGATTCCATATGACCCCTTTTAGCAACTGGCCGGAGGCGAACACGGGAATACGTTGGTAAATTGACAAGACATAGTAGGTACGGTACGCTGATAAAAATGGCAGTAGAATTACTGAGTAATTGAGCACTTTACTAAATAAATTTCCCATAACATGACTGTAAAATAGTATATTTTGCAAAAGATGAAAATACTGTTTTTTTCGTGAGATAAGAAATTGCCCACGAGCGAAGCGAGGGAATGCTATTTTTTCTACTCATACATATAAAAAAAACAATTTTTCCACTGTCTACTCTCTATGAAAGTGGCATTTTCTTACTATAGAGATGAAAAATGTTTTTTTTTTAATTTCTTGATAATAGCAGCAGTGTTGTCAAATATGTTTCAAATGCAAAAAGTGTCGTTTCAGCGAGGGGTGCTACTAATTATTCTGTGAAATTGGAGGGTAAATTTATTACCTGCGTATAAAAAGTAATTTTGAAAATTACCTGGTAAAATTCATTCTTGTCTTATACATAAATTACTAGTAGTTCAGTAATATAACTATTTATATCGGACAAATACAGTTTTGAAAATTGGTAGAAATGTTAAGGATAGCGTAAGAATTAATTAATCGAAAAATTCCCACCCCTAAATAGAGTGCTTCATCCTCCAGGACGTCGTTTCCACCCCCATTTTGAGGTAAGTATTCTAGATTATCTCGGTAACGGTGCACTTTTTGATAAAAATACCTATAGGTAGGTATTCAAAATTATTCCTTATAAAATTCTCTACCAAAAACGTCCCTACAATTTTTTTTTCATAAAATTAATGGTACCGTAGGAAATAAAGTGCACACATAAGTGTTGGTTCCAGTTAACCCAATAAATTGCAATAAAAAATATTTTTAGGGGTTTTTAAAGAAGCGAGAATATTATATATTGTACTTGTTGCCATGCCACCCCAGAGGTAAAGTAATTGCCCTTTTTTTTACTTGGTGTCCCCTGTATACCTAATCCACTGATTATCAGAAGGTTACTTGCGTTAATTAATCTTCGTCGTCTTCCATAGATTTGACATTCATGCATGCTTATCCGTGGCAATGGTAGATTGTAGATTGTTTAAGGGGTCGCTTGGCCCTGGGTTGGCCTTTCTTCACCTCGACCTAAAAGGTCTTTTGTGAGTTACCCTGCATCTAGTTGTTACCCAGGATTCCAAGACTTTTTGCAAAGCTTGCGATTTTCCTGGGGGCTAGTTTCCCTATGTCTTCAGGCGTTAATTCCGCCTGTTCTAGGTACTTTAGCCTAATGCGGATTAACACCTTGCATTCACAAAGTATATGTTGCGCAGTTTCAGTTGCAGCTTCACAGTATCTGCATTTGTCATCTTCTGCCATGCCCATGTTCTTGAGATGGTATCTCAAGGGGCAATGGCCAGTTAGAAGGCCTGTGATCAGCCTTAAATCGGACTTTTCCAGTTCGAGAAGCCTTGTGGCATTCTTTGTAGAATAGGTTATAAACCTTTTTGCTTGTCTTTGTCCTGGAGTGTTCCTCCAGTAGGACTCTTTTTGTTCCTTTTCCCATTTTAGGACCTCCTCCGTTATGTGTCCCCTGGATAGGCCACAGAACGGTTCGGGTAAAAAAAACGGGGCTTCAGCCCCTTTTCTTGCGAGGCTATCAGCTAATTCGTTGCATTCTATCCCCTCATGCCCTGGCACCCACATCAAGGTAACCTTGTTGTTTTTTGCCAGTTGCTTCAGGGATTGTCTGCATTCCCAGGCAATTTTTGACTCAAAGGTGTATGACCTGAGAGCCTTTAATGCTGCCTGACTATCTGAAAGTATATAGATCTTTGCCCTTCGAGTGCCTCGATTTAGGCATTCCTGGGCGCATAGATCTATAGCATAAATTTCTGCTTGGAAGATGGTTGGGGTGTTACCAAGGGCTTTAGATAGCCTGCATTTAGGCCCTGCTACGTCCACACCAACCCCTTCATCCATCTTGGATCCGTCTGTGTACCAGACGTGTGACTCTTTCTCCAACCGCAATGCTCCGGCCCTGCCCGCCTGACGGCTTTTAATCAGCACATCAAACGGGCAGTCAAAGTCATATTTGATTGGCATTGAGTCAGTGGGTTTGGTCATGGATTCGAATTGGATTAACTCCAGAATCCTTAAGTGACCAACCAGGTCGCCTGGTCTGAATTTAAGTGCCTGATGCAGCCTTAAGGCACTAAGTGCTGCCTCCTTCCTCACATGCAAATGCAGAGGAAGTAAGTCC
Organism: Rutpela maculata; assembly: GCA_936432065.2. Taxonomy (NCBI): domain Eukaryota; kingdom Metazoa; phylum Arthropoda; class Insecta; order Coleoptera; family Cerambycidae; genus Rutpela; species Rutpela maculata. The sequence goes on from OW386292.2 coordinate 7,363,170, forward strand.
AGCATTGCCTCCATAGCTGCTGTGGGACACGAGCGCATTGCTCCTGTAGTCCCTAGACAGGCAAAGCGTTGCAATTTCTGCAACTTTCCTTGTGCTACTTTTTCTTCTGTTTTTGGCCACCATATGCATGATGCGTAGGTAACCATAGGTCTCACAACCGATAGGTATGACCAATGTATCATTTTCGGCTTTAGACCCCAAGTCTTACCAAACAGCCTACGGCACGTCCAAATGGCCGTTGTTGCTTTGGTAAGTGTCCTTTCTAAATGTGAGTTCCAGGTGAGTTTTTGGTCCAGAATTACTCCTAGATACTTGACCTCACTGGAAAAGGTCAGTACTGTTCCATTCAACATAGGGGCTCTCAAGTTGAGTTTTCTCCTTTTGGTGAATGGAACAATAACTGTTTTGCTCGGATTGACACTAAGACCCTCTGACGAGCACCATTTGGATATTATGTTTAGGGCAATTTGCATGTGGTTTGAGATCATAACCTCATGCCTGCCCCTGACAGTAACGACCAGGTCATCAGCGTAGCCCTGAACGTTGAAGCCATAATTGCTCAGCTTATGGAGGAGATCGTCAACCACCATTGACCACAGCAAGGGCGATAAGACTCCACCTTGTGGACAGCCCCTAACTGCAGTCACGGTGGCCGACTCACCCCCCATATCTGTGGTAATTATTCTGGCAATGGTAACACATTGTGGGGCCTACTCTTCTGCAACTGCACCTGTTTACGCACCCTGATTTGCATGGACAAGAACTTATAGTGTTAAAACAGATTCGGGAGCTGGTTCTTTTGTTGTCATAGTTGAGGTTAATATACCGCCGACTTTTTTTCATCCCCAACCAGTAGCTTCTAGCATAACGTTTTTTCATGTTTGAATTTGGTAAAAAACGCGATATGAGTGTTGCCGAGCAGCAACAGTTGGTGGTAGTTTTGATAACATTACAGTAATTACATTCTCCATTTTTTGGTCATATTACGCGGCGAAGCAAGTATCCTCCATCAATCACATACTCACTATTTTCGAAAATATGGTCTCGTTCTGGAACAGTATTAATAATCTGGTATAAAGTTGCCTTGTTAGTTTTTCTCATTAGGCCTTTGTCATCGACAAGGGAAAGAGATACTGAAGCCAGTTCAAAACTAAAACACACGTTTTTACTCTAAAACTCGGATGAATTGTGCTAATAATTCTTTAAAAATTACGATATTTTTTAGGGGTGAGAGGGTGGAAGCGCTACATTTGTTATATATTTATATTTAAGTAGAGTTTAGTAGCTACTGCTTTTGCGTTAAGCATAGATTATAGTGAAGATTACAATTTATTGTGTTAACTAGAACCAACTCTTATGTGTGCACCTTATTTCCCATGGTACTATTAATTTTATGAAAAATATTGTAGAGACGTTGTTGGTAGGGAATTTTATGTGGAATAATTTTGTATATAGGTATTTTTATCAAAAAATGTACCGTTTCCCAGATAATCTAGGAAACCTCAAAATGGGGCTGGAAACGACGTCCTAGGGGATGAAGCATACTATTTAGAGGTGGGAACTTTTTGGTTTAGTAATTCTTATGCTATCGTTTCTACCAATTTTCAAAGCTTTATGAATTTTGTCCGATATATTACAATATTAATTGTTATATTACTGAACTATAGATAAATTTACACGATTTATTAATTATCACTAGTTATATATTCAGTAATAATATAGTAATTTTACGTATGAATATTACAAAATTACGTGAAATTACAGAGGGGGGTGAATATTAAAGTTCCAATTGTCGGTAACAAAATTGCCATATGAGTCGTATGGAATCAAAACTCACATTCTCCAAAATCGCGAATTTTTACGTAAAAGTGCCATCTATCAACGCTGCCTGAACTTTATAACGCCATATATTTATTAAGGTCAAAACTGCCATTATCCCTGCTTAAAAAATTTACAAAGAATGATGTTGGAGTCAAAACTCACATTATCCTTCGGAGAATGTTAGTTTTGAAACAACCAATCACGAAGATACTGAAAAAGATACAGATTTGAAAATTTAACTTTAATCAGTTTTACAAACAATTGCTTCAAAATAAAGCCATTTATTTGCACTGATTGTTTTATTACCTTTTACAGCTTAAAACTTATTTCAACATTTTTCAATTACCGAAGTGGGGTAAGGTAGCTTGCTTCTGTCTTAATCTCCTATACAGGGGCGGACTGGCTGGGGGGCAGGGAGGCAAAGTCCCACCGGGCTTCAGCCGATTTCGGGCCCTTTAAAGCCTTCCGGGCCCGGGCTCGTGTTCCCCCCCGCTCACCAAAATTTTTTTTTGGATTTCTGGCCCCCGCTCATCAATTTTTACCTCCTCATGCCCGTATTTTCTCTCCACAGTCCGGCCCAGTACGCATCTGCCAGGCCTCCGACCGCTGAAGTCCCACCAGGCCTTTCCCTTGCCAGTCCGCCCCTGCTCCTATAATGATAGTCTTAATCTCTGATGAGCCATAGCACAGTATCAAAACTCACAAAATTCACTTATTAAATTGTCAAAACTCACATTATCCAAACTTTAGTATTTTATTCTAAGTTCATGGAATCATTTATTGTTGTTTTTCACAATCTCGATTTATTTTATTGTAAATTCAATTAAGCATATACCAATAGAATATTTCCCAGATAAAAGGTTGCTTCCAAACTAGTTTTTCTGTGCTAGCCAAAAAGTCAGATTTTGGAGAATGTGAGTTTTGATTCCATACGACTCATATATCTCTACCTGAAATTTTTTTATCAGTGTAGCTTATGAACATTGCTAAACAATAAGCGGACTGTACTCGTTATCCCTCACCATTTTTTATTTTCTCAAGGGAAGAATTTTTGGAAGAGCAAGTGAGAGGTTTAGTTCCTATTGAAAAGTCTTCCATTATAACAGAGTACAAAGTTATACGAGAAATATTGTGGCAGCTGTGGAGTCTTCACACTTCTGCCGTTTTCCAGCTGGTCGGGGACAAATTGATACCAAAGACTAACGTTACTATATCCAGCGTTCGCAATGTAAGTATTTGTCAAATACTACGGGAGCCCACCCTAACTGTACGTGCACCCCCCAATCCTTGGGAACAATGTTTTTCATAAAGATTAAAGCCTAAAGAACAATTTTAGACGTGGCTGTATTTTCAAAATGGCGTCCGTATATTTATAAAAAAAAAATTTGCAAACATTGTTTTTGTCATTTAACACAAAAACTAAAACCGATGAAGAAAAACTTTCTGCACAAAAACAAAGTGGCGCCCCTTGGGTGCAAATAAGTAGATCTGTCTAATCTAATTCAATAAAGTTCTTCTTCCTCTTCTTCTTCTGTACCAGAGAATACAACTGGAAAAATTTCCTTATGAGCTTACCATTCAAAAGGATCGCACTTCTTATTAACACGTTGACTGCTATCTCGGTCTATATGACCGAGGTTTTTATTGTCTATGAGGCCAACTCTGTCCATAAGACCGAGTACTTATATTTGCACTATGGGCCGACTCGGTCTATAAGACCGAGTCATGTTTTTGGGATCTCTGGATCTTATGGATCTTTTCGGGATCTTAGAATCTCCCAGCGTCTCGGTCCAGCACACTTCTATCTTTATAAATAGACCGAGATGGCGTAGTAAAGGACCGAGACCTTTTCTGACGTTTTTTTTGGCAGTTTTTTTCTTCAAAATATTGTGTGTCAATTCATAGTGTATTAGCCGATGGTATTCATGGCCTGGGGGATATTTTATTTGGTTAAACCGCTGCTACCGGTTGGCGCCTTATGAGAAATTTGTCTTAACCCATATGGCAGTCAACGTGTTAATGACTGAAAGTGCCTCGCCATAATTGCACTTGGCATTTGAGCTTGCAGGAGAATCAAACGATTCATCAACTTTATTTTTTGTAAAAACACGTCCAGAAAACATTTTGCTTCCTATCCTTGTTTGCCATTTTTCAAATAAATGGTCACAACTCACGTGTGTGCCGACGCAGAAAGTAAACAATGAAATACTGGCAACGTCACCAAAAATATCAGCATCGGGAGAAAAAGACCATATCGGACGATTCTTGTTGTAGAGTCTCGCTTAGATTAAAATTCATTTTTAATTAAAATCTAATAAGACACACTACTTTATTTCAGTAAACACTGTACATTATATTTACTATCTTAAAATTTACATCTTTTTAATTTATTTGTGTCTATATTATTATCAGGCTTTTCCACAGCAGTCGGTTTTGTGAACGAGGGTAGTTTATTATCAATTTTACTGTGGACGGCGCCCTTTTTATTAACAACTATATTTTAACTCCCTTTTTAATCACGAAACAAACTAGCAGGGCAAAATACCTGTGAAACTGTTGGTTCTCTCTCTAACTTATATAAAAACTGGATCCACGAACCCAGCCTCGCATAAAATCAGTTAGTCGTTCGCCGCCGTATTTTTGATTTGGTTAAAATATTTTTATTTATTGCCAAAACTAGGTATAAATAATTTTAATTTTTGCAAAACGAGATATGAATAACACCATTTTCAATTATTAAATTACAGGAAGCATAGTGTCAGTATTTTGTGTTAGTCCTAATAGCTCTATGTCATATTGCCATGCCCAAAAGTCAAAATCTGTTACCTCATACCTTTAAAAGTACACTTGGAAGTTGTTGGGGGGTTTGTAGCAAGTTTCACTTTGCTCTAACTACCCTTCTAAGTGCATTCTACTTATGTTCAATGGGATTGAGTCTGGGGATCTAACCGGCCAATCCGTTATGTTAATATTAACCCCCTTCCATGTGTTGTTTAACGATTTGTGGACTGTGAGGTTACAAGATTACTATTCTAAGTAATTTTTCTAATATATGAGACACCGATGAGGTTCTAACTTTGAAAAACTAGTGTTTCTAATTTTGTCATATGTTTTCAGGGACCTTTTCAGAGGTTTCTCTTGGAATTCATTCCCTACATGGAAGTCCTGGATTTCTTCAGAGAATTTTCTAAATCCCTGGAATTCTCAGAGGATGCCTGTATTACTTTGGTGCCGCAAACTTACCGAAGCTATAATAATGCCCTGCAGAATATAATTCAACCTATATATAAAAAATTGTCAAAGTTAGAGGACTTGGTACGCGAACAAGGTAAGGTTTGTTAACGTTCATAAAATAATCTTCAGATTTCTTCTGTTTTATTAGTAGCCGGTACAAAAAAAATCCAGTGTACTAATGAATATTTGCAAATGACAGTTTAAAAAAAAAATGATAAAAGCTTCATGGTATTGCAGATTTAGCATACTTATTTTTCTTCAGCACCATCTTAGGAAAATGCAAGACAAAATGGTTTTTTTCAAGTATTTAAAACCACTTGTTTTGGCAGTAAAACTACCTTTGAACAAAATCAAGGGATGACGAGTTTCTCTACCATTCACGTTGAAGAATTTATTAAAAAATTGTAAATAACTTATTTGTCAACCCTTATCGTATCTGATAAACTTATCACTTAACAAGGAGTATTTTCTGAAAAATTAAAGCTCTCAGTGGTTAGTCCTTTATATAAGAAAGGTGACGACAACTTGTATGAAAATTATCGAGCTATTACATTACTATCAAGCTTCTCCAAGATATACGAGTCAACCGTAAATGGTCAACTGCAACCTTTTGCATACGTAATAACATAATCAACATGGTTTTGTAAAAAAATAGGGAGCATACGGCCTTAAGTAGTCTTCATACAGAAATTGTAAATGGACTTGACAAAAAAATGTGCCCGCTTGGTCTATTAAAATTTATAAAATCATATCTAAACAATCGAGATCAAGTTGTTCAAATCGATGATGTCAGCAGCGAACCGAGGAAGGTAACCCAGAGTGTCCCACAAGGCTCCATCCTGGGCCCTCTATTATACATTATTTTTGCTAATGATATAGTTTATTTTTTAAAGCCAATTGAGAATTTACAAATAGTATGTTATGCTGACTATACAAATTTTCCAATCATGGAAAGCAACGCCACGGAAACAATCAATTCGGCAGAAAATATATATAAAAAATGCATTCTCTGGTCCAGACAAACTCTAATCAATTTAAATAAGCAAAAAACCATCTCGATACTTGTCAAGCAACAAATTTTGCAAGCTAATTTAAATACCCAAAATTCTAACCCATTCTACATTCATAACTCAGGTAAAATTTTAGGAGTCACTTTTGACTCTGAATGGGATATTCACATTGATGAATTGTGTAATAAACTACGCTCTCTACAATTACTTGTATTATTTTTTCCTTTATACAATTAATTGAGAATAAAGAATTATTATTATTATTATTATTAAGCAAGATTTTTTTTTTCAGAAACCACCTACACCCTACTAACTCTGGCAGATGAACTGCAGTCAATTTTCAAACCCGTATTCCTTCTTAGGAAAATCCACCAGGAGGTTGTCTTAGATTTTGAGAAAAACGACCGACTGAAATGCGCCACAGTTCTGTTGTCGGGCCTTCATAACAGTTTGCATTACACGGCAAGCAAATTGGAGCAAGATTTGAGGCTGACTTTGTTTTTGGAAAGTTTATATCACTATTTCACACTAATAGATTCCTGGTTGATGAAAAACGATTTGTCGGATTACTCAGGAGAATTTGTAATTAAAAAGTATGGAGATAAGGAAACTTATGTGTATATATTTGATTACCAGTACATTTTATTTTGTTTCAGTAAAAATAGATACCTGTATGCTTCCGCCATTGATGATGAGGAAAAAGATAGAAGGTATATATAATTTTTTTTGACGCTCTGCTGCAAAGTAATCAACGTTTTTGTTTTAGTACGTCGGAATCACAGAATTGGAAATTAAATTTCGAGTTAAAAGATGAACTGGACGACTTTTGCAAAAATAACGGTATAATTAAAATCATTAGGGAGACAGTATTGCAGATAGGCAGAAACATACATCTATTGCGGTTGCTGGGGAAGTTCTCTCTCATAAATGACTGTAAAGGTGAGTCGTTTCATCAAAGCGGGTGTCCAAATTTGTGCTCAAAGGTGGTGTGGCATTTTTGGACGTCCGCTCACTTTTACCAAGGCTTGGATTATTTTAAGAATTTCCAGAGACCATTCACCAGGAATTTGTTAGGAAGACTCTGGAGGAGCTGCGCAAATTTTATTGTGAAAATTCTAAGGACTTAGCAACAGAAACCGTAGAAAATTTTGAGGAGAATATAAGTGGAAAGGTTTACAAATACCCTGTCGTGTGTACCGACGAATGCAAAAAGCCTACGGAAATGGATAAGCTGGAGAATCTCGTTGATACCAGTGACGGGTTTTTAATGCTAGCGTTTGAAGATTATTTTATTGAAAAACCGGAAAATCCCGAACCGATACAAGTCACCTTGTTCGATAAGTAAGTAGGTCTAATATCTCAGTATGTCAAGTACTTATTTTTAATATCTTTATTAGGGTGTCCAGCGTTACGACGACAATGTTTCCAGTGACAAATTTTTTCGAAAAAATTTTCAACGGCATACTGAAAGAGAGATTTACCATATCTGGGCTAATGGTAAAGAGCATCTTGATTGAGCAGTACTTGTTGGAAAAGCAGATAAAGTTTTTGCGGCATACATTCTTGTTTTTCGATGACATGATCTTCCCCTTCTACAGGAGGCTCTTTGAGAAGGTGAGTAATTATATTGCAAGTGGTGTCTTTCTTCACCGCACACTAGCAAGCTTTATCCGACTTCTGAAGGTGTTACAACCAAGGACCGTAACCGAACCGAAACCGTAACCAAAAACCGTGCTGTAATGGGGTATTTTCCATTTTTTTTTTAAATCAGTTTTGGTGATATATATCAAGTAATGTTATTATTTTAACAATTACTGCATAATCAATTTAAACCAGAACAATAATTTCTTAAATAAAAATAAGAAATAAGAATACGCCCATCTAGACACCGATTTTAAATGATTTTATTTGGCAGGAAATAATTTAACCAATAATAGACAGCTTTCGCTTAGACTGTAACTATCTTATATGAATGCCAAATTGCGTATTTACTTTACATTATTTTACCTATAACACTTATTTTGCTCAATATCTTAAAAATCAATAAACTTTACAGTGTGTCCCAGGATAGATGTAACAAGAGGTGTAATGGACCAAAAATTTTGGAATTTTGGAATGGTATTTGGGGATTGAGTCCTGCTTGTTGTAAAACTAAAGTATACCAAAAATGACTTGATTTGGTGTTCTACAGGGTGTTTTATAAGTAAAAATCACCACTAATAAAGTACCTTTATTTTTCAAAATATGAAAAAATTCCACTAAGAAAAGGTATTTAGAATGCAATTTTATACCTCTATACCAAATTTCAGGAATATAAAATTATTTTTTTGAAACTTACCATTTTTTGCGAATTAAGAGTTGAATTCATATTTAAAGTTGTGTAGGAGCAAATGTTAATCATCTCAAAAAGTAGGCTATTGGTAAATAAAAAATTGAATATACGAGATGTAAGAAGGTATAATGTTAATCGAACAAATTGTAAAACAAGAAACAATTACTAACGAAGATTAATGAGGTTTAAAAATTATAACAAGTAATAAATGTCAAAAACATAACAGATTCACAAACAAATTAATTATTGACCAATACAAAACAATGTTTACAATTTTTTTATTATTCGACGTAGCTACCACCCACATCCACACACATTTCGATCCTTCGCCTGAAGTCCTTAAAACTGTTTCGAATATGATCTAACGGTATGGAGTTTACGGCATTTGTAATTCTCTGCTTCAATACTGCTACATCGTTAGGAAGTGGTTCAGCGTAAACCAACTGCTTGAGGTGACCCCATAAAAAGAAAGCCAATATTGATAGGTCTGGGGATCTCGCCGACCACTTGATCGGTCCATTCCTGGCAATCCAATTTTCTCCAAAATTTAAATTCAAGCACCGATTAACCATTTCTTTGGAGTGGCCAGGGCAACCGTCATGTTGAAAATGAACTAAAGGCATATCTCTTAAAATATTTAAATGTTCTTCAGAAAATCTTTGAAGAAGCTGTCAATAAGTGTGCTGGTTTAACCTTCCCTCAATGAAATATAATATAATTATAATATCGTCTTCTACAATGAATTCTAAAATTTGGATTTTCAGAAGCCCAAAACCGACAATTCTGAGATGAAACAAGACCATTGGTTGTGAATGTGGATTCATCTGAGAAAATTATGAAATGATGAAAAAATCTCTCTTCCATGATTTTTTCTCCAATGGTCAAACAAAAATCCATCCTACGGCCGTCATCTCCCTCTTCAAGCGTATGTTTGTCATTTGCTTTATATGCCCTAATTTTCTTTGCCTTGTAAATTCTTTGGAGTTCAGACTTGCTAATATTAATAAGAGCCGATCTCTCTCTTAGTGGCATACTAGGATTTTCTATAACAGACATGAGCTATAATAGCGCCAACATTGTCTTCATCATATGCTTTTATTTTTCTTTTCATGTTAAGAACACTACCAGTAGCCAGAAACTTTTTAATTATTCTCATAGCCTGAGTACGTGACAAAGCAGTGTTTGGAAATTTCAAATTAAATTGGCTTACCACTTCTCTTAACGAGTTTTCACCGCCAATTCCGTAGCATTGCACAATATAAATTTTTTCACGCACTGTGAGTACCATTTTCACTTAATTTTTTATGCTTGGTTCGTTAATTTGAAACAGAAATTAAGGATAATATTGACTACGTTTGACAGATATGTCAATAATAAATGATAAATGTGTATCCACTGCTTTTCTGATAGCCTACTTTTAGCTTTTACATAACTTTAAATATTAATTCGCAAAAAATAATTTCTATGCAGTTTTAATTGAATGGTTCAAAATAAAATACTAATTTATTGAAAAAATGGGAAGTTTCAAAAAAAAAATTTTATATTCCTGAAATTTGGTGTAGAGGTATAAAATTGCATTCTAAATAACTTTTCTTAGTGGAATTTTTTCATATTTTGAAAAATAAAGGTACTTTATTAGTGGTGATTTTTACAACTTTGCTTATAAAACACCCTGTAGAACGCTAAATCAAGTCATTTTTGGTATACTTTAGTTTTACAACAAGCAGGACTCGATCCCCAAATACAATTCCAAAATTCCAAAATTTTTGGTCCATTACACCTCTTGTTACATCTCTATCCTGGGACACACTGTATATACATATATTTAGAAGGAATTAAATGGTATTTATGTCTGTTATTATTTAGAAGTTATCTCAAAAATGTAAACAAAACTCGCTGCGAGGATTATGTGGCAACATTGTATAAAAACGGCTCTCCCCCTTTTCCAACTTTACTTGCATGCTGTCACTTTTTGCAGTGATGGTAACCCTACGGATTTATCTGTAGATCTACGGATTTTTTTGTGCCAGCTCCGATTCTCTGATAAACCGTATTTATCTACGGATTTTTAAAGATATTAATTATAGCAATATTAATTAATTGCGAAATAAGCACATCAGTCAGTTCGTGGCTACTGAGCCGACGCCATCACGGTTTACGGTTTTAATAGTCATGACAGTGGTAACATCACCAGGGACCGAAACCGTAACCAAAAACTCCACCGTAATTACTAATTTTTTTGTCACCGAAACCGAAACCATAACCAAAAACCAAATTGTCGCTGCCTTGAAAACCAAATTGTCGCTGCTCTGAAAACCGAAAACCGAAAATGATGTACGTTAGGTAACCGTAACTGTAACCGAAACCGAACCAAAATAAATTTTGGTTTCGGTCCTTGGTTAAAACTACTTATTCTAAGTGTTGCAGCCTTTGGTGGGGAGTGAAGAAACCCTTGTCTTAATTCAGGTTTGCTGGTTCTTTTTGCGAGTAGATTATAAACAATATGCAATCAACTGGCATTGTTTTCTGTTCCTTACAACCCCATTTTTAGACCCACCGACTTCAATAAAAACTGAGAAACATCTGGTTAGATTAGATTTTCTATTTAGTTTTAGATTATTACCGCAAATTCTGTTCCTTAATATCTTATTTCTAGACCACCACCTCCAATAAATACTGGGGCAACGACATTTGGCTGACCTCCTACCTGCACAATACAATCATGGATGCTTACCCCGAGTTTTATGAGGAGTGCACCGTCAAGGTCAAGGAGAACTGGAAACAGTGCGTGGAAACCTTGGATGCTTGCAACATGGTAAACTTGCAGTACGAAATACGGTGGCCGCTAAACATCATTATAAACCCCCTGCACATGGCTCTGTACAAGGACATCTTCCAGTTTGTCCTGAGGATCAAGTGGGCTCTGTACACGGTGAATCACCTTGCTTTCACAGGTACGTTTGGGTGTCCCGCAAGCAGAGCTGGGCAAATACTTTGAAAAAGTATTTAAATATTAAATACTAAATACTTTCAGAAAATTGAAAGTATTTAAATATTAAGTATTTTCAAAAGATAAAAGTATTTAAATAATAAATAACAAAAGTAATTAAATAGTTTAAACTTAGTATTTAAATACTTTCTGAATATTTAAATACTTTGATAACACTGAAATATTTTGAAGCATAGTTAAGTGTAAAAATAGCCTTTAATGGCTAAACTTCGCCAAATTGTATTTTCTATTTTTGCAGAAATCAATAAAAACTTAATATTATCATTATCATTATTATTATTATATTAAATACTATTTGACTATTTAAGGTGTCAAAATTTTAGGTTTCATGACTTTCATGAACTTCTACAACACTATTTTAATCAGTTCTAGTTGGGTATTGAACTTTTATTTATCTGTAGAGCTAGAACTTTGCGTCTTCTGCAAATACCCAAATAAAGCACAGAGACTAGAGACTATGGCACTAGTTCAACTGTTCTCTGTCACAATCACAAAACATATACAAGCAGAATGAGAGGGAAACATGCGTTTATCTTCGGTTTATTATAAATATTTAAAAAATCATAAATGGTATATAAAATAGTTTCAAATACTCCCCATTGCTCTAAGGAATACAACCATATACAGTTTTTATCATAAACTTTGTATATAGTTAAATGCCATACTTTAATAATGAAATTAGGAACTATTTTCATTGACAAACTACGATATTCAAGTACAAGAGAAATTTACAATAAACAATTATTTGAAAGAGTTTTAAAGATTATAGTATATTTGGTTATTTAATTATATATAATAAACCGAAAATAAACGCATATTTCTGTCTCACTCTGCAAAAGCCTAACCTTAACAGTTAAACACTTACTGTCTATGTCTGCTGTCAACCAACTTTCTGGGAATTAAGACGTGAATGACTGAAGACTGAATGATGCAATGTGTTTATTAACTACATAGTATAGTGTCTTGATTCTTGACGAGTATCTGCCTGTCTCCCTGGTGTATTTGATTATATTTGTTGTATTTATTTAAATACTTTTGAGATTCAAATACTTCTGAAAGTATTTAAATACTGTCAAAAAAGGATTTAAATACTTTTTTAGAAGTATTTAAATACTTCTCAGTTATTTAAATAGTATAAGTATTTATAAATACTCTAGGATCATTTCCACAAATACTAAGTAGTAAATATTTCAGATAAAGTATTTGCAAGTATAAATACAAATACTTGTTGCAAGAAGTATTTAAATACTTTCTAGTATTTAAATACTTATGAGGTATTTGTAAGTACATATTTGCCCAGCTCTGCCCGCAAGGTAGCATCCTGGGTCCATTATTATTTATCATGTTCATCAAGGATTTTTTACATTAAAACATCTAAATGTGACTGTAGTTAATTATGTCGATGATGTAGATAGATATTGCCAGTATTGTATTATTATTATCAGAGGAACGGTTAAGGGCCAGTTGTACGAACTAAGTTGAGCCAAGTTCAGCTTGATCCAAGTTCAAAATCCATGGTTACGATTATTGTAACAATCGTAACCTTGGTTTAAGCTGAACTTGGCTCAACTTAGTTCGTACAACTGGCCCTTAAAGGGTCTAGAGTAATTTTAAATCAAGATGAAACAAATACAGTGTTGCAGTTTAGTGTTTGTTTTTTTCTTAGATTTGGAACCGAAGAAAGTGAACAAAGCGCTACCAAAAACTCACAAGACTACCATCATGAAACTGAAGTATCTGAAATTCGCCCTGACAAATATCTTGAACAGCATCCAACATTACATCTTTTCTTTTTCTTTTACTAAGTGTCTGCAGAAATTCGAGTTGGACTTTGAGAAGGCTAACGATTTGTCTTCGATAATGGCCTCGCATGTCGATTTCATCAGTACCGTTCATGGGATGATTATGGATATCAAGAATGCTGGGGGGAATTTCGACGCCTTTGGAAGTGTAAGTGTCCAAGGGACCACCCTTGGAAAGTTATTTGAGCTGTATGCACATTTAATTCGCAAGAATGTTATTTACACCATTTTCATTATCTTTCTTTGCCTTATTGATTGTGACAATTAGTCATTTCTACCTGTATTTTTTGGTCACTTTTTTTGTCACATAGACATCAGTTAAAAAATTGCGGCCACTTTTAAAACTGACTGGCTGCAACTTTCATTCTATTATTAAAAATTTTAATGACATCTATCCAGCTATGCCCGCAGGTTCAGCAGAACTTAAAAAAACTATTAGTGAGGAAAAAAGAGTACATAAACAGTTTAAATCGACTGGTGATATTCACCACTATCATAATTTTTGTCATTTAAGAGCAGAGTTCTCTAGTTTAAAAGACATTTGTTTTAATAGCTATATAACCAGAACCGAAAACAATCTCTTAAATATTTCTGGACCTACTTCAAAAACAAAAGGATTCAGTATAATCTGCCTACAGTTATGCGCTACGATGATGTATCTGCTTTTTTCTCCTCAGTTTATGGCATTGAGCAAGTAAATCAAATTCCTAATCAAGGCCACTTACAGAATCACGTTGACATTACCCATTACACAGTCACTTTGAAATAATTGATAGATTCTCCAAGCACTCTATAAATTATCATTTGGGCCTGATGGCATTCCACTATACATTCTAAAAAATGTGTATTTACATTAGCGATACCATTATATAAAATCTATAGCTTGTCACTGCATACCGGCATTTTCCCTGAGTTCTGGAAAAATAGCTTCTTAACACCAATTCACAAATCTGGTCCAAGAGATGACATATCAATAACTATCGAGCCATTTGCATCCAATCTGAGATACCCAAGCTTCTTGATTGCTTGATCACTACAAAAATATAATGGGATACTGCACATATTATTAACAATGCGCAGAATGGTTTTATGCATAAAAAGAGCACCTCAACTAATCTACTTCTTTATGAACATTTTATTCTCAATACTTTTGAACATCAGTCATGGGTGGATCACAGGTGGATTCAATTTACACCGATTTCACGAAGGCATTTGATCATGTTGATCGTGTGTTACTCATAGTCAAACTCGGGACTTTGGATGTCGTGGATTGCATGCTTGAATGTATTCATAGTTATTTATAATACCAAACTCAGTTTGTCAGATGCTCAGGAGCCGGATCGTCATCTATTATAGTTACTTCTGGCATTCCTCAAGGATCGCATATCGGTCCATTATTATTTAACTTGTTTGTTAATGATATTAGCGAGGTTCTCATTAACAGTAATTATTTAATGTTTTGCTGACGATTTGAAGCTATTCAGAATCGTTGACAAGTGATCTCAATAATTTAGTTCGATGGTGTGACATCAATCTATTAAAACTTAACCCTGCTAAGTGTAATAAAATTTCTTTCACAAGAGGCAATAATCCTGTAATATTCGACTACCATCTCAATAATGTTACCCTAAACGGGGTAAAAGGTCTAAGTGTAATATTCGATTTCAAGATGATATTCAAACCTCATATATCAAAAATCACAACACAAGCAAGTGTTAGGTTGCATCAATAGGAACTGTACCTTTTTTTCTATTAAAATCTTCTCTGGTAAGGAGTCTACTAGAATATGGCAGTGTGATATGGAATCCAGCATATAACGTCGATAAAGAATCCATTGAGAATGTCCAATCAAAATTCCTTAGACAATGTGCATTCATGATGGGTCATCCGATAGGTGAATTAATATTGTTAGTTCTCATCAGTAGAGTATAGAAACATTCATTCATTATTCATAAGCCTATTCTTGATTTATTTTTACGAATATTTTTAAAAAAATGTGTAAGTTGTGATTTGCTTAATACCTAAATAATATTCTCTAATCACGATGAAAGCAAATAAATAAAAAATAGCTGATTGTAAAAATGTATCTGCTATTTCCTTTGATAAAAATACCGCTCTTTTTTGCTCTACTGTCCACACTTATTGCTCATACTATACTTTGAACAAGATATTAGTGAATTTTCGAGAACCAAGTAGGATTTTTAATAATAGTGACATAGATAGATAGATAGCTTTATTCATTATGTTAAGTTTTAATACTACAAATGTAAAAAAAGCTTATAGTCTCCTATCAAATGTACGTCCGTGGATTCTTTGATGATGCAAGTGTGGTAGTGGTCCCAATCTCTTTGTTTGTCCTTGGAAAAACATACTTTCGATGTTGGCACTCTCAAAAATGGTGCGTTTGAGTGCTGCGCGCGAAAAACAAAATGGCCGCCGTTGCAAACACTTTTTCCCATTTATCTAAGTAACCATTGGGATTACAAAAAAAAGTTTTATATAAAAAATATTGCTAAATCAATTATACAGAGAAAAGGTTATTACAATTTTTTATGTCGAACTAACCGTTCTCTCTAAAAGTTTCATTTTATAGTTTCCAATAATAAAAATTAATATGTCTAATGATGAGAGATTTGCCAGTGCATATTAACATATTTGACACTATTTCTCGGGCCACTGGAAACAATAATTATAACTAAAACATTACAAACATAAATAAATTAACAAATACCCTCATCTCCCTTATGTTTTACAGTATAGGTAGGCATAGGAAATTGAAAGAAAAAGTACCTATATAATTTTAACGTTTTCCTTTTTACTTCCTTCTCTTTCCCCCATCTGTGTAGCTGGCTGATGGAACCCATCCAAGGCCAGAAAATGTTAACGTTTAACGAAGAAACTTATAGAAATACAGTAGTTACAGATTTTTATAGACAAAGTACAGACAAGCAATACTTGTCACTTCTACAATGACATTTTTAATTAAAATCATCGTCACTTTCAATGCAAATCTCACTTAGCCACAAATCTTCATCATCGCCTTGCTCGCACTCTCTCATATTATCACATCGGTCGAGATTACCTTCGCACTTACACATTTCGGTACACCGGAGTCCATTTGACTGACACGTACATGGAGGGGAGCAACGCCTTTGGGAGCATGAGTAGCGACAAAGTTCCAAGATAAGCTCTGGAGCACAAGATTTGGTACAAGCAACTGGCTCGTATGTGCTCCCTACTTTCTTCCATCCAAGATCTGAGGGTGGTGGGTTATTTGGATGCTGAATGAGGTCCTGATTCCACTCAAAACACTGAAGGTGGGCCCTTAGCAAAGCCGGATTTAGTGCAGTTCTTGTTGGAGGAAGGTTCTCATCTTGACATTGTTTTTGGGTGAACAACAACCATTTCACAGCTCCTATGTTGGTCAGTGTTGTTTTGAGGATATAAAGCTGGCAAATGAACACTTCCAAGTTAGCCCTGACATCTTCTGTGAGAGACAGTGTAGTCCCCATTGTAGCCAAAGCTTCTAGCAGCTTATCACTTGCAGAATTAAAAGTTTTCCACCACTTTATTTTACCTTTGCCAGCAAATGATCCTCTTACATCTGCTCCTGAAAGTGCATGTAATCCAGGAAGTGCAGAGGCTTTCAGAGGTCCAAGTGCTCTGTAAATTGAACCTAGCTGAACAAACCTTTTCATGTCATGGCCAAGGAAAAATGCAAACTCTTTCGAAAGATGGGGATATCGTCTTAGTGCCAAAATTAGGACATCAGTATCGGGGGAGAATACATGAGTAGATTTAATTCCTTTCTGTGCTAAAAAGACTGGATACATCATCGCCATGTGATGAAGCTGCTTTGTTCCTCCAACTGATTACAAACCTTTTGTTATTGGTCACGCCAAATTGAAGAATTTATTCATTGCTACACTTCCAATTTTCGTTTCTGGTCCAATTTTGTACTGGATTGGATCTGAGCCTTTTTGCCGAATCACTCTCATAGCTTATTTCTTCGAGTTTTCTTTGTAAGAGTCGAAAACAACATGGACCTCACTGTAATTGCTGAATTTTTGCCCGATCCATTTGCTGAAGCTTAAACCGAGGTCACGACATGTCTTCACTGTGCTAGGTTTGTGGTAGGTGTGAAGAAGCGCCGTGCCATCTATTATCGCAGCTTTTTCCTGTAGCTCCTCATTTTCTTTTAAAACTGCAGGTGTGGTGGAAGCATAATCATCATCGTTTTCTTCGGCAGGTATACCTTGCATTGATTCAAGAGCATCCATAAGTTTGTACTTAGCTAGACAATGGTGCATACTCCCGTCAACTGCAAATAATGACTTCGGTAGTGCTGAGAACTCGTAGTTGCTCAAATAGTATCTCAAATCTACGTCAGGTCTGCTTCTGGATGCTATCAATAATCTCGAAACAAGAGATAAATCTGTCTTTTTGGCTATAGATTTGTCTTTGAGGGTAATTAAGTATTAATAAATATAAAGCCTTGAAATAATTTTAAAAGTTAAGTTTTTGGGGAAATGGTTAGTTCTGCATAAAAACTTATAATAACCTTTTTTGTGTAAAATTGATTTAGCAATATTTTTTGTATAAAACTTTTTTTCGTAATCCCAATGGTTACTTAGATAAATTAGAAAAAGTGTGCGATGGCGGCCATTTTGTTTTTCGCGCGCAGTATCCATGCGCATCATTTTTGAGAGTGTCAACATCGAAATTATGTTTCTTCAAGGCCTAACAAAGAGACTACTATCATACTTGCATCATCAAGGAGCCCACGGGAGCCTATTTTTGTACACTTGGCAGGGGACTATTATCAGACTAGTCATAGTGCTTGGAAATATTATGAAATATACATTTTGATATTAGTTGGGACGTCATGTGCAGATACCCTATGTGATGTGACACTGCCAGACAGTTGTACAAGTACTCAAGTCTACTGTAATGGGAACAGGAAAAATATTTCTGTGGTAGTTTTCAGCAAGCGAAATTAAAACAAATTTTTGACAGTCAGGAAGCTTAGGGTCAAATTAGGGTCTTGAAGTAAGACAGAAAGAACGTTTTCGGAGGAGGTTGCTTCTCTATATGCAGAGCGAGTAACAAAACCATAGACTTTGCACTCTTGTAGGATGATTGATGGTGAAAGTGAAGGACAGATATCGGGGTTCTCTGTTAAAAGAGGCAATAAAATGTCAAAAGAGGTGGCAGCTGAGGTATCTTTACCACGCATGCTTGGATCCACTAATTCACGTATTAATCAAAGACAGCGTAAACTTTCCTATCGCTCTCTCTTTCTATTTCAATCTTCAGTTCCTCTTCCTTACTATGTCTATGATCTAGACATTGGCAAAAGTCTTGTTTTTGAGATTTTCTAATTCCACAATTCAATTTGTGTATTGTAGGGAATGCAAATCCTATTTGTCAATCTCTTGCTGTCATTTTAGATTTCTGGTGTCTACGAAGGCATGCCTATGCCTTAAACGATATCTAAGACTGGAGAGTCAGTTTTCACATACTTGGCAAGGTTTTTCCCAGAGAAAAACTATCGAAATTAAAGAAAATTTCGTGCTAGAAGTAAAGAAACCTTAGGTACTGATAAATTGTTCTTATATTTTGTCTACTTAAAATTTTATTGTTTAAGATGATTTGAAATTGTCCGAGAACATTTTTAGTACTGTTTTAATGCATCTTAGTACTTTTATCTTATTTGTATTTGTGTGAAGTCAGACACGCCATCTGTTGACGGGAAGCCGAACTTTAAAATCAATAAACCAAGAATAATATTTTCTTTTTTGGTTCTTGTGTGTTAAACAAGGGCAGCGAATTTTCTAATCCAGGTTTGGGAATAAAATATCGAAATTAATAACAAACTGGAATGTGCACTCAATGCTTTAGCTATAGGAAACCACTGAAACATGTTTGTATGGAAAGAGAAACTTGTTTGCACTATTCTATCCTTGTCTGATAAGATCTGATTGATTGAAGAAAACGTCCGATCGGTTGAACCGTCTGTACACACGAAAAAAAAGGATGAAATAGTGCACGCAAGTTTCTCTCTGAGTGGAGTGCACCTTCCAGTTTGTTATTAATTTTGATGGAATAAAATGGTCTTATTTGATTCTTCCTTACATTTTGTATATTTGTTGATTTCGACAACCCTTGTCTTTAGCAAATTGACTCTAAAATTTTTATTTTATTTGGTCTATAAACCTCCCACAAGCAACACTTCAATACTATACTTGAATACTATCACTCTTCGTGCATTTCGCCAAGCATGGTTGCATCATCAGGAAATGATAAAACTGACCATCTCCTGAAGATGCCGACTGGATTGGCGAAAACTTTAACGGCAATGTTTTTGTTTTCAGATTGTTAGCTCTGTGAAAATGTTGAGGATTATGTGGACTAACATCAAGCAGGCCACGCCCGACCGACTGATGGATAACTACCAAATTTATAAGCACTGTTACAATGCCATAGATCCTATAGTTTGTCCTGTATACCTTTTCGATTATTGAACCATCAGCTGTAATGAATAAATAATCGTTTCGTCAACTGTGATAATTTAATCTTAATCGATATTTACAGTACAATGTAAAATTTTTAATTTTTTTTTTAATAAATTTCGTTGCTTGAAAAGATTTTTTTTTTTTTTCGAATAGTCTGAAAAATTAATGTGACAAATGAGGTATGGGTGCGTTTTGAACATACAAAATTTTTTTTTGAAATGTCAAAATTATTTTAAATAAAATGCATATATACACCACGAAAGGCCATAGTTGGTTAAGATCCCCTCATGGATCGTACTCATTTTTTTTTGCTTGGATTGTTATCAATATCAGTTACAATTTTGCCACATTTCAGCCCTTAATATTAAACCAATTTTGAATTAAAAAAAATGTTGAAAATTTTTGAAAAAAATTTTATCTATTGAAAGGCATAACCGGTTAAAATAAAATTTTAACCACTTATAGATACTACCAGAAGATAAACGCAGAATAAATTGGAACAGAATCTGACAACGGGAACATTAAAAAAAATGTATGGATTTTTCTGGATTTTTTTTAACCCCTATAAAGTTTGGGCACAACTACCCAATTTTTTTTGTAGAATCTTGGGATGGTTTTTTACCACACATAATTTTTCTAAAGCGATCACATGGGTACTTGGTACTTAAAAAAAAATAAAATGTCTTTTTATTTTTTTAAATTATGATAGGCTGATGCTAAACTTATCATATTCTCTTTCTTATCTTGGGTATTATTCTATATTCCCTAATTTTTTGAAATCAGTATTGTCAGTAGGTCCTTTAAAAAAATAAAATGTCCTTTTTTATTTTTTTCGGATCTACTGATAATACCGATTTCAAAAAATTAGCGATTAAAGAATACTATCCCAAGATGTTAAAAAAAAAAAAAATGATAATTTTAGCATCAGAATATCATAATTTAAAAAAATTAAAAAAAAAAACATTTTATTTTTTTCAAGTACCAAGACCCATTTGATCATTTAGAAACATTGTGTGGGGTAAAAAACTATCCTAAGATTCTACAAAAAAAAAATTTGGTAGTTGTGCCGAAACTATTCAAAATTATTTTGTCCATTCTAGGTTGGTTAATCATTTATTGTTATATCATACTCAAAATTGTTTATGACTATACAGTGTGTCCCCGGATGGAGTTGACAAGAGGAAAAATATCTTTATTATTGATTTTATGACGAAGTCATTCTTTATAAAAAATTCTGCTTGTCGAAAAAATGAATTTTCCATATAAAAATCTTAGATCAGATGTACCGGGTGTTCTTCTTCTTTTAGCGGGGTGACAGAGTCGCCGCACTCAGGCCTTGTGGCCCATTGTGCTAAGTGTACCGGTTGTTAATAAATTAAGAAAATATCAAAATGCCTCAAGAGAGAAGTACCTTTATTTATTATTTTGGACAAAATGTTTGTAAAACAAAGTTGTTTATAATCCAAAATAAAGCCTAAATACAAATTATGAAGTCTAAATTTTGACTTTTACATTTATGTCAACTTACATTTTCTTTCAAACATTAACATAACATAATAACATTAACTTCAACGATTGTGGAAAAACAATTTATTCTACATAGCCTCCTCCAACCTCAACACATTTCTCCATCCTTTTAATAAATTCACCATAGACCTTACGAATGGTTGAGAGTACATTCTCTTCATACAACCGCGTCTTGTATTCGTGCTTTTAGTGTTTCTCGATCATGTGGCAGGTCATCTACATAAACTTTCTGGTTCAAAACACCCCACAGAAAAAAATCCATTGGTGTAAGGTCTGGTGATCTTGCAGAAAAATTAATTGGAGCATATCTTCCCATCCATCTAGCTCCGAAGTGATCTGTCAACCGCTGCCGTACCAAAACTGAGGAATGAGCTGGGCAACCGTCTTGCTACCAAAAAATGCTACGCCTTACTTCCGGTTGCAGAGTGTTTATAAATGGCAATACAAAGTTTTCCAAAAGGTCCAAATAAACATGCTGATTTAAATTTTCTTCTAAGAAATATTCGATCATAAAAAATCCCACACCATACATTCACTTTTTTATAACGTTGACTTCGTTTGTGAATGACATTGTTTGGATTTTCAAAAGCCCAATAATGACTGTTTTGTGATGAAACATGGTCATTGGTACAAAATGTTGCTTCGTCAGTAAAAAAAAAATTCTGTGAAAACTTCTATCTATGAGGTAATTCTCACCAACCCATAAACGAGAATCCAATCGCTTCTCTTCATCTCCATTTTCAAGTGTATGTCTGAACCTTGGCTTAAACGGTCGAACTTTGTTTTCCATATAAATTCTCTGTAAATGACTTTTACTTACTTCCAGTCTTTGTGAGCGTTTCCGTAAAGATAATTTCGGGTTTTCTATTACTGAATTTATTGCCAAAAGTGTTGCCGCATCGTCTTCATTGTACTTTTTCTTGGGTTTTTTGACATCCAATACAGATCCAGTTTCATTGAATTTTTTTACAAGTTTGCGCAATGATTGGCACGATACTGCTGTGTTAGGGAACTTTTGGAGGAAAAGGTTAATTGCATATCGATAAGAGACGTCTCCAATCCCATAACATTTGATCAAATAAGTTCTTTCGTGTTTAGTAAACATTTTTTAAATGATCAACAGAACACTAATAAATGCAGATGTAAGTTAGTAAATATGCTACACAATGTCACAATGACGTTTGTCAGTTCAATATTATCGACAGCACACTCTGTTTCTTAATTTGAATTCTTATTCATATTAATAAATTCAACGTAAAAAGATGATAAACACAATAAAAATATAAAAGTCAAAATTTAAACTTCATAATTTGTATTTAGGCTTTATTTTGGATTATAAACAACTTTGTTTTATAAATATTTTGTCCAAAATAATAAATGAAGGTACTTCTCTCTTGAGGCATTTTGATGTTTTCTTAATTTATTAACACCCGGTACATCTGATCTAAGATTTTTATATGGTAAATTCATTTTTTCGACAAGCAGAATTTTTTTATAAAGAATGACTTTTCGTCGTAAAATCAATAATAGAGATGTTTTTCCTCTTGTCAACTCCATCCGAGGACGCACTGTATATACGTGTATATATATTTACAACTTTCCACTTTCTCTATACATTTTTTTTTTGTTCATGTATTGACTTGTGTAAATACTATATGTATAATACATCAATAAATGCTATTCTATCTATAAGGGTTAAAATAAATCCAGAAGAGTTCATAATTTTTTTTCCAATGTCCCCGTTGTCATATTCTTTTCCAATTTATTCCACGTTTATGTTCTGGTAGTATCTATAATTCGTTAAAATTATAAATTCGCCCCTGCTTGTATATAAGTTATTTTTGGCCCAAAATATACATTTATATAATATAAAAGGGCTTTTCAATAATTGTCAAAAATAGTTACTTTTTTTGCAATTCTTCGAAAAATAACTATTTTTAACCATTATTGAAGAAAATGCCGGCTTTTATATAAATGTATATTTTGGGCCAAAAATAACTTAGGTATATACAAGTAGGGCGCGAATTTACAGATGCGCTTAACACACGCTATAAGCTAGGGTCCCAGAGCAAAAGAACCCCCGAAGGGAAGAAGAAGGAGAAAAACCGCTGCCCAAGGAATCACTACTTCCACATCCATATTTTCTATCCAAGTCTCTCATAACGAAACAATTTTGTATGTGGAAATAATTGTTTATAGAACTTTAATAATATAATATTTGAAATCGTCTACCCCAAAAATCCATAAAACGATATCCCACACGGTAGTGGGGTGGGGGTGGATGAAGTAAAAAAACTTGAGGCTTTTGGTTCTTGCACACGCACTAAATCGCAATTTTTTTTTCATCCCCTTTAATAATGAGGTGGTAATGGGGGTGGCTAAGGCCAAAAATTTTTCTGAAACCTTAGCTTCTCTTTACACACTAAATACCAATTGTATGGACTTTTACCTGCTTGATTTACCTATTTACCCCAAATTTACCCCCGAACCCTTCGACGGAACAAGAAGAAAATATAATCTAGTTCCAGATCCTATTAAAGTACATATGTGTACCAAATTTCAAGTCAATATCTTAAACGGTTCCAGAGTAAACGTGGGCATAAAAAAAAGTTACAAACCGACAGACAGAAATTTTTTTTTCGCTCAAACTTAAAATCTCGACGTTTCATGACATTCTAAGCCTATCTGAACAAAAATTTTCAAAAATTTTTTTTCGTTACTATACTTCCACTGGATGCGGAAGTAAAAAAGTTTATAGTTACAATACAATAAGTGCTTCCCCGAATCCTCGCCCGGAGCCAGCCAGACAACCACGGCGCGCAGCGCCGGTGGTGGTTGTATGGCTGGACGGGGTAGGTCCGGTTCTGCTTAACGACAATGAAACAATAAAAAAGGTTAGAAATTCCTATCCGGCTATGCCGCATTTAAAAATTAACAATTTGATTAAAAATAGTCCACAGAGGCTTAAAAATAACTTAAAAACTATATCACTGGGCACAAGCACTGAAAAATTTGGATAGTTGACATGGGAAAAAGCTAAACTAAAAAACCCGTTCCGTAAATTGAGATGAATGGGGGTAAATAGGTAAATCAAGCAGTTAAGTGTGCATGAAATTGGTATTTAGTAAATATAAGAGGAGCTAAGGTCTCAAAAACATTTTTGGCAATAGCCACCTCTATTACCAGTTACCACCCTCACCCCATTATTGAAGGGGGTGAAAAAATATTGTGTGTACAAGAACCAGTCATCAAGAATTTTTTTCACTACTACTGATGGGACATATCATTTTATGGGTTTTTCTGGTACCTACACGATTTCAAATATTATACCATTAAAGTTCCATAAACAATTATCTCCACTTAGTGGAGTCAGGGTGTATTAAATAGGTGATACGACGAGGACCCGTCGAGTGGCTTCATAAGTGCTTACTTTGTAGATAATGTAATAGATGGCAGAAGCAATAGCGTCTGTCGTTATTTAAGCATAGAAAGATAATTTTGCAGGTTGTATACATACGTGCATACAGTGTTGCATACATTCCCAGCCTCAGTTCCCGACCACAGACTAATTGACGATTTGCACAAAAGAAAGTTTGGTAAAAAGTGTCTAGATTGGTATCATTGTAATTCACTGCACATGTTGACCAACTCGTCTAATTTCCAAACTTTGCAACAATTAAATACCTATAATATAATAATCATAACATTGTTTTCATTATCTTTAATATTAAACCTACTTGCATTGAATATAAATCATATTTATTAGGTTGTTTCGTAATCTACAATATTTAAAAAATGTCGAAATATCGAACACTGTTTCCAACTCTCAGTTTAGAAGAGTTGGCAGCAGTGATTGACAAATTGCATCAATGTTATGATTATTATATTATAGGTATTTAATTGTTGCAAAGTTTGGAAATTAGACGAGTTGGTCAACATGTGCAGTAAATTACAGTGATACCAATCTAGACACTTTTTACCAAACTTTCTTTCGTGCAAATCGTCAATTTGTTTTAGTCTGTGTCCCGACCTTTCGTTTATAGTGAAAAATCTTGTAGTCATACAAGATATCAGTGACATTTGACATCAAATACTTAGAAGAAATACATTCAATACGCTGTGAAAAACATTTTTGCTCCAGCAGTATAAAAAGTAGTTTTACTTCACAGTCTGAAAATAGAATTGTTATATACACTGTAAGTTTTTTTTACATAAATATTTGTAACATAACCTATAGGTAATAAAACGTATTTTTAAATATATTTTATGCTTTTAGCGGCAGTTTTAAAGAAAAAGGTTGAAGAAAGGTGCACTTCCAAGCAAATTAGATGCTTGTTCTTCAGAAAATGTCCCTAAGAAAATTAAGAAGTCATTAAATATGAGTGATGTTCACGATAGTATAATTTATCCTTATTTCTGAGAGTTTGTATTTACACTTACTAGAAGAAAATTTGTCTGAAGAATGTGACGTCAAATTACCAAATAAGAATTGGGGTACTCATAAATGTATTGAAAGTAGAAGCTTAGTGTTTACATAAGGCAGAACATCATGATAAATTAATTACTTACAACTTGTTTTAAGACGGTAAGTGCTTTTTAGATAGTATTTGTTTCCAAATAATAATTTAGTTTTTCAAGTAATTATTTGTGTAATTTCTATTTTCAGGTTAGGTTTGGTCTCATGCTTGGTCCTACAATAGAGGTTATTTTTTGCATAAGGATATTAAGTTAACGTCAATCAGTAAACCGATCAACGTAGAAGAATTGCAGCATATTTTTCTAAAAATTGACTCTACAATGCTTGCTTAGGTGGACCAAGTACAAATATTATTATCAAAGTGTTCATTCTGATGTGCAATTAAAGTCAACTCACGTTGGGGGCATAGAGAATGCTCAGTAATTTTGGAGAAAGGAACTATTTGTAAACATATTGTGTAAATCTTGTTCTTATAATATTGCAACCCATTACGCCCAGTACTGTTACAAATAAATTTGTATATTTTACATAAGTCTTATTTTCTTACCATACCTATATAAATCTGAAACTGGTGAATATTTGTTCCTTTACATAACTGAAATTGCTGTTCAGTTGTAAATATATGCAACACTATATGCAGCAAAGCAAATTCATCTATATATATCCAGGTTTTTGTAGGACGTTAAAGCTCGCGCCACCTACTAAATTAAATAGAAAGCATGCACTTAAGAAGCCATTATTTTCATAGGAAAGTGCCGTATGTCGGACCATCTATTTAATACACCCTGGTGGAGTGCAATTATAGTATTTTCGTTGTAAGAGACTTAGATAGGAACTCTGGATGTGGAAGTGGTGATTCCTTAGGCAGCGGTTTTTGAAAACCGTGTTTGTACTTTCTACTATAACTCCTCCTTAGTCGTACATAAATAAAAAACGAATCAAATATCCACCTCACGTATTATTAAAGCCGAGGACATGGCAGATAGTAATTTGATTTCGTATGCGAATAGCCGACAGGTATTTTATACTGGAACACGGCAAATCGTTTAATATTGGAAATTCGATCATCCAAAACCCGGGCGGTCTATTGTAGCAGATTCCGTCCGAATGAATGGAGGTTTATGAGTCCTAAATTAAATTGACGCGAGAAATTTTATTTCCGCACAAATCAATGAATTGGATATAGTCAGTTCACTACTATATACATTACTAAATGGACAATGGAATTAGGTTTGTTATGGATTCTCGTTATTTTTAATGCAGTGTATTGACAGTCTTCATAGACGTTTCACACATTATTCTATTTGGTCTCCAATTGCTGTATGGGACGTCTAACAACATTATGCCATCTCCTTGGATCAGCCAAATGTGTTGGAGGGCATCCTCTTGCCATCTTGTTTCCCCTGAACTATCAACCATTTTATGTTCTCTCTCCGGTTGATACGGCCAAAAAACTAATAGGATTTAGGAAAGTGCAATGGTGGAGAGTCGCTTTTCGTGACGTATTTCTTGCAGAGTCGAGTTGTTGGTGAGATGAACTACTGTCCAGGTAATTCGTAACAGATGTTTCCAGATCCATGTCTGGAAAATATCATTACGCCGTCTGTCTGCTTTCCTAATAATGGTTTATACTTAGAAGCGTAAAGAAAGATGGAGTGCCGGTCTGATTTTTGTCTGTGTAATTTTTCTATCACATCACAAATTTAAAGGTCTAGACAGCCATTGATTTCCTACTACAATTTTTGTTTATTTTGCACATTTTTATTGTTCTTATAGTATGGCAGTAAAACCCCTTAGAAAACGGCTATTAGTGAAACAGTTTTGTAATTTGGTATACTGATTTCTGTCATTAAAACGACTATTTTTCCGAGCAGCGCCAAATCAAAATGGCTTCCGGTTCCAAGAAGGCGGCTGGCTGTTTTAGAAAATTTAAAACATCGACGTTTATAGCTAAACTATTGATTTTATGAAAAAGAGTTATTAAGAAAAAGTGTTCCGCATTAAATTTTCAACAAGAAAGTTTTTATAAGTTTTTTTCTAAAACTAAAAATTAAGACTCTATGGGGTAAAATATCACAGTCACTTTCTTCTGATATTTTACAAAATACGCAGTGATGTTCTATACTTGTCATAATAATTATCCTTTGATCATAAAGTAACAGAGTCGAATTATAGAATAAATTAAAATACTAGGAGGCATAATATCTTAAATCTCGGTCCTGTAAGTGAATCGCGTAGACAAAATATACCATTATTAACTGAAAATGAGACAGATATTACACCGGAAAGACAATACAGAATGCTTGTAGATCTTTTATTTCACTCTCTACTTATTAAAATAATTTGAAATTAAAGAATCTGGAAATTACGAATTTGTAAATATTGGGGGTGGTTATTCGAGCTGGGGGTGTTTTTCTGTATGATTGTTTTTACACTGGACTGTTTTGGATATATATGTACACTTTTGTGTATATTTTTTGTTGAGTACAATCATTCAGAATACAAAACTCTGTTTTTACGAATTTTTATGTATAAGGTATGTTTTTCTATTTAGGGGTGAATTATAATACAAGAAATACTACAAAGTATTTTTTTCCAACAACTCCAATTGTATTAACATCTTTTCTCCAAGAATTTAATCATCTTCTATTGTTTCCATATATATTTATTCATCTTCATAGATTCCCAAGTAGCACAATTAATTCCTCAAGATATCGAGGATAAAAATTTAGGAATTAGTAAATATCTTCTAGAGGTCTGTAAGAGTTCCCTAAGATGGGCAAATGTCAGCATATCAGTATTAAAAAGTACTTCCCATGGTAATCGAAAAAAGCTATTAGTATAGAATCCTGTGAGCAGCCTTTTGCATACCTATAGAATTCCCATAGTAATCTTTAGGATATCTTATCGCTTGCCAATATAAATGGTCCCGAGGACATCTTTATAGGATTTCTGTTAGATGTACCGCATCGATCCTGCAAACAGATTTAATTCCTGTAGTAATCTTTCGGGTATTTTACCCAGGTAGCAGGGTGACGTCATTATGACGTCTTTTAAAGGTGATTTTTCGTCGCCGACGTCATTGTCCCAATAAATGACGTACCAGAGACGTGATATTTATAACGTACTTCTGACGTCATCATGAAGACGTCAAATACACGTTTCTTTTAGGTCATTATTTTGAGGTCATTAATAAATGACGTACCAGAGACGTGATATTTAATACGTACTTTTGACGTCATCATGAAGACGTCAAATATACGTTTCTTTTAGGTCATTATTTTGACGTCATTAAAATGACGTGAAATAAATCATTATAAAATAAAAATAAATAGAAGTATTTAGTGACTAGTTCAATTTTTGCCACATAGTAATAATAATTTTGTTTTACTATTTCTAACTAGGTATACCGCTTTTAAACATATTTAAATAAAGATGTTCAATGGTTCAGTGAGTTAAATGTTAGGTTGCCCTTCTTTATGTTTGTACAATTTTGTTCTTTTAACCTTTTTGTCCCCTTTTTGTCTTTCTAAATTCCCTCTAGGCCGATAACATCCTGTAAATCCAAACTTTTTAAATTCAACCCTTTTAACTACCCTACCTTCCTTGACGGCGATCAGACCACAAGGACGTCATTTGCTCGAACGGGTTTTTTCGTTTAATTCTGTTTTCCCGTATCAGCAACCAAAAATTTGTAAGTGCAGTGCAAGTGTTAGTTTTAAGTTTTTTATTCATTAGTTTTAGGCTCGTGCGAGCACATTCCCTAATTTTAACCTAGTTTTAAGTCTGCCTAAGGCGGACAGGTGTCCTAGCTGCAACAAGCATTATCGTTAAACCAAATCGGACCCGCCTCGTCCAACCACACATTTTCCACGACGCTACGCGCCGTGGTTGTCTGGTTGGCTCCGGGCCGGGATCCGATGAGGTGCATTCTTGTAACAAGAAATGTCAAATAAATTTGTTTTGTTGTTGTTGTTAGGTTGCGAGTCAAAAGGTCCGCGGTTCGATCCCTGCACATTCCGTTTTTTTTTTCGTCAAAAACTTTATTAATAATTGTGGAAAAATATTATAAAGAGAGATTTGCATCCCTTATCGCAAAATTCACTTATTAACCAATACGTCATATTGGCGTCATATGTATGACGTCATTGGGCTGTGACATTGTGCCGTCATTTTTACGTCATACTGAAGGTGAAATTGACGTAATTAATGCCGAAAAAACGACGTCATAATGACGGCACCTTGCTGCCTGGGATCGCTTACCAATATAAACGGTACTGAAAACATCTTTATAGGAGTACCAACACACACTTCTTATAGAATTGCCAGCGGCAGCTGGTGAAATGTTGGTTAATCAAAATCTCAGTATGAGACATCAGGCCCAAACCAAACCAAAGATTAGAGATCGTTATAAGATTCATCCAAATAAATCTATGATCCCTGAGAGAATTTGAACGTTGCAGTAATGTTATTAATGTTCTATAAATTCATGAGTATAAGATAATGCATGACTGATTATCGTCAGTGGTTTGTACGTGGCGTCATCTATGAATAATTTCTGTAACAAACTACGTGGTAAGCAAACAAATTTTATGCATTAAAAGAATTTCTTCAAGCGATTTCTATAGGTGTTCTATTAGCGATAATAATATTTCCATTTTAATACTTTATTTGATCTCTGTAATACATAGAAAATTGAGCTGTATGGTAATTCCCTTTTAGAACTTCTAGAAGATGTCTACAAGTATTCTGTTAAGGATAATAATACTATTTCCCTCTTAATACTTTATTTGATTTCTATAATACTTAGAAAATTGAGCTGTATGGTAATTCCTTTTTAGGACTTCTAGTAGATGTCTGTGGGTTAACAAAAATTATGAAATTCCTATATAATGCCCAGTTTAAATTTCCCCAGTGCATAAAAAAAATGCAAATATGACTTTATGGACTCCAATGCGAATAATGCCTGATGCGAGACAAAGTCTCCCCATTGTGACGTCAGCATGGGCTGCCAAAGGCGAGAATATTAATTCGATCACCAATGGAGATAACGTCAGTTAAACCATCCTACACTTTGGCCCGATCTGCACTTAGTTGCTCTACATGCATTTCCTTGTACCCTGTATCAAAATGTCAATAAACCTCTGAGAAATATAATATTTACATCTACTACCCTTGTATATTAAACATTTTTGAAACACTATTTGCATAAATTATATTCGAATTTATGAAAGAGCTGAGCAGCGACCATTTCCACATGCCTGACCTCCCACCTGATGAATAATGTATAAATAAATCAATTATCGTGACCTATTATACCCAGCCGAACTCTCAACTCCTTACAAAAACAGTCTTTAAACGTGCCTATGTTTTATTCATAAATACTCGTCAACTTTGCCCGATTTAAATTAAATCCGGGCTTATGAGTTTAAAATTCATTTTTAGTAATAACCGTAGATCTCAAGTGGTTTTAACCCCTTTGCGAAGTACCTGTTCTACCTCTAGTTGCACTCGGTTCTGCAATTCTGGTTATAAATCTTGTTAAATTTTCCTGCTTCTGTAAACAATGCGAAGTTTAATCAATTATGTGACTGCTGAGAGCTTTACGAGTTTCTTATTTCGTTAAATGAATTGAGTTTGAAGTTTAAATTGACTAATCAAAAAGTTGGTTAGAGGAAATTCGGCATTTGGCAGTATTCACTTGAAATAGGTTTAACAGTGTCGGTAATTTAATTTCTATAAAGAATTGATCACGTAAATGAATTTCCACTCCAGATGTTGCTCTCTACAAGGCAGCCTTCCTTCAAATTTACAAATAATCACTACGAAATGATAGAAAAGACATGTATTAGTTATTTTAGAAACTAAATAATTACTGCTATAGAAAAAAATAGCTAAATAAAATAAAGATATATTTAGAAAATTGAATAGTATTTGGAAAAGTGAATAATAAAATTCACATAGCTGAATTTCACAGAATAATTTATTCACAGCAGTAGGTATTGCAAAGCTGTTTTTTATTGCACGAAATAATAAAAAAATCAAATTATTTTATCCGTCAACGGAATAGTGGGCGACGTACGTAATTCCTCGATATCGATATTATAGGAAATAGGGTTTAATTAACTGGGCGACGCACAGTGGGGCAGGGATTCGAAAACGTGGCATTTAATCGTAAAATGAAACGAGCTAAAGCATTATATGTTATTGACATATGGTAAGAGAACATCAGTGTATCATTTGCGCCACTATCTAACTACATTCAAGGTCACCTCGCCTACTACCACCTCCATGAAACTGTTATAGTTAAGTAGTATTTGCGTATGCTCGATGCGCTAAGTTTGATAGAACTTTTAAGTGGAAAACTCATTTATACCGTGCGTGTAGCGGAGCGCTAGGCATAGGGAGTAAAATTACAACATCGCGCGTGCCAGCTGGCTGAAATGAAATAACAGAGCTGGGATGCTCCACTCGACGGAGGAATTTACGGCAGCTGTGTTGTCATATTTATCGCGCTACGTGAATGTACATGCCTAATGGGAAATTACACGCACGGTATCTATAGTTTCTGACATAATTAACTATGCAGGTATGTACTCAATATATAACGTTATTTTACTATAATTGTTTAAGTTATATAGTAATTATAATTTCAAACATAAGCCTATGCAAATTTATCAATAAACTACAATATATTTGTAACCAAAGAAAAAGTTTACTTTCACATATATCCGTTTTGGGTATTTGATATATTATTATAGGTGAACTATTTTAGTTTAAAAATTAAAGTAAACTAGTACTCATCTGTACTCCTTAAAATTTAAATTGAATTTCTGAAAATGTGTTTCATGAATATTTTTGAAACGTGTAGTACAGTCAAATTGATTTAATTCAATTTCTTTCAGCGACAACATTCCACTAGAAATTATTATGATCTCCTGATGACGAAAAAAATATTTACGCCCAAAAATTCAGGGTTGGAAAAAAAAACAGTTTTTTTTCATTTTAGCCAAAAAAACAGTTTTTTTTGTTTTGAACAGTTTTTTTTTGTTTAAAACAGGTTTTTTTTAAGTTTTAAATAGTATGTTTAAAACATGTTTAAAACAGGTTTAAAACGTTTAAAACTATATTCAACTAAAATTAAATGGTGCCAGGCACACTATGTCTGCTACTACTAGTTAATGTCAGATGGCACTCTTAAACGGATTTTTCAGCACTCTGCAAATAAAATGCTCAGTTTAGTGCACGTGACCCAGAGGCGGACTGACAACAGTTTAGCGGCGCTGGATCTTAGATCTCGCAGGCCACTTATTACTCTATTAGCCGGTCATCTTGCCAAGCAGCCGGCGCACTATTGGAGCGGGCCACCGGGATTCGTGCCGGTGTCCCGGTGGGCCAGTCCGCCCCTGACGTGACCACTATATCGGAATTATTTATCGGAATGGACCATCATCGGCACTTTTCTTGCTTTACCACAAACTCCAAAATAATACATTTATTTAAAACATTACACTGTGTTTTAAACTATGTTTTAAACAGTTGTTTAAAACATAGCATTTTGTATTAAATATGTTTTAAATATTTGTTGGAGTTCGTCTAGTGATTTCAAAGACATCGGACGCGTTTAAGTTCGGTGCCAGTAATCTGGCTTACATCCCGATTAAAAGCCGGCACAATAGGACGAAATTACGCTGATGCGATAAGTGAAAAATAATACGTAAAGTGATATGTAAAATAACATTACAACAGTTAAGTTATATAACTAATATTTAATTAATGTGGGTGATTAGAATATCTCAGTGCATAAAAAATGAAGAATAACCCGAGAGCCTCTAGGAAACCATAAATCAATCAACACTAAGGCTAAAGATAAGTCTACACTCGACTATACCACTTTACTTAAATTTATACCTATATGCTTTAAATGCTTGATAGTTCCTAAACAATAAATTAAAATAAGGGCACTAAATATTTTTCTTTCAGCAAAAATATACAAACCAAACTATTACAAAAATACAAATAATAATTAAATAGCCAAAATCGAATTTTTTTCAGCCAATCAAGAGAATTACGCACGATATAAAAATGGTGATAATAATAACCCGAAATAATTAGTAATGCATCGCTATTAAAGTGTGATTATACAGATTTAATGTGTGAACCTTCAAGTGTATTTTCTCATAATTATTAAAAATATTCAAACAAATTTAATCAAAATTGAATACGTAATGATCAGTGGCGCACTACTCTTAAAGTATACCTTTCAGGTGAGGTTCTCATAATTGCTAAAAATATTCAAACGAGTTTAATTTGGATTAGATCAGAAATAATCAATGGGGCACTGTCGGGTGTGTAGCGTCCAGACTGAATTCTTATGGCACCTCAATGTATGTATACGTGATACAGGTTTCTCTCAGGAAAAGAGCAATCTTGATACCTAGAGCAGCGGAAACTCAACTCAATAAATAGATCATATTCTGGTAGGCAGGGAGATGACTTATAGTGTTCTGTCACCAATGGATACCCTTGAAAAAGTTAAATACAAAGTGTCAACGTATAGAAGTTATATTTAAGTTTGTATAAGTGAATGTATAAAATAATTTATACCTCGGAATATTTTCAGCTTGATAAGAAATATTAGTTAGTGTTTAATTAGGTACAGACACCAAAACTTTCCACAGTGCTTCCCTCTAACGCAGTAAATCATAGCATATACATATACATAGTGCAGTGAAATCGTGTACCTGGAGACTTTAATGCACATATACTCCACACATGGTCTAACGAAAATGGAAACGCGCTGAAAAACCTAGCACACATGTTTGACTTAACAATAAGAAATACATGGAGTAAAAGTCAAACATGCATTAACACCTGGAGTAATGGAAGCTCAATCACACAAATAGACCATATTCTGGTAAGCAGAGAAATAAGGGAAAGGATCAAGAAGGTTAAAGCAAAAAGGACAGCAGAAAACCTACTGAAGAAAACGCTAACACTGAACAGCACCAAACTAAAAATAGGGAGACCATGTTACACGTGGAAAACAACAATCGAGAGGATCATAAACAAACTGGGAAAGAAAAGCGAGAGGAAAAATGAAAAAAACCATGCGTCATGTGGCTCTCGCTGCTGACAATAAGCATGACTCAAATCCAACCCAGCATCGGAAATCGAGGAATCAGAAGACTCAGAAAAAGAAGATTCGAAGAAGCAGAAATAAAAAAAGAGGAGCATAAACAGTAATAAACACTCCACAATAAGACACAACACATATTTCACACAAAGATTCAGAAGAGGCAGATACCCAGAACCAAAAGCACAAAAAAGGGAGCTTAAACGCTCCCTCACGACACAATGCGGTAACGCATCTCACAAATACCTACACGTCCCATCCCATATTCCTTTACCATGCGCCATGTGGCACTCGCTGCTGGCAACAAGCATGACCTTAGTCCAACCCAGCGTGGACGTAGCAGGCCCAGCTGTATACCTGGGAATGGCAGCAATGCCTACCGCACGCTGGTATTAATCAATCAATCAAATATGTTTTAAATATTTGTTTAAAACACAGTGCGATGTTTTAAACATGTTTTAAACACTTTGTTTAAAACATTTTGTTTTAAACATGCCAACCCTGCAAAAATTCCTAATGCGTCAAAAGTTATTTGACGCACTTTCGCGGATTTTCTACTTATTTGCTTAATATGTCTTGTACTAGTAATCGAATGGGAATTTTAAGTACTGACTTATTTGAAATAAAATATAGACCTGTCCCATATGTAAAGGACAATCCGCCGTTTTGGAAAAAATACCAAAAAAACACCAAAAAATGTTCGAAAAAATCAAAATTGAATATTTTTTCGATAGGGAGGAGTAATTTTACCATTGTTGGCAAAAACAAAACTCATCTGAGGTCAAATATAATGCATCCAATCAAGAAGCACTAAGTCAAATAGAATGCTCAAAGATGGCGGACGAAATATATTTTTTTAATTCTTCGTCAAGTACTAAGGAGGCTCTGTGCGTAACTTTATTCTCGATTGTAGGTTCTTTTAGGTACTTTAAGGGGATAAAGTTCATTTTTTTTTAAATTTCCATAAAAGTGCATTTTCTACAATTTTTAAAAATGCATTTTTTTTTGACCTTCCTTTTTTCATATATTATTATTATTACCATGCGTATGCTTAATAAATTTCGTTAATAAATTGATGGAGTTTAATTTTGTATAAAATGTTTGATGTTATACGAGACTTTCTTATATTTTATTTTGCTTCAGTGAAGATTGGGTGAAAAAAAAGAGGGTCAGGGAAAACGCATTTTTGAAAATTGTAAAAAATGCTTTTTTTTGAAAATAAAAAAAAATGAACTTTCTCCCCTTTATGTATCTAAAAGAATCTACAATAGAAAAAAACAAAAGTGGCACACAACGCCTCCCTGATATTTGACGAAGAATTAAAGAATTTTATTTCGTCCGCCATCTTTGACCTTTCTATTTGACCTACAGCGTCCGGGTTTAGTGCGTTATATTTGATCATAGATGAGTTCTATTTTAACTCTGGTGAAATGACTCCTTCTTATCCAAAAAAATATTCCATTTTGATTTTTTCGGCCATTTTTTGTGTTTTTTATTTTTTCAAGTGGGCAAAGTGATCTTTACATATCGGACAGGTCTATATTTTTACATATCAACATCAGATTTAAATGTACACCATTAAAAACTCGTACAAATGATTTTTTTTAGGGAAATTCCGGAAATTAGAATTATTGCCACGTTTTCGAATTCCTGCCCCACTGTGCGACGGCGAATTTTTTTTTCATAATTTTTGGCGATGTTTTTGAAGAAGGTTAAATTTTATTTCAAACATTTTTTAGAACATCCACTCAAAATTTAACCGACAACATTTTTTTGAAATAATCGCAATACCATTTTCCAGGCCCACTAAATAAATAATGACGCTCGTAGATATTAACATCGTTTGAAGATAAAGATATTATCCTTGTTAAGCCACGCCACAAAACTTAAATTGCTACTTTGTTCCTGATAATTACACCTGTTTAAAGCTTCAGAAGATTTTTAATTAAATGAACGCGCTAAATGAATGTGTGAGTCGGGTAAAACGCCGTGGGCGATCGATCAGTCCCGCTACAGTACATAATGTATCACCGTTTCTCTGTAAACCGATATTCCGCTAGCTCCTTGGAAAAAGCGTCTGATACCTTGACATTTTCCTCCTTGAAGGCATCGGGGCGTAAAAGGAGTCGATTCAGTTTTTTAATAACACATCGTAGATCATGGTGGGTGAAAGTAAGATGAAAGTTCACCAGGACTATTTGTCAATATGTAATTCAATAAGTTTTCTCCACCGTCTACCTACGTTTTAATTATCTTGTATCTTGCTTATAATTTTTAATATTCTCTAGGATTTTTATTACGACTGAAAACAATTTTGTTGATATTTGTCGTACGTTTTTGTTTAAATCGCCCACGAAAACGCCAATCAGCATAGGATTTATCGTAAATTAAGTAATTTTAGATGCTGATAACAGATCCTTAATTTTTATTCAGAATATGCGACGCTCCCAGTAATTTGCGTAAAAGCCCGGTCAAAAATTGGTGCAATAGGACAAAATTAGTTTTGTTGTGTTGAGTGAAAAATTCTACACACATTGATACATATTAGCATAACAACAGTTAAGTTATATAGCTAATATTTAATTATTACCGGTGAAGTAAGTGTTCAGATTATAATGCTTAAAATCTTCCAGTGCCTAAACAAGTGAAAAACACTTGGTGACAAGAGGCACCGAATCCCGACCCTACTTGGAGCAATAAATCGTAGTGAGGTGCAGTGCACTGTTGCCAACTCTATTAGATGAGGAAACTGTAGATAAGCAAAAAAAAACTGTAGAAGACTGGGAATTTATTTTAGTGAAACTGTTAATCTACTGTTTTTTTTTTACTATACAGGGTTCGCCACTTAAAACTCCCCAGACTCGTAACTTCCTTATTTTTTAAACTACGATCATGTTCAGCACATCAAATTGTAGATATTTTTAAGGCCTTTAAATATGCATTCAGTGATTTAAAAAAAAAAATTGAAAAAATTATTACAAAAAGAAAATTAATTTCCTTGAATATTTTTTTCCCTCACTATGTACCTGAACTCTGTTAATGTTTTCTTATAGAGGTTTTAATTAGCTTCGATTTATGTTATTAAAAAAAAAAATAATAAAAATTTTGCAATTTCCTATTATTTAGTACATTTTAATAAAGTTCATTTTTTAAAATATTTATTTCTTTTGTTTCTTGTTGCTGTTTTGTTACGTTGAGTATTGTTTGTGATATGATATGCCTTTTACAAATAAAGCATAAAATTATTATTTACATTACTTCAGTTATTTAAAAAAAAATCAGTTTTAAATCGTGTTTTTAATTTTTTTCTCTAAAACGAAAGAGAATATCGAATATGACGTAATAACATAAATTGAAGCTAATTAAAACCTTTATAAGAAAACATATACAAAGTTCATGTACAGGGTGAGGGAAAAAATATTCAAAGAAATTATATTTTTTTCGTAATTTTTTTCAAAAATTTTTTTTTAAAATCACTCTGTATGCATATTTAAAGGCCTTAAAAATATCTACAATTTGATGTGGCGAACATGGTCGTAGTTTAAAAAATGAGGAAGTTACGAGTCTGTACCTTTCCCACTCTTTTTTAACCATCCACTAAATCTTTCGTCATTTAGCCACGAATCAATAAACTTTTGTTCATATTTCGTATATTTTTTTTTTTTTTTTAGGTGTACTATGACTAGTAGACGCTATATTATTGGAATTAGAATCACTGCTCATGATGAACAATATTTTATAAGAACTAAACTTTACTTTAAAAAGTTCAGGTAATACCTTAATAAAATACTTGGAACTTTAATAATAAAATATTTGAAATCGTCTACCCCAAAAACCTATAAAACGATATGCCACATCGGTAGTGGGGCTGAGGGTGGTGGAAGGGGGGTGGTAGTAGTGGTGGATAAAGTAAAAAAAAAAATTGAGGCCTTTGGTTCTTGTACACACACTAAATGACAATTTTATTTTATTTCGCCCCCTTGAATAATGGGGTGGGATTTGGTAATGGGGGTGGTTAATGCCAAAAAAATGTTGAAACCTTAGTTTCTCTTATATATAGTAAATACCAATTTTATGGACTCTTACTTGCTTGATTTACCATTTACCCCCCAACCCTTTAATGGAATAATCTAGTTCCAGATCTCATTAAAATACATAGGTACGTGTACCAAATTTCAAGTCAATATCTTAAACGGTTCCGGAGTAATCGTGCGCACAAAAAAAGTTACAGACAGACCGACAGACAGAATGTTTTTTTTGCGCAAACTTAAAATCCCGACGTTTCATGACATTCTAAGCCTATTTGGACAATAAAAATTTTCAAAAATATTTTTGTCGATACTATACTTACACTGGATGTGGACGTAAAATGTGTAACGATATTCTTTCCCTTATTACCACTTTTATTATATTGTAGAACGAATGGCCATTGTGCGAATTGTGCGTGGATTATCTGCTAAAAAAATATTTAAGATAAAAAAGCAATCTAAATTTCGTTGTAAAATGGAGTGGATTTTATGTGGCGTAGTAATAGAGGAGAACGATAAACTTGTGCACAAGCCATGGAAACAGGGTTTCTATAATCAGGGCTGCGGAAATTAAAAGAGACTTAATTTAGGATATTTTTTTCTTTTTTGTTACCTAATTTAGACGAAAATAACACGTTTACTCAATTATTGTGTGGATCTAGGGTAAAAATGCAATGCATGGGAGTTTCGGGTAGGGACACTGACACAGGAAATGTCGGATACAAATATTAAGATTGCCACGTTCAAAAAAAGTGCTGTAAGAAACTGTCTTTTCTATTTAGCTCCAATAATAACGTAAAAAAAGGAAAACGCGATAGTTTACTTTTTATCAAAACACTCCAAAATTATTACTTTTCCTAAACTTCTGTTTATGGAATTTTATTAGACGCCCCCCCCCCCCTAGTTGCGCAACTTTTTTTTCCATTTACTATAATATTATTTTTTACCGTTTCCGAGATCCCAATGCAATGCATTTTTATCCCAGATACTCTATTTTGCCTTCAACCCTAGTCCTTAATGCGCCACTGGAAAAACTTATCCTTTCAGATCCTAAAACGTGATAAAACAGTCCTAAACATAAAAAAATAATAATGAAAAGTTCCGTTACACACAATACATAATCATTATTATTCTTAAGTGCCGCGCGCGTGCGCTTCGACAATTCCTCCATACTAAAAAATTCGTAACTAGCAAACTATTGCTAATAATGAAAATATTTTTTTTCTAAAAACTTTTTTAGTCTATTGACTTCATTTTCTTCATAACGTGTTACACAAAATTTTCAAAAACAAAAAAGTTCCTCGCTTAGTGAAAATTTGATGGCGTATTCTCTAAACTTTCAGGGTCATCTACGTTTTTGGCATGTTCACATTTTTTTTATTAGCAATCCCATATATAGAAAGAAGCGCTTAAGTGTGTGTTTTATAATAAAAAAAAGTTCATATCGATAGCTTAATTCATTTTTGAGATATGGCAATAGATGTACAAAAAAACATGATTTAAAAAAAATTTAAGTTTTACACTTTTTTTAAATAAGAATATCTGTGACCACTAAAAAATGTCGTATTTCGACAAGAAAAACAGGATGGATTTTTCGAGAAGTCGTAATAGGCATTCTTTCATCCTCATCTTTACACCGACCCATTTCAAACATTACACAGGTCGATAAAAAAAAAAAAAATTCGAATTTTCAATTTAAAACATTTTTTACCGCGTAGATTTCGAGTAAATCCCGATTTGTATCGTCAAAATACGGTTTTTGGCAATAAAAACCGGGATTCATTCGAAATCTACGCAGTAGAAAATTTTTTTGATTGAAAATTCGGATTCAACACACTAAAATGCTTAAGGCATGATAGATTTAGTTCTGGGAGTAGAAATTTTTTTTTTGTCAACTTGTGTTTCACTTTTTTAACTCTAATCTAGAAGCTCTGAGATTAAAGTCGGAATTCCGAGATTAATGTTGGAATTAAAAAAAAATATTTCAGTGGCCCTTTTACGCCTTCGTAGTTATGAAAGCAGAATTAAAGTATATTATTTCTAAATACGTTATCTTTTTCATCAAGCATTTGTTCCATTAACCTCTTGCAACCGTTGTCATGGACACTGAAAGATTTTTTCATCAAGTAGAACATAATATTTCATCGTTTTAAAACATTTATCCACACCGTGTGATTAATATTCCGTTTATGAAGTTCAGGAATACGTATTATTCTTTTTAAAAGCAGCTTGGCATTAAAATACTCTGTCACGTACGACTGTGTGCGGATTTAGCAAAAATATATTTACGTAGAAAATGGAAGGCTTTTATCATCTTTCCGACGCTCACAGGTAATTTATGGAAGGGTGGCTAAGCGCCTGGAGAAAAGAATTAAAATATTTGTGGAAAGTGTCGCAACGTGCCATGTCACCTTAATTTACAAACTACAGGGCGAATGCTATTATTTCGAAGTAAAGTGTGCACCTCAAAGAAAAAAATGCACACGTATTTTTAATGGCAAGGTTTTAGACATTAATTATTAGTTCTATTTACAAAAAGTCAAGTAGACCAGGGTCAGGCGACCTAACTGGTCAATTAATGTCTCCAAACATGAATATGATTTTTTTCATGAAATAACACTGGTGTTTGCTGTGGCTCCTTTGAAACTGTCTCCTCATTGAAGCCATTTTTTTCTAGAAATAATATCGTAATTTCATCGCCATAATGTAACGTTAGTGATAAAAATTACAACATGCTAATTTACGGCTTTATGAAAGGGCGTTCCACAACCATAAATTTGCTCTGCGTTACACAATATGTCTAAATCTTTAGTTGGCCAATCATAAATGGACGAAATTTACATGGATTTTTCATTTTCGTCGACTTGACCATATAATGCTGCGAAAACTTTTTAAAAACGACTTTCTGAATATTTGATATCTCTTGCTCTATTATAATGAATGGTTTCAAGTCTGTTGTGTACATTGCTACATTTGGAGTCCTGCAAGGTGCCATCCCTGGCCTGTTATTTTTTATTATATTTGTTAATGATATTACAGATGATCTTTGAGAAATTTCATTCTCCTAATTTTCATATGGACACCATTGTGTGAAGCTAGCAGGCCATGTGGATTTATAGTTAGAAATTCGCCAGATCTTTCGAATATTAACACACAGAAATTTTTGGTATAATGTGTATTTTTCAGGTAAAATGAGGAATACTATAATTCTGCACATACTACAATAATTTTAAATTGCTGGATCTCAGTCAATTTTTATCGTACAGCATCGTATATTGCACACCCCTATGTGGAAATAATTGTTCACAAACATTTAATAATATATTATTAATAATAACAATAAACGTCTTTATTGAACAGTGAAAAATACAAAGTTTCATGGGCGAAGCTTAGCTTAGGCTATTCTGCCGCTTGACCCTTATTATTTAACTATCCACCCAAAAACCTATCAAATAATAATGGTAGAGCTGCCAAGAAAATTTGGGAGGCCTTTGGTTCTTGTACGAACTAAATCACAATTTTATTTTTTATCTCCTTTAATAATGGGGCGGGGGTGGTAATGGCGGTGGTAGAGAGGATGACTAATGCCAAAAAAGAATTTCGAGGCCTTTGGTTCTTTTATACACAGCAACTCAGAGTTTTATTTTTTATCCTTTTTAATAATAGAGTGAGAGTGGCAGCGGAGGTGGCTAGTGCCAAAAAAATTTTCCTGTACTTGTAATGTAATTTTGTGTACTTGAATATCACTTGATATTTTTTTATTAGTGTGTATTTTTCAAGTAGAAGACGAAAAACTGTAATTCTGCTGATAATGTCCTTCTTTAAGTATGTCCCACCCAACGGGCATCAGTTTCCTCAAAAGTAAGGGTTTTATAGCCATTTGCCACTTGCTGTTTCTCATTGAAGCGAATTCTCATCCATTTCACCTGTACCAATAACACCAAATACATCGAAATCAAACAACCCATAAAATCTTTTACCTTAAAAAAAGTATCACTTCTTAGACGTCAAAGCGAGCAAGCTGCGATTTAAATTCAATATGGATAAAATGCGGGTCAGCAATGCCATGCCAAATAGTCTCGTGTTAAACTTCTGTGAGGGCTCACCTCAAGCCAAGCGCTTCTATCTTTATTATTTTTATACCGTGTAGCGATTTCATTTATTAAATTCTCGACTAACTTTACTGCAATATCCTTATCTAAAAATACATTTATTACTTTAGCGAATGGCATGTTTTCTTGGATTCCAAACTAAAGCCGTTATACAATCTCGTTTTTGCTACTATAAAAATTTACGACTTGCAATGATACATAAAGAATCTGAACATATAACTTGGAATGTAACAATAAAAGAAGGCGAGGGATGTATAACTAGATGGAAATTGGAATGGTATAAATTGCAATGTTAAGTATCTTCTCTAAAATCATAGAAATTGCAATCTCCGCAAACCTAAACTCTTACTTAAACCAACACAATTTGTTTGCTACATGTCAGTTTGGGTTCAGAAAAAACCTACCAACTGAAAATGCTACTACCGAATTTATGCAGCACATCTTAGATAAACTCGACGAATTCGAAAACGTAGTTGGGTTATTCTTTGACTTGTCTAGAGCTTTCGATACCATAGATACCGTAGCTTTGTTTTCGATGAAATTAAGTATTCGAGAAAATGCTAACTCTCTTATATTGTCCTATCTCGAAAATAGAAAATTTACTGTTAAATATACTAAAGCTTTTCAGAGAGCTATCATACTTGACTTGGCACCCCCCAAGGTAGTGTTCTGGGTCCACTCATTTTTCCTTTATATGTCAACGACTTATCAGATCATCTAAGTGAGTGCAATATTTTCATGTACGCTGATGATACGTCGTTAATTGTTAGTGATAAACGCGAATCGGAAATTATTTGTAAAGTGGCTCTTGTAACAAAGTGTTTTAAAGGTGCGGTAAAAACAATTTAATCATTAATATGACTAAGATTGTTAAACTTCACGGAAACGAAGCAAAAATTTTACTATTTCCATCGTCAATGATAATATTGGGATACTCAAAACTACTAAATTTCTTGGAACAATCGTTGATAACAATTTGATTTCGTTAGACTACATTAAACACCTAACAAATACGTTAAACAAGTCATGCTTTCTCATTCTGTCCTTAGAAAACTCACTGACAATCGACTGTCTAGTATCAGCCTACTATGGGATTTTCTATTCGCATTTAACTTACAATATTATAGTACGGGGCTCATCACCTTTGGCAAATTGGTTATTTTTAATTCAAAAGCGGACAATTATAATAATTTTTAATTTGAAATATTTAGACTCGTGTAGGCAAATTTTTTGCTCAAAAAATATTCTAATATAATAATCTTTGATAATAAACTACCAATTTACAGGAATTATATTACCTTTTGG
This sequence comes from Rutpela maculata, assembly GCA_936432065.2. NCBI lineage: Eukaryota > Metazoa > Arthropoda > Insecta > Coleoptera > Cerambycidae > Rutpela > Rutpela maculata. The sequence goes on from OW386292.2 coordinate 7,407,479, forward strand.
CAACTTAGCTTGAATAAATATTTATAGATAAAATTTAAAAGCACGAGTATGTATTTGGGGAGAATATTTCGCGAATAAATAATTCACTAAGTACATCTTCAATATTATGTTTTGTAATTAATTGCCTTCAGACGTTTTCTTGTCACTATTTAGAGTTTACTAACCTTCATTTCCAATTTCATCATTTATGTCACATAAAAATATATTTCCAAAGCGACTCATCTAATAAAAAACAAAGTAGGTATAAATGATGTAAATGATAATGACAATCAAGAAAACAATATAGGTTAAACCATAGGAACTGTAACTCATAGATTGGTCTTCACTGTAAAGAGTTCTCGGGCACGCTTCGACCAATCACACTACAAGTAAAGCCAGACAATATTGCATTTTACCAATCTCCCGCTTTTACGTTCTAAGGTTGCTGACATCAGATGAAATGGTACCTTAGCTTAGAGTTAACTTAACTATGTATACAGTGAATTTTTCAAGAATTATGTTAAAGTGTTTATTATTAATATATATTTATGCATTTAATCCCTATTTTTAATTTAAGAAGTTTAATAATTAAGTTGCTTGTTTAAGTATAGAAAGAACTATATTATATTACCTTTTGGCAACTTAGCTTGAATAAATTTAAAGTACAACGAATTATATGTATAGTGCTAGTGCAGATTTCTGATTTTTCGAATAAGGTCTTGTTACCTACTTTGTGATGGGTTAACGTACGTAAGTACATTTGTGTATTTAACATGAAATAATTGATTTGTCTGCTTCGTAGGCATTTGTATTTAATTTCAGTTGTGAACATTATTTTGTAATTACGTTAGGTATTATAAACCATTGAAAGCTGTGTGTAACTTGCCTTAGCTTTGAAATTGAAAGTTGTCAACTTATGTGGTGTTTTTAGGTTATTTTTATATTATTATATCACTACGTATATAATACAATACCACAATTTACAATTTACGTTAACAATTAGTAATAAGCTAGAGAAGATATTTATAGACAAAATTTAAAAGCACGAGTTTTCCTATTTGCCGAAAATATTACACGAAACAAAACGTCAAAATATTATCGCGATATTTGTAGACGCGTCGACACAAAAAATTAGAGCGATAATTTTTTCGTGTTGGTACTGCCAAAAGATGATCTAGGTTAGTTTACCACTAATAATGACATTTGATTGCTGTGATGTTATCAAAAAACGGGCTCTCATTGGCTATCACGTTGATGAGTGAAATAATCTATATAAAATATTAATTTATACGTATAAAGAAAAAAATGGACTAACTAAATATGCGGAGTATAACATTAGGGGCAAATATAAGCTCCATACGGAAAAACATTATGATTCATTCTATGAAAAGTCACAGAGTTATTATTGTGGAATACGTATTTCAATATACTTCCAGATCGGTTAAAATCAATAAACTCTCTTAATGTATTCAAAAGAAAATTAAGAGCATTTTTGATAGGACAGGTTTTCTATAGCGTCTTGTCTTATTCTGAAATCTTCTTATGTCCAAAATATGCTCTTTGTTTTCTAAACGTTTTTCTTTTTTTGTGGCTTCGTAGGTTACACTGAGTTTTGAACGTCTCTAAATGATGTCCCGAACAGGAAATTTAACTATTTAAATTTGTTGTTGTGTATTATGCATCTGAATGACTGTGTGGTCGAGAGGCAAGTACATTTGGCACTCACCCTGATGTTTTGGGTTCGATTCCCGATCGTGACACTAGGATTTCTTTAGAAAATGGAATAAATCCTATTATACTCGGATACTGGAAGCGTTTGTGGTTTCGTATTGTGGAACCCTCCCCTGCACGAGGCCAATTCAGGCTTTCAGGGGTTGGATTGGCTGTGGTGTTTAATTCAGACGAATTAGGGTTTGAACTCATTCATAACTCCGCTAAGGTTATCCCTGATGAAATATATCATAAATGGCGTCTTGTGGCATATACTAAAAATTGTATTTCACCAGGTGTTACTTTTAGCGGATTTATTAAAATTACTAAAAATAGCAAATTTGCCTGGGCTAATATTCAATTAAAAATCAGTAGCAAGGTAGCGTTTTTTTTACTAATTATTTAATTAAAACTGAATGTTAATTATTAATATTCACTCGAGGAGTTTCTTAATTAACTAAACTTCAATTAGCACTCCTTCAAAAAGAATATTTAATTAAGAATGTCCGCTTTTATCAGATCAACGCAGAGGATGATGGATGAATGAAAACAAGTGGACTGGTAGGAGTATCACAAACTGAGATTCCTTTCAAAACTTGACAAATTCATTGGGCAAAATTAATATATCCTGTGGAACGTTTCTTTTCTTAAATGAGAGGGCATCTAAAAGATTACATTGATATTAAATATCTTGGATCTAAAACAAACAGAAAAGGGTTTTTCATTAAGGCAGGTTGCTTTTCCTTTCCATCCTCATTCAAGTCATTCAGTTTTCTTTCCCATTACTTTTTTTTACTCTAATATATTACTGAAAATGTATATTTTTAGCCCTACTCTTGATATTGTGTGGAATGTGTGCTGTTTACAATAATAACTTGTTTTGAGTCGAAATATTGCAGACATATAGAAATGCTAAAATTTTATTAATTTATGATTCTATTTTTAGTCCTTATATATTTTTTCTACAACAATGTGTAAACACATTTCTAAAAGTACACCCACAACTTAAAGAAACCTTTAGTCTACATATACCTGATAAAGCAGTGTAATTTAATAAAAATTCTTAACCTATTTTCGTATTTGGCAGGAAAAATCTTCAAGGATAACGTATTTTCAGCCTCGTGACAAAGAAAATTACCTATTTTGTTGCCCAGTGATGGGATAATTATCAAATCAAGCTGTATAAGCACTAGTTGATAAATTATAGATCTATTTCTATTCTCTCAAGATCTTTGAAATTATTTTGTATGGTCGCATGTACCTTCTGTTCATACCCAGGATTAACTCAAGACATAATCCAACCTTTAGATGTGATGTACCCAAACAAATATTTTATTAAAATCACCAGTTTATGTGAAGTGTCAATATTTTATTAATTTTAATTTTTGCGATATACATTATTATTCATTAAACACTCTCACTAAAATAACCATACTAAATCTTGATGTGAATATTATCTAATACATCGTTTACTATAATCCGAATTTTTTTGTAAAATTGTTATTATATTGTTATTATTTTACTGTTAGATTTGGTATGTAAAATTGTTGTAAATATGTTCTTCCTTTTTATTATATGTATATCAATATTATATATTTTCCTGAAAATAGGTTCTCTGTTGGGCAATAAAGCTATTATTATAACTGCGTAATAACACCGCACATTTTGTCACAGTTTTTCGAAAGCAGTTACCAATATTTCAACTGTACACAAACCCACTTAAGACAATATTGTAACTTAAAACATTTAAAAAAATATCAAAAAAAAAAAAATCCATGCACGTGAAAACATGATGAATTCATAAACATATCTAAAATATTTTCCTGAAATAAATCAAAATCACTTACAATTTTCTTGGTCTCGATGACGACGTCCTGGGGGTTGTTGGGCGAGAGGTAGGCCTTCCCTCCCTCCGCCACATACTGAACTCCTGGACCCAGGTGCACCATGTTTAAAATTGCTCTATATGTTCACAGCGGGGTTTACGGAATCGAGCTTGATCGAATCCCAATGTTTATGGACCTATTTCGCCAGTAAATATATATGTAACACTTCCTAAATAACTTTGCGTTAATTTTTTGTTTTAGATTTTTTTAGACGACGTGTTGCATATGTTTTGTTTCGACTGCGCCACCATAAGTAGTGATTATTTGCCTCATAAATTATAGACCAATGACATTTCGCGAATTTCTAAATTTCAACCAATGACAACAGTTTTACACTGAATAAACGCAAGCTAGCTTTTTTAAAAGCCTGACTGGACTGAGGCGGCTCAGCGAGAGAAAGACAGGGGCTGATAACCGTACCTGGGGGGTCCTTATCAACAGACTCGAAGTCTAGGAAGACCATGTTTGGATAAAGAGCTCCAAGGTACACAAAAAGGAGTACTCAGAGTAATCACGTCCATTTCCATGGCTACGAGACAAAAGTAGTTTATAGAACGCTTCGCCGTCAATTAATATAATAAAATACAATAATTGTTACTTAAGAGTACAGACGTACCTAAGGAATTCGTTCATTTGGGAAATAATCTTGACATATACCCCTGGAACTCAAAATTTTTGTCACACAAACCGCGGGTAGCAACATTTTTTTGCAAAATTATGCTTGTATGCAAATGTCCTCGACTTAATAATTTAAACAAAAAGATAAGGTTTAAGGTAAATTATTAAGTCCCAAACATTTCCTAAGCGAAATTTAACAAAAAAAAGCTACCAGCAGTTTATTCGATAAAATTCAGAGTTCTCGAGATATAACCTATGATTATGGATTAAATCAGGGAACTATCTGTCTTGCATCCACCTTAGTTATAATTTTAAAAAATGATATAAATTAAGAAATATGGGAGCATTCCTTTGATTTGAAGCGGTGAAAAAAACGTTTGGAACAAAAGTTGTTTATTTTCGAGGGAGATATAAAAGGGCATTATTTATTTTTGATTCGGTGGATGTTTTAAAGATCATTTCAACAACAATTTTTTTTTCAAAAGGAAAAATATTTTTTATTACATCATCTTATTCTATGAAAATTAACAAGCAACTATTGTCTAAAACAGTTTTTTGTCTGACTTAATTTTGCAAGAAATACTAAACAAAATAACTAGTTGTTTTTGAAATTTCAGGAATTTTTTAGTAGAAACCACCAACTTTAGAGAAAAAGCGCTAGAGACATAAATATTTGTTTTGATTTGTTAAAACTTAAATAATAGTAATTTCAGAAATTCTAATCAACTTTTCGTATTCATTTTTTTTTAGCAACCTTGTTATGTAATAAATTAATAGTTTAAAAACTAAAAAAGCACGCTTTTATAAATACTGCACTAAAAAGCAAAAGATAATCATCGAACCTGTTCTCTCTGCCTAAGCTGTATTTGCAATTAAGTATAATATTATACTTAATTGCAAACACGGCTTACACTAAGGCCATTACGGGGTAGACAGAGAGAACAGTTTCGATGATTATTTTTTGCTTTTTAGTGCAGTATTTATAAAAGCTTGTTTTTTTTTTAGTCTTTTAACCCCCAACCCAAAAAAGAGTTATAAGTTTGACGCATATGTTTGTATGTCTGTCTGTCTGTCTATCTATCTGTGGCTTCATATCACTTCAACGGGTGATCCGATTTTGATGCACTTTTTTTTATTTCAAAGAGTGTTTTGTCGAGAAGGTTTTTGCCATATTAGATTTTGATGTTTGGTCGCCATCTTGATTACAAGTTTTTATTTAACTTGCCTTGTTCTTGTGGGTCAAATCTTGCAACTGAATTTTAAAATAGTTATCCCCAACCGATTGAGCTGAAATTTTACATACACGTTTAATTTGGATGACAATGCATGGTTAGCTAAGTGACGTCATTCCAAATCCAATATGGCGGACTCCCAACGATGGCGAACCAGTTATTTTTTATGCACCTCCATGATATGGGTATCAAATGAAAGGGTTTACTGAGAAGAATACGAAAATAAAATGGCGTCACACTAAATTCAATATGGCGGACGCAACTGAATTTTAAAACAGCTATCCCCAATCGATTGAGCTGAAATTTTGCATACACGTTTAGTTTGGATGACAATGCATGGTTAGCTAAGTGACGTCATTCTAAATCCAATATGGCGGACCAGTTATTTTTTATGCATCCCCATGATATGGGTATCAAATGAAAGGGTTTGCTGAGAAGAATACGAAAATAAAATGACGTCACACTAAATTCAATATGGCGGACGACCCAAGATGGTGGACACAATTTTTTAGTTTTAACACTATAATTTGATCGTATAGTGTATTCGCTCATACATTGCATTCTAAGAAATGGTAAAGGATTCGGTTTAAACTATAAGTTTTATATCGGATAGGAACGACGCAATGAATATATACTTCTCCAAGAAATTAACGCACCACCAAAAAATAACCAAAAGTTTGAAGTTAGTTAATTTTTAACCCCCGACCCAAAAAGTTTGTATGTCTGTCTGTCTGTGGCTTCATATCTCTTCAACGGGTTATCCGATTTTGATGTACTTTTTTTTATTTGAAAGAGTATTTTGTCGAGAAGGTTTTAGGCCATATTAGATTTTGATGTTTGGTCGCCATCTTGAATTCGCCATGTTGAATTTCTCTAGAAATTGTCCGATTGAAGTAAAATTGAAAATGTGTAGACAATTATGGTGGCCGAATATATGATTTTGATTTGGTCATATGAAACTATTACGATTAGATACATTGATCGGGAGTTTTTAAAAATTTTCAATTTTTTAACCCCCGACCCAGAAAGAGTTTGACTCGTATGTTTGAACGTTTGTCTGTCTGTCTGTGGCTTTATATCTCTTCAACGGGAGATCAGATTTTGATGCAGTTTTCATTAAAATTAAATATAACACATTAATATATTTATAATAGAACCGGTCTTGTAGACCATGTGCGACTAGTAGATTACAAAATTAGACCGCGTCCGCTTAAAGGTTAAAAAGTTTTGTGTGGGACTCGTGATATAATAATGCGCTATGTTGTATGTATATGTTTAGTTTAAAAGGTATAAAATGAAATTAAATTACAAATTTTAAAAACCTCCGATACAAAAATATCGACTAAATAACTAATATAAAAAAAATAAATTAACACAACTTTATGTATGTGTTTAGTTTAATTAGTATAAAATTAAATTAAATTACAAATTTAAAAAAAAAAACCCGACACAAAAATATCGACTAAATAACTAATTCTTTAAATCCAGCTTACATTTTCTTTATGTCTTCGAGATTTGCTTTCTTATACGCATGAATATGTTGGGGGCTACTGTAAAGACGAACTACTAAATAGTTATATTCAAAATAGCAGCTCCCGATATATTCAGGGGTATAAGAAAGCAAATCTCGAGGACATAAAGAAAATGTAAGCTGGATTTAAATAAATCATAAGAGTTCGTATATGGAATCAAAATTATTTCATAATTTTTAAAGTTGTGTTAATTTTTTTTTTTATATTAGTTATTTAGTCGATATTTTTGTGTCGGAGTTTTCTTAAAATTTGTAATTTAATTTTATTAAACTATTAATTTATTTTTTACTTTTTAGTCTTATATTTAGGCCCGGTACTTCCATCTCCAGTTAAGTCTATTCTATAGATAGATCCCATGGAAACAATTATTGACTCAATTGTATCCAAAGAAATTATCTGGAGAATAGACTTAACTGGAGATGAAAGTACCGGGCCTTAAGGAGAGAATTTTGGCACTTTCGACATTTATGTAAAAAATTCGACTAAATATTTATAATCTGCGGCCTCATAAATCTCCAGATATCGATTCTCATACGAATCAGACCATAAATTATGAAATTTATCCGCCATTTTGACGCCACCATTTTAAATTGTTAAATTTGGACCAGATAAATGTAATCTGCAAAGGATGAGGAAAACTTTTCAGAAAATTGTCTAAACGGATAGATTCCTCTACTAGATGATATTGGCATTAATTACAAAATATTTAGTTCAAGAGATGGTTTAAATACTGCTTTGTACTGATAGAGATTATGCGTCTTTATTTTTGGTCCATGGAGGACGGCTTGGGGGGGGGGGGGGGGCATGGCTCCCCCCCTGGCTGCGCCCCTGCCCACAGATACCGATTTTCAGTCGAATCCGACGATAATAATTGATAAAATCTATCCGCCATGTTGACGCCGCCATTTTGAATTTTTAAGTTTTGGTTACATATTTGTTTTCTACTTGTCAAGCCTTTTCTTTTGATACTCATATCAAATGGCGGTGGCCATTTTGAGTATATTAGAATATTGAGTATACTATATTGTATTATCATCAGAGATACACACAATTGCCAAATTTCATGATGATACAACAATTAGAAGTGGGTGAAATTTAGTTCCTTAGACCTTATTATTTACGTACATGGATATAGATCGACCTAATAAAAGTATGTTAAAAAAAGACACCTTCTTTATTTCAACTTTTAGCTTTATTTTTACTACCCTAAAAGCGATGTTTGTATACATATTTGCAATCTTCTATCCCTTTTACTTCCCATTTTTAACGCACTGATTAGAATCGGAGCTCATACAACGTTAAGCCTCTCCCAAGATTTACGTTGAACAATCATCTAGTTAAAATTTCGTAACGCACACATTTCGACCCTCACACCAGCGAACAATCCAATTTATCTCTCAAACTTTGCGTAATAATAGACCACAAATCCCACCAACAAGAACACACCCTGATAGTAGGGGAGCTGACAGACAAAATGGTGAACCATAATGACACAAATTTTCACCATGGAAATCAATGCATTGGTCTCTGCATATGAAAATAAAAATTATGCAGGCTGCACTTTTAGTGACCTTTTGAAGGCGTTCGATTATGTTCGGCGCAATACATACATTTAAAATGTATGGCGTAAAGTCTGATTCATCAAAAACACTTAAAACTTGTTTAGAAAATAAAAATCGTAGAGTACCTCGGGGGTCCATCCTTGGGCCTCTGTTATTCTTGATATATGTCAATGACATGCCGCAATATAATTTAAGCGCTAAATTCGTGGTGTTTGCAGATGATGCAACTAAAATCAATTCCAACTAAAACCAAATTAAGTGGGAAAATATTATCTCATATGTGTATATATTTTGATGTGCTGAATCCGAATTTCATATCATAATTTATGTCTGACTGCGCAATATCGATTAAATTACGATATTAGTCCTAAAATAGGACTTTTTTAAGGCTAGCAGGGACATGATATTAAAAAATTGTTTTTTTTTGTGTAAAATAGATAGTCACAACAAAACTGCAATTATTGAACTCACATCTCCACTTTTATGTATAGGTAAACTATTGCCTCCTTTAACGCATCTGGAAATATTCCAGTTTCTATTACTATGTAACATATGTAGCATAGTGGTTTTGTTGCCCTGACCCATCTTTACCCGGAGCTTTATTATTTTTTAATTCCCAGGGAGTAGTGAATAATTCACTTCTTCTGCACGCAATAGATGAGCCCGAAATAAAAAAGTTTATAAGGGAATTGGGCGAGCGTAGAGGCGACTTCAATGTGAATGTCAGTCGATATTCCCTTGAAGCAACGTCGAGCGCGGTTAGTACTTGGATGGGTGACCCATCTTGGGAAATACAGCGTTCTCGTTCCACCTTCTAGCGGCTTGTATATCAGTGTATACGCGGAAGTTATGTAATTCCAGACGAGGATTACGTAGTGGATATACCATCCTTCGGAGGGGATGTAAAGCAGGCGGTCGCTTGTCTATTAAATGTTAGGCAAGTAAAAGATCCCTACTCTTCTTAAGGGAAGAGGTTCGGCAAATTTTTCACGTTGGGGGTAGCTCGTCTTCTGGCGTCGGTGATAGGCCCTGGTAGCGGAAATAGGTCAACGTTAAATAGTTAAATAATAATAATAATAATAATAATAATAATAAGGGAATTAAAAAATAATAAAACTCCGGATAATGATGGAGTCAGGGCTAATTATTAGGATGACTTTCTATTTTTTGTGCTTATTTAATACCTATTGTTGCAAAATATTCATTAAATTTATATATTTCCTCTTGATCTGTTAGTGTGATAACATCTTTCTTAATAAATTTAATGTCGGTTTTATTTTTGAAGATTTTATTTGTTAGCATTTTCACACCATCACAGTGGCGGCGCTAGGAGGGTGCTGGGATGGGCGGGAGCACACCCTGCAAATCCAAGCGCCGGTCGCTGCCCACCCTGCGCCGCCGCCGCTGACTTGAGGCATCACGGATTGTGTACGTTTATTCCGCGACAGTTTGTTAATCTGTTAATCTGAGTCTGTGGTTACGTTGCTGTAGTGCTAAATTATTTTCTTTTGCCGGCATCCGCCCACCCATTTCAAAAGGCTAGCGGCGCCACTGCACCATCACACAACGCCTTGCTGCTAGAATTCCCTTGACATATCAGATCTTTTATATACGCATTTTACTTCCACATCCAGTGGAATTATAGTAACGACAGAAAATTTTTTTAAATTATTTATTCTTCAAATAGGCTTAGAATGTCACGAAACGTCGAGATTTTAAGTTTGAGCGAAAAAAAAACTTTCTGTCTGTCGGACGGTCCGGTCTGTCTGTCTGTAACTTTTTTGCGCACGTTTACTCTAGATATTGACTTGAAACTTGGTACACATAAGTAGGTACTTTAACGAGATCTGGAACTAAATTATATTTTCATTTTGTTCCGTCGCAGTGTTGGGGGGTAAATTGGGGTAAATTTGGGGTAAATAGGTAAATCAAGCAGGTAAGAGTCCATAAAATTGGTATTTAGTATATACAAGAGAAGCTAAGGTCTCAAAAAAAAATTGGCATTAGCCACCCCACACCATTATTAAAGGGGATGAAAAAAAATTGTGATTTAGTGTGTGTGTACAAGAACCAGAAACCTCAAAATATTTTTTTACTTCATCCACCTCTATTACCACCCCTCTATCGCCATCCCCAACCCACTACCGACGTGGAGCATCATTTTATAAGTTTTTGGGGTAGAGGATTTCAAATATTATATTATTAAAGTTCCATAAACAATTATTTCCACATACAAAATGTTTTCGTTGTGAAAGACTTGGATAGAAAATCTGGATGTGGAAGTAGTGATTCCTTGGGCAGCGGTTTTTTTGCTTTTTTTCATTCCTAAATTGCATGTACATATATTTTAACTCGGGATTTTGCGGTACATCTTGATACATTTTATCCCTTTTTATGGGTCTGACCTTTGAGTTTTAACTTTTATTTTTGTCTTGTGTGCCTGGTTATCGTTCACCTTTTAGCCTGTCAGCTCTCCTACTAATACCTTCATCGCTCTAGAATAATTCTGTAATAATATTTGAAATTCTTGCTCTCCGGGATCCTTTTAACTTCAATCTTTACGTTTATGTTTGTGAAGCCCGAAAGTTCGTTTTATCCGTCCTGAAACTTCGTTAAGTACGGAAGAAACCCGTTGATTTTCTTTACCCCAATTTCCCTAATTATTATCTGAGGCCGGAAATTTGCCCTTTTCAGTTGAAGGCATCGCGGCGCGCGCAAAAACACATCCTTTATCCCATTTAACAAGTTTAGATGTACTTTAATCCTTGTTCTATTTGATAAATGACGGTCTTGAAACAGACTAAATACAGTCATTTTCAAAATTCATCATATTCAAAAAAAAGTTTGAGAGGATATCCCACATTCAATGCTTGATAGCGATATTCGTTGATTTTATCATTGTTGGCAAAATTTTTAACTATCCAATATTGAAATTTTATATTTATTACCGCTGGTTAGATTTCGCCTATGCAAATCGAAATGTATGTTTTTACATTTTCTTAAATAGATACGTTTTTCTTCAAACGTCAGAAAAACATGACATTTCTTAACTCATAACTATGATATTAAAGTTTGACTTTGTAGACGGTTGTGAGTTGCCATTGACAACGGAGGAACTTTTTCTGACGCTGTGAGCGGCAGAAAAAGTAATATACATCGCAACGCGTATTTTATTTAATACGCAGGCCATTACTCCAGTCAATTTAGACAAAAATATGGCTTCTGATCTAACAAAATATATCCTTCATTTTTTTTTTTGAAATCGATTTATTTTGGTGTTTTAAAGAAAATATTAAAAATCGGCAACGAGATCACTACGGCATAAAAAATTATTCAAGGTGAAAGTTCACAAAAAACGGTTTTTGCGAATATCATGCTTTCTGTGGCTCGGAGGCCAATTGACGTTATTATGAAAATTAAAGATAATGAAATTCCGCACAAAAATGATCTCTTCCGTTTTTTATGTACAACGAACGGTTTAGACAAAAAGGTTCTTCGAAGTTTCCGCGCAAGGCGTAATATATATTTTTTTGTTTTGATTAAATTGTGGACTTATTGTTTTTGGACAATTCTGAACAAGTTTCATTAACAAAATTTTCCGACAAAAAAAATGCCTAATATGATTTCTTTTTTCTCCGCATATTTTGGTACCGCAGGTGGCTTTGCATTTGTAGGACGCGAATGTTTTTCTGGCCATAAGTAGATCCTAAGTTATTGTATACTTAAGTAAAATTTAATTCAAATTGAAAAAAAAAAAAAAAATTGGTGTTACCATTTCAAGTGAAACACACTATAAATATATAACCAATAAATTTTAATGTGAAGATTACTGTATATGACGGTAAATATATATCGATCAGCTAATAATATACATAGAACAAACACGTATTCTATGCATGGACTATATGAAATGGAGCATATTATATGCCCTGCGCGGAAAATTCGAAGCACATTATTGCCTAAACCGTTCGTTGTACATAAAAAATGGAAGAGATCATTTTTGTGCGCAATTTAATTATCTTTCATTTTCATAATAACATCAATTGGTCTCCGAGTCATAGAAAGCGCGACATTCGCAAACAACCGTTATTTGTGAACTTTGACCTTGAATAATTTTTTATGCCGTAGTGATCACGTTGCCGATATTTAATATTTTCTTTAAAACAGCAAAATAAATCGATTAAAAAAAAAATGAAGGATATATTTTGTTAGATCAGAAAAGTCTAATTTCACTGGATTACATGCGATATTAATACAATGCGTTTTTGGTGGTGAAATTTGAGATTTTTTATCTTTATTTTTTTTATAGATAATCAACGTTTGAAGAAAAAATAGCATGTTTTATTCGGAGTAAAAGCCACTTGTTGTGACTCGTCTGCAAGCATTTACAAGAAGCCTCATCTTTACTTTGACCGAATACACGTTATTGTCATGCATGTATAATATTTAAAAAGTACTAGTCAACTATCCTAAGTTGGCAAGTAGTCGCGCAGAGAGAGAAGAATTATCGTCACTGTTGGACAGAAACAAACAATCTTCTTAAGCTAGCTAGCCAGCTAGCTAGCTTAAGCTTAAAAATCCTGTTTGTCTCTGTCCAACAGTGACGATATTTCTTCTCTCTCTGCGCGACTACTTGCCAACTTAGGATGGTTGATTAGTATATGTCTATTGGAATTAAGTCTTACGTACGTAATGTATAAAGAAAGATACCAAGATATTTCATTTGGAATGCTGGTAGAATCTCAAACGTCCGTTTTATGTGTAGCGAAAAATAAGCATTTCGTGTTATTAATTAAGGGTAAATAACTTCATTATTTTGAAATCTTCCTCAGCTGTATTTATAATATTATCCCAAGTATTGTCTGTGTAAAATATAGACGTTTCGTCGGCAAAAGTAACAATTTGTCCTTTTATATTTTGCAAGATTAGACCAGGTGCATAAATATTAAACAGTACTGGGCCTAATACTGCCCCCTGAGGTACCCCGTACTCTACTGTTCTAAATTTACTTATTAACATTTGCGCACTGTTTTCTCACTCAAAATTCAAAATACAAATTCAAAAACATTTATTAATAACTATAAGATATTCAGTTTAAATAAACTTTACATAAAAGTGCGCCTAATCCCCAAAAAGGACGTGTGCACACATATTTTTAATTTATAAAACACCATGTTTATGTTAGTGACAGCTATACAATAATTATAAGTTTTTATTGTATTATATACTCATTATGCAAGAAGGCATATATTGCGAGAACACAAATAAAGATGACTATTAATATAAACCAAGACATTATGTATTAAGAATAATATTTGTATTACGAGTATTTATAATATAGGTTTTTAATATTTTTCTTAATTTAGATATTTTGTTAATACTTTTTATACAACCTGGTATGTTATTTTAATAATTAGGCCCAAGGTAATCCATAAAGTTTTGTTGTTTATTTCGGTTATATTTTGGAATCATTATATTACTTCCACATCCAGTGGAAGTATAGTAACGACAAAAAAATTTTAAAAAAATTTATTGTTCAAATAGGCTTAGAATGTCATGAAACGTCGAGATTTTTAGTTTGAGCAAAAAAAAATTTCGGTCTGTCTGTAACTTTTTTGTGCGCACGTTTACTCTGAAACCGTTTGAGATATTGACTTGAAATTTGGTACACATATGTACTTTAACGAGATCTAGAACTAGATTATATTTTCATCTTGTTCCGTCGAAGGGTTGGGGGTAAATTGGGGTAAATTTGGGGTAAATAGGTAAATCAAGCAGGTAAGAGTCCATAAAATTGGTATTTAGTATATACAAGAAAAACTAAGGTCTCAAAAAAAAATTTGAAATTAGCCACCCCCATTACCACCACCACCCCATTATTAAAGGGGAAGAAAAAAAAAATGTGATTTAGTTTGTGTACAAGAACCAGAAACCTCAAAATATATTTTTTTCTTCATCCACCCCCACTACCACCCCCTATCACCACCCCCACCCCACTACCGATGTGGGGTATCGTTTTGTGGGTTTTTTGGGGTAGAGGACTTCAAATATTATATTATTAAAGTTCCATAAACAATTATTTCCACAAAAAAATTTTTTTCGTTGTGAGTGACTTGGACAGAAAATCTGGATGTGGAAGTAGTGATTCCTTGGGCAGCGGTTTTTTTATTTACAATAGATCTAGTATTATGTAAATGTGTAGGTAAACTAAATTTGGATATATTTTTTTTGATAAATATAGAGCATTCTTAAATATATAACTGTTTTAAATTTAGACAATTACATTCCCTGAACAACTGATTACTTGAAAAAGTAGGGTCTTTTTTTAGTATTATCTTCAGAATTGTTCTTTGTATGACTTTAACCGGATTTAGAGCATTTCATACGCACCACCCCATATTATTAAGCCATAACGTATGTTAGATTCAACCAGAGAATTGTATACATTTAATATAGTTTCTTTAAATAAAATACCTCTGAGCTGGTTAAATTTATATATAAACTTTCTAATTTTATTTGTTACATAGCTTGAGTGTTCCAACCACCTCAGGTTTTTATCTATCATTAAACCCAAATATTTTATTGTACTAGTGGACTGAATGTTTTCATTACTCTCTTGAATAGTTATGTCACTAAAATCAGGTAAATTTAAATTGTAAGTAGAAAATGCAATAAACTTAGTTTTTGATATATTAAGCGATAACTGGTTTAAGTCGAGCCACGATCTAATTTTTTTCATATCTTGCGCAACACAATTTTTCACATAATTCCAATCATCACCTTTACAAATAATTGTTGTGTCATCTGCATATGAAATAAGTTGGCCTGATATATTTAATTTACATAAACTGTTTATAAATATCAAAAACAAAATTGGCACCAAAACGGGGCCCTGGGCAACTCCTATGGTTTCAATTTTTCGTCACTTATTTTATCCACTATTTTTACAAATTGTTCTCTCTCCTCCAGGTAACTAGCGAATACTTTCAACACTATGCCCCTAATACCGATATTTTCCAATTTTTATAGTAATTTTTTATGGCACACAGTGTCGAAAGCATTCGCCAAGTCCACGCATTTTTTATTTTCTTGTAAGTTGTTGTTTATTGTATTGACTAGTTTATACATTGAGTCCGTTGTACTGCAAAAGCTCCTAAAACCGAATTGATTTTTAGAAATAATGTCATTCTTATCTAGGCGATTTTAAATGCTTTTTCACATATTTTGGCCAAATTATTAATTACAGATATAGGTCTGTCTATAGTTCGTTTTTTCCGTTCTACATCCATTTTTATAAATAGGCGTTACAATAGATACTTTGAAGTGATAAGGAACACATCCAGTTGATCCAGTTGTAAAAATAGTATTAATAATATGTACTAGAGGTTTTATTAAGAAGCTATGTCAGTGTTTTATTAATTTGGCCGATATTCAATCAATGCCAGTGGCTCTCTCTCATTGATAAGTAACTTCGCATTAGCCCAATTTCTTCTACTAATTTTGTATGTACAGTTACCAATAAAACACTCCGTGTATGTTTAGTTTAGTTATAAATCTGTGTCACTAAACATTTTAGAGTCGATGCTAACATAAGTCTAATAACTTTTTAAATTTGGAAAATGTTATCAACTGGCAGCAATTTGAAAAAACATACCAACTACTTTGAAATCAGGAGTTCTACAGGAAAACAATCGTTTATTATATTGTTCTAAAGCGTTTCCGATAGCAATCACAACTCTGTTATTCAAGTCTCAGAGCCATAGGTCCAATGATCGGAAATAACGGGCTATTGAGTGCTGCGAGCGAGAAAACTAATAAAATACTTCTATTACATGTCCTTTGTAGTTCAACGGCAAAGGCTTTTCATACTTTCAAGCTCGCATATTTTGCACGTTTGTAGTGATGCAGGCAAACACGGCGACTACGCAATGGGGGGTGATGGAAATGTATTTGTACACGTGGCTTGAAATGTACCTTTGTAATTATGCTTGGAGTAGCAACGATTATTCTTTGTTTACTCAGGTTTCTTTACTGTGCACATTTTGTTACAGTTTTGTTGTTACTTAGTACCACGTAAAACTGTTATTGTATGAAACTAGATAGATTTGACAAGATTTTGTCAAAGGTTTGAAGCTAATATCGTAAATCTATCAGAAAAAGGGTCTACTTTTTTATCCGACTTCAACAAAAAGCATCTCACTTTGGTTGTATCTCCTCGAAGATGTACGCGACGTCATAATCTGAAACTACTGGTACAATTTGAAGACGAATTCCCCGAATGTGCCGAATGTGCTAAGAAGGGTAACTGGAGTATAATTACGGACAAACAGTGAGGCATAGGGAAAGATGGAGAATAATCATTTGGAACCAGATCCTCCGCCATTTCTTAGAAAACAATCTCCATTTATACAGTACTAATAGTGCAGTTGCATTTTTTTCGGCGACAACGTTCCACCTGAAATTCTATTGTTGATTCTTATGTATTACGATATTCTGATTACGAAAAAAATATTTGCGCCTAAAAATTCCTTGTGCGTCACTAGTTATATGCATTTTTTGTCGCGTTTTCACGGATTTTCAACTTAACTGCTTATAGTCTAAGAGGTAGCTCCAATTTGATATAACCGGAAAGATCTAATACAGTTACGTATACTACTCAAGTCTGGAGCTAGCATGAAATGGAAATCTGGCGGTCTGGCAGTCCAAAGCGACCGGACGTTAAACTGGCAGCGTTTCTAATTTCGAAAAAATTTACTTCAATTTAACCGGGAAGATCTATTTTTGTTTCAGAGTTTACTTGTTACATTACTACCTCCTGAATAAATTCGAGCTGGTCTGTCCATTCGAAATCGATCGCAAAATCGCTGCCAGACCAATCCAAAGTTAAACAAAATTGAAGTCAATTTAACCGAAAGTATTATTATTTTTGAACCAAATTACATCTTACTGAATGGCTCTCATGAATTGTTAAGTATGGCAATCAAAAGCAGCCGGATACTGGGTGCCAGATCGAATTTCTTGCAACGCTGCATTTCATTGAATGACGAATAACTCTCTGGCTACGTACAAAACAATGTAGGGGAGGGCGGGTCTTAGAAAAATGTAGTATTGTTTGTCACTTACCCAAACCTATGCAATCTGGTGGAACAACCCGAACTCAAAATATGTTCTCATTTAACATAAATGTATCAAACTTTAATCTGGGCTAAGGTCGAATATTTTTGTAAACATAATTTTGTACCTGCTCAGTACGATAACAATACCTACCTACCAATACCAAACTTTCATTTGTTTTATTTATCGAAGCAGTGACCAGTGAAGCCCACTAATGTGGTCAGTGTACCCCGACTGCGGGGCACACTGGACAAAAACACATGCTACCAATTCACCAGTTCAAATAAAATGATCATCAGGGCTATTTCCGATGACTATTCTTGCAATCACGAAGAAGCGGACACGAGAATATTGTATGTAATATCCTCCGATTAAAGAACTTATATTTAGATACATAACAGGCTATCTTTTCACTATATACCTTGTTTGCTCCTAAAATAGTCACATTATATGTCCATTAAATGGATAGATGAACATCACTTCCCATAGGCAACAGAGGCGTTGTGTGTGTAGAAAATGTGTAGAATGGTAAATATTTTCATTAAAATGAATTATTGCAATTCCTGCATTACCGGCTCTTTATATAACGTGATGTAGGCATACGATATTACAGTAAGATAAAACAGTAAGATAAATATGTATTGAAAGGATATTAAAATTTAATTGCTATTTACTTTATAACTGTAAACTGAACTTCATCATGTTACGACTATGGAACGATCGATTTTCTTCTTTTCTAAACTGCTTTCTGCAAACGGCACAGCACTTCACTATTTATTTGCACAAAATATATTGTCACTAAACTGTGTAAATATGAATAGAGAATATTATTTAGGTATTAAGCAAATCACAACTTAAAATAAAATTACTTTTTCACCAGTTTTTGGTCGGAGAACACGAAAAACATTTATTGACATTAATGCCCGAACTGTCAACTGAGATTATGATAATCGAACTGAAGCCGATCGTGTACGAGCGGCCGCGAATACGCCGATGGGCCAATCAGCAACTTATGGGAAGAAGTGCCTTAGAATGGGAGTCTTTTGGCATCATAAAATTCATGCCATTATGTATCTAGATATAAGTTCTTTAATCGGAGGTAATATCTAAATTCCAGTCTCCAAATAATATTGTAGGTCGATGCAATGACACCGATGTACTTGTTATTTTATTGGGTAATTTCCATAAAATTAATGTTGAATCCAAAATTTTGATGGAGGTTGGATTTTATAACAACAACTCACTTAGTTATTTAGACGTAGGAAAATTGTTCGTCGAACTCGGTCCTGATGTCTTGCCTTGCCTGGTCTGCATGCCTTCACAGGATGTGACACAACATCTTGCTTCTATAAAAAGGGTAGTTACTCCTTTTAAACAAATGGAAAAGAGCTTCGAATTTCAAAAATATTTTCAAACATTCAACCAAGATCCGGAACCAGATTCTGTTAGCATAACTACGGGGGAGAAATTTGTTTGCTTCATGTACAATCTTCCTAGGTGTCCAACAGTTAATGAGGCAAGGTACAGAAAATTTGAGATGGCTTGCAAGCCCAGAAAAATGAATGAGCCTCTTATTAAGAGCTTCGCCACATTTGATTCCCTATCAATCCCCCCGTGCCAATCATCACTGGTGCTGCATGTGAAAAGAAGTATATTTCAAACATATGTATGGATGAACGCCGAAAAACAGGACCCGATGCAGCCATTAAATCCCGAAGGCTATGGCTGGAAGGTAGGTCCTTCTGGGATATACGAACCTGTGTGGTTTGATGGAGACGTTGTTCCACCTGTTGTTATCGACGCAATTGCGGAGGCTTCAGGTATGTTGAATACAATATAGTAATAATTACCTAATTTTTAACTATTTTTAGACGACGAAGCTACCGATTCTGATGTCCCTTCGGAAGATGACGGGGACGAAGACGATGAATAACGAAAATACTCGTGACGAAGATACCGATTCTGATGTCCCTTCGGAAGATGACGGGGACGAAGACGATGAATAACGAAAATACTCGTGACGTGGTAGAGAACAGAAAATATTACAAAAATAATTGGATTTTATAGCATCACTGATAAATCTATGAGTATGAAATTCGAGGTATCTTTTAATTATATGTCAAGACTAATGTTGACGAAAAACTTATAATTCTTTTCATACAATAACATTACATTTCCATCAATTTTTTAATATACCATCAACCGAAAAATAATGTAGCTCACTCGTAATCGATGATTAACAAGCTTTGCTACCTTACAAAAACTGATTTGGCATCTTGGATCCGGCTATTTTTTACTGCCAAACCGAGCAATTCGTAAAAGCCACGCACTGACCTGTAATTTGGTTGAAAAATTAAAACTAGATACTTTCGGTTAAATTGACATAAATTTTTTTAAAGTGTAAGTTGATCTGGCCGCCATTTTACGACCGATTTAGAGTGGCAGACCAGTTAAAATTAATTTAGGAGGTAGTAATCTAGCAAGTAAACTGCAAAACAAAAATAGATCTTCCCGGTTAAATTGCAGTATTTTTTTCGAAATCCCATTTTAATGTCCGACCGTTTTGGAGTGCCAGACCGCCGGATTTCCATTTCATGCGGACAATACTCGAAACTGTAATATTAAACACAATTAGATCTCTCTGGTTAGATCAGATGGGAGCCAGCTCTCAGTCAATTAATATATCTTGTACTAGTAATCGAATGGGAATTTAAAAAAATGGCTTATTTGAAATAAAATTCTTAAAAAATAGACCTGTCAGATATGTCGCCAATGTCGCCATTTTGTTTAGGAAATTTCAAAGACAACTAAATTAAATGTTCAAATCACGCTCTCTTCGCAGCCCCGCAGTAGCCGACTGAGGTTTTCTTAATGCCAACTTGAGTTTCAGATAATCTCAGGTCAATTAGTTTTTAAGTTAATTTGTTCATCCGTCCATATAACTAGTTTAGTAACTTTTTCTATTTTTGCGCTCCCTTAGTATTTGGATATTGGTATTGGTATTACTGTATATGCAATTGCTGCTTTAAGCTTACTCCTGATATAGCTTCCATGTGTTATTTATCTAGGAGCGGGTTAGGTTGACATAACGACCAGGACTAGCAAACACTCTCGGGCACAGCTTTAGTTCCGCCGAGTTTGCGATCAAGCGATGCTCCATTACACTCGTATACTTAACTTGTCCGCCCTAGATAAAACATAGCCGGCTAGCCACTCCTGCAACTTTTATTAGGTAAAAAGCAATTAGCGGGGACGTTTTTGTTTGTAAAAATAATACTGCACACATGAACACGTGCACGTACATTTAATGGAAAACATGGCAGAAAACATAATCGCTTTTAAGCGCTAAACGGCGTAGTTGAATACTTTGTTCAGCTTTCATGAACAGTCATTTCATCTGCGTTCCTGATATATTTTAAATAGAAGTAGATACAACAATAATTGGCCGATCAAATACACAAATTATCATATTAATTATAAAATCATTGCTATCGTTCACTGCAGTATTTATTTGTAAACATCAACATCACACTGAAATAATACACTGTTTTACTTTGATAAACAAGCCACTATATTTTGAAACACAAGAGTGTGACCGCTACATTATTATACTCTTCGCAAAAACGAAGAGTAAGTAAATTGCATTTGATCGGCACATTTCTAAAACCGGAAATATCGCTCGTAGAGAAAAAAATTTCATATCATTGTGTTAGTGAACGAATTCTGAACAACTCTCAAAATGTCCGTCTGTCTGTCTGTCCGTCTGTCCGTCTGTCCGTCCATCACGTTTCTTGTAAGCATGATAACTTAAGAGAGAAAAGTCCGATCGTATTGAAATTTGGAAAGTAAGTTAGTGTTAGCTAGAGGAAGATAATCAATCAGTAAATAAGAAAGTTATTAATCATTTAATTTAAAAAAAATTATTTTCTTAATTTTTGTCGCTTGTACTTAAATAGAAATCTTGCGAAATGTTATCTCTAGTATATTTTTTTTGTTTATGCATTTTACTAACATATATTTTACAATAATATATCTAATGCGTTGAAATATGATTCTCGAAAGATATATATTACAGACATTCAATTGTTGTAGCAGTGTGTGATGGTCTAGTGGTTAAAGTTTTGTTTTGCAATCCAATGATTCTGTGTTCGAATCCCAAGCAGGTTGGATGTTTTTTTTTTTTCAATTTTTTTTCATGTATTTTTTTTTGTCACAACAAAGTTGGTATCACAAAATTTAGGATGTCCAAAAACTAACATTATTTACAAGAAAACTGAACAACTTTCAAAATGTCCGTCTGTCCGTCCGTCCGTCCGTCCGTCTGTCCGCCTGTCCGTCCGTCCGTCACGTTTCTTGTAATAATAATAATAATAATAATAATGTTTATTTACCATCAATAAAAAACAAAATCGGGTTGTACATAAGGTAAGTAGTAATTACAAATAGAGAAAAAAATATAGTATAAAAAATATATAGTATAAAAATAATATCAAAAGTTTTGTTCAAAATCAACTAAAATTGGAATTGTAAAATATATACCTAATAGTAATAATTTACATATAGTGAACTTCGTAAATAAACAGGTAGAAATAACCCACAAAAGAAAATCTTGTGGTGGGTTTATTAACCTAACTTATAAATTTACAATCTTTGATATTAATATAGTTTTATTAAAGTACATATAAAATGCATTACTGATATTTAATGGTAGTTTGATACTGGGTGACGATTTTTGGTGAGGTGACATATATTAAGTAGTTTATTATTTAAATTAATATTATTTTTATTTTTTTTTTCCGGAACAGTAATTTAAGGCAGTTAATATATATTTTTTTATTTACTTTTTTTAATTTATTCATTATAATTGTTTTTCATGTCAATTAACTTGTGCGAAAATGTTCTAGTTTTTGATAATAACCATGATTTGATTTTAGATTTAAACATGGAATTGGAATTTAATAATCTTAAGCTAAGTGGTACTTGGTTGTATACTTTCGGACCTAGAAAGTAAAAGCATCGCTGGGCTATCGTTTTTGTTACTTTTGGTATTACAAAAGAGCCTTGTCTATACCTTGTTGAATAAGAGTGCGTAATACTAATTTTTGATTTAGATTTTTTCTGTTCCAAGATTAAAGAAGAGCAGTAAAGTTGTTTGATATCTAATATTTGTGCCAAAGAGTAGAGTGAATCACTAGGATATAATAAATTTTTAGAAAATATTATTTTTAGAATCCATTTTTGAATAGTCTCTAAGTTCTTGATGTGTACATTGTAAGCTCCTCCCCAGGCGATTATCCCATATCTTAGTTGGGATTCGACAAGTGCATAGTATATTGTTTTCATTTGTTTCAAATCTAGTATTTGCCTAAACTGTTTAAATTTGGATAGGAGACTTCTAACTTTTTGTACTAAAGTGTTTATGTGTTTGTCCCATTTTAAGTTGTAATCAATTACGACACCTAGATATTTGATATCTAAAGTTTGTGGAATCTCAACAGAAACATCCTCGCAGTCGATTTTAAGTGCGGGAAGATCAGGGATTTTAGTTTTATTTATGGCAAATGGTAAATACTTTGTTTTATTAAAATTTATAGTAAGCAGCCGAGAGTCGAACCATTTTTTTATATTTTTAAAGTCAGCTGTCACCTTCTCTAGGAGGGTTTCCCAGGTATTATCATAATAAAAAATGGCTGTATCGTCTGCGAAGCTTATTACTTGCCCTCTGGAACTCTGCAGAAATAGATTATTAACATATATATTGAATAATATCGGGCCAAGCACCGTGCCTTGAGGAACTCCACAAAGTAAAAGCACGATGACTTAAGAAAGAAAAGTCCGATTGTATTGAAATTTGGAAAGTAAGTTAGCGTTAGCTAGAGGAAGAACCCTATTGTTTTTGAAAAAAATAAATCGGTAAATAAAAAAGTTATTAATCATTTAAATAAAAAAAATTTTTTTTTCATAATTTCTGTCATTTGTATTTAAATAGAAATCTTGCAAAATGTTATTCCCTATAATTTTTTTTTGTTTTTATATTTTACCAATATATATATTTCATAATAATGTATCTAATCCGTTGAAATGTAATTCTTGAACGATATTCATTCAAGTTTTGTGGTAAGATGAGATAGCCCAATGGCTAAAGCATTTGTTAGGTTTAAGTTTTTTATATATGTTAAACAGGAGCCCTAACGCCCCAATTTCATCTGTTGTTACAGCCGAAGCTAAACCCCTCCACCCGATCACCTACCTACCGCGACGTTGCACGCCGCGGTGGGGTGATCGGCTCTAGACTGGACCCAGCTGAGGCGCATTCATGTCTTTAAACATTAATAAATATCTTTGATTTGATTTGATTTTGATTTGCCTTTCAATCCAAAGGTCTCGTGTTCGATCCCTCACATGGCGGTTTTTTTTTCATATATTTTTTTTTTTCACAACAAAGTTGGTATCACAAAATTTAGAATGTCCAAAAACTAACATTATTTACAAAAAAAATGCGAAGAGTATCCTATAGAATGTGTAACAATTATATAAAAAGCTCAGTAAATCGGCGAAGAGTATAATGCTTCCACTAGTTTATTTATTTATTCTCAAAGAGTGAGAAGCATGAGTAATATCTTTAACACGTTCATAAAATGATCGAGACGAGTTCAAATCCGTCAACCAAAAATTTACCGTTTCTCCGTGATGAAATAATAATATTTGCCATGTCGATTTTTCCTAATTAAACAATAATTTGTTATAAACAATTATTTTTTGTTAAAAAATTTTTTACGAATTTATTTAAAAAAAAATCATCTTGGCTTCTACTAAGGCTACAGAGTCATTTTTTTTTGAAAATGTGTAAAAAGACCCCAGCAACAAAGATATGAGAACGATATTGCAAAATCTTCATTTGTTTAAAAGTTATTAGCAAAAAACCTAACCTCAAAATGTGACACTTTTTCAAACGCCATTTTGAAGTTGAAAATAATGCAAATTTGATTTGCAATTAATGAAAACATAAAGTTTAAGTCTCAACAAAAAAAAGGATGTCCAGATCAACCCTCTGCGACAACGGAAACTAGGTGAATTTGCATTTTACATTATTCATGTTTTTAATAAACAAATTGAATATCTCTTAAACTAATTAAAAATGGAGACAAAAGTGAACCGTCTAATTATAGACCTATATCCATTATTAATAGCATAGCCAAAATATTTGAAAAAATTTTAAGAGCCAGAATTAATAACTATAATAAAAAGAATAATTTAATTTCAGACAGGCAATATGGCTTTCAAGAGAAAAAATCTACGCAAGACGCAATTGCATTCTTAACATCAAAAAACCGCTGCCCAAGGAATCACTACTTCCACATCCAAATTTTCTATCCAAGTCACTCACAACGAAAAAATTTTATATGTGGAAATAATTGTTTATGGAACTTTAATAATATAAAATTTGAAATCCTCTACCCCAAAAACCCATAAAACGATACCCCACATCGGTAGTGGGGTGGGGGTGGTAGTGGGGGTGGATGAAGTAAAAAAATATTTTGGGGTTTCTGGTTCTTATACACACACTAAATCACAATTTTTTTTTCATCCCCTTTAATAAAGGGGTGGGGGTGGTAATGGGGATGGCTACTGCCAAATTTTTTTTTGAGACCTTAGCTTCTCTTGTACATACTAAATACCAATTTTATGGACGCTTACCAATTTGATTTACCTATTTACCCCAAATTTACCCCAATTTACCCCCCAACCCTTCGACGGAACAAGATGAAAATATAATCTAGTTCTAGATCTCGTTAAAGTACATGAGTGTACCAAATTTCAAGTCAATATCTCAAACGGTTCCAGAGTAAACGTGCGCACAAAAAAAAGTTACAGACAGACAGACAGGCAGACAGACAGACCGACAGACAGAAATTTTTTTTTTCGCTCAAACTTAAAATCTCGACGTTTCATGACATTCTAAGCCTATTTGAACAATAAAAATTTTAAAAAAATTTTTTGTCGTTACTATACTTCCACTGGATGTGGAAGTAAATATGCAAATCGTTGGATGAAAGCAAACCAAATCTGTGCGTGTTCTTAGATCTTGCCAAGGCATTTAACACCGTTAGCCACCCACAATTATTAGAAGCTTTAGAAGATCTCGGATTTAGAGGCCCAATATTGAAATTATTAAAAAGTTATTTATGTAATAGGAAACAAGTCGTTAAAATAAATTCTGTATTGAGCAAGAAATGCGTTGTTGAATACGGTGTACCACAAGGTACAGTATTAGGTCCAATACTTTTTATATTATATTTAAAAACTAAAGGAACTGTGATCAGTTTTGCGAATGATACAGTAATTTTCTACGAGGACAGAACTTGGCAGGACCTAAAAATACACGCAGAGGATTTAAAAAAAATTAAAAACTGGTTTGACTCTAAATTGCTTACCATAAACTTTACTAAAACGAAATACGTACCATTCAGCTGCTATGAGAGAAATATGGATCATTTTAGATCTCTTGAAATTGACACTGACACCGAAATAGAAGTAGTCGATTCAGTAAAGTACCTAGGTATTACTATAGATAAACATATGAAATGGGACCAACACCTTTACAAAGTATGCAATACTCTAAGAAGTATACTATACAAATTTAAATATCTAAAAACTATTCTTGACATTCCCGAGTTAAAAGCAATATATTACTCTCTAGTAGAATCAAGACTCTCCTATGGGATTGTCGGCTGGGAGGTGCTGTACAGGTTCATATAAAAAAACTTGAAATAATCCAAAAGAGGTTCCTAAAAATTATGCTCAATAAACCTAACACCTATTCTTCCGATAATCTTTATAAGGACGCTAATCTACTTGATATAAGACAGTTATTTTATTACAGTGTGATTATGAATACATATAAGAGGAAACATTTAAGACCTGTTGATCACACTTATCAGACAAGAAGTAAAGCAACATCCTACAGAACTCCATTCTTTATAAAATCAATCGGACAAAGAAATTTTGCGTATTTCTCTCCCAGATTTTACAATCTTCTTCCAGACGAGGTAAAAAACATAAATTCTATTAATTTATTCAAAAAAAAAGGTCAAACAATTTATTTTAAAAACCATTAGAATAGAATTGCACAAGCTCATCGACATGAATGAATATTACAAAATATGTAGTTAGGTGTATGTGTATGCATGTGTGTGTATGTCTATTTTATGTGTATGTATCAAAATACCCATATAGATAATTAATTGTTTTCTTGAAATTAATTGGAATAAGTTCTCATACTCTGATGATTACTTAGTTCCATGAGGCTACTTCATATAATGTGTATGATCATAAATAAAACTTATTAACTATTTCACTCACAGACAGTCTAGACTTTGTGAGTTATTTTGTTTATTTGAGTTTATTTGACATAAATTATATTTGTTATTTTTCTATTATATTTTTTATTATAAATACTCTACATATATACTATGTAATTATGAATTATTCTGCAAATAAACATATATTATTATTATTATTAAACTTTTTTTATGAAATTTTAGAGGTAACTTGGGGGTGATAAAAGACATATGTTTCAAAGATTCAAGCACTGAAGTGCTTTTGTTAAAGAATAAAAAATATTTGCAAATTGCGAAAATGTTCGCGGTTTTTTACAATTATTTAAACAAATTTTCAAGCGTTTTAAACGAAAAGCCTCTCAAATTAACCGTTTTTCAAAGTTCTAACAGTATCTACAAATTGAAAAACCTATCGTCAAAGGTCTTTGAGTTATCTTTTAAAAAGTCGATTTTTTTTTAATTTTTCAACCATAAATCGTTAAATAAACAATGTTCCGGCGGTCAAAAAGTGGACCAAATTCAGGGTCATGTTATAAATCAATAAAACTATCGTTTAATCCACGTGGCATCCTGAAACGAATTACAATAAATTTCAATATTTTTTTTACTAATTCTACTGGACTAGACAGGTAGTTATTTAATCTAATAAATTATTCCTAACGCTACTTACGAAAATTATAATAATCAATATAGCTAATAATAAAATATTTAACATTAAATCTGATAAATATACTAGTTGAGGGGAGGGAGAACGAAATCGGAAATTTTATTCCAAACTCAGAATATTCTTTTAATATTTTAAAAAACCGCTGCCCAAGGAATCACTACTTCCACATCCAGATTTTCTATCCATGTCACTCACAACGAAAAAACTTTGTATGTGGAAATAATTGTTTATGGAACTTTAATAATATAATATTTGAAATCCTCTACCCCAAAAACCCATAAAACAATACACCACATCGATAGTGGGGTGGGGGTGGGGGTGGTGATAGGTGGGTGGTAGTGGGGGTGGACGAAGTAAAAAAATATTTTGAGGTTTCTGGTTCTTGTACATACTCTAAATCACAATGTTTTTTCATCCCCTTTAATAAGGGGGTGGGGGTGGTAATAGAGGTAGCTAATGCCAAGAATGTTTTTGAGACCCTGGCTTCTCTTGTATATACTAAATACCAATTTTATCGACTCTTACCTGCTTGATTTACCCATTTACCCCAAATTTACCCCAATTTACCAACCCTTCGTCGGAACAACATGAAAATATAATCTAGTTCCAGATCTCGTTAAACTACATACGTGTACCAAATTTCAAGTCAATATCTTAAACAGTTCCAGAGTAAATGTGCGCACAAAAAGAAGTTACAGACAGACAGACCGACAGACAGATAGACTGACAGACAGAAATTTTTTTTCGCTCAAACTTAAAATCTCGACGTTTCATGATATTTTAAGCCTATTTGAACAATAAAAATTTTTAAAAATTTTTTTGTCGTTACTATACTTCCACTGGATGTGAAGTAAAATATATTAGGAGGTAGACTCATTGTTAGTTTGGTTAACAGTAAAATATTATTTATATGCTTCAGCATTGTGATAATAGGTGAACAGTGAACATACATTTACGGTTGTCATAGGTATATAAAAAAATACTACATTCCTGGTTGTTCTGTTAGGTTCCCTAACCTGAGATTTTTTTCAATTTTTGAACAATTAAACTATTATTAAAAATTTTAACAAGTAAAAACCATATACAAAACTTTCCTATTTTCTAAACTAACGATATTAAATTCTCTTCGCAAATAGGTTGTTCTAATGATATTTTAATCCAGATAACAGTTGTATTTTTTTTAAATATAAATATCTTTCTGCAGAATATCTGTCAACTACGAATAAAGGATGCCATACTACAGACGCATATTTCAATTTTGGTCTCACTATAAAACCTAAACTGCGTAACGAGTGTGAGATTACATTTTGGATATGACACTTTTAGGAAATTTTAGTGTCATACTCTACATCCAAGTCTTTAACTTTATCTACTCTGGATATTATTTCATTACCCATTATGTAATTATGTATGATTTTCATTCGTTTTCGCGTACAACTCATTACTGCACATTTAGATATATTAAACTGAAGTTTATTATGAACACTCCATTCGTATACGCTGTCAATGTATTGTTGTAAAAATACGCTATCCTCATTGTTATTTATTTTCTAATAGAATTTCAATCATCAGCGTAAAGTAAACATTACGATTTTAATGAGAGTTGGGAGATCATTTATAAATAGAAGAAATAACAAGGGTCCTAGGTTTGATCCCCGAGGTACGCCAGAGTTTACATTTAATTTAATAGAAGATTTGCCATCATATTTGACCTTAAATTTCCTATCTTGTAAGTACGATGAAAAATTTTTTAAAGTATTTGAGCTGAAACCAAATCTATGTAATTTCTCAAGATGACATCATGGTCTACTTTGTCGAAAGATTTTGTAAAATCAGTGTAAATAACATCGATCTGTGATTTTTCTTCCATACTTTGAAACACATCGTTAGAGAAAATCAATAAACTGGTTAAGGTTGATTTTGTTGGTACAAAACCATGCTGTAAATGAGAAATTTTACATTGAACATGACTCCATACTCTTGCATATATGATTTTGTTCAAATATTTTGGCCAATGTACAGCTATTGGTTTATTATTTTTTAATATAAGAGGTGTTTCCAGACTTATGGATAGGAGTTACCAATGCTTCCCTCCATAAGTCTGGAACTGTTTTATTTCTTAAACTCAGGTTAAATATATACATTAGCGGGACTTGCAGGTATTCTGCACACCCTTTTATAATACAGGGTGGAATGTTATCTAAACCTGCTGATCTTTTTGGTTTCAATTTCTTAATTACACATTTATCACATCTTCAACATACACAATGAACTTAAACTGCAATTGCAATGAATATATCCTAAATATTCTTTACTTGCTATAGCAGGTTAAATAACGGAGACTACTTCTAATTGATCGTTAAGTAGATGTAAATTGTTGTGTCTATTATGCTTATAAATTTCTATTGCTCCTAGGAAATTTTGTTTAAGACCCTTTTGAGAAGTATGTAATATTTCGAAGAAGTTATTATGTGGGAATGTCTGTCCTGTTTGTAAAAAATGATTTGCAAACTTAGAATTTGTTTTGTTATGCTGAAGTGATGACATATGTCCCTTAAATCTAGTTTCAAAATATCTTCCAGTCTGGCCTATATAATAGTTATTGCATTCTGATCGAGTATTTTCTATACAGCGTCATGCTACTGGATCTTATATGGGTTTTAGAGAGGATGTTAGGGGAAGATTTAAGGATTTAAAAATTTTAACTTTGCCCTCTGTATCTATTTATGAATGTCTTTTGTTTGTTAAAATGAACTCCAATTTGACTCAGAGGCATTTGTCACTATGCTTTTTCGACTATGCCCTTTTAAATGTTAATGCACAAACTGATCATTACTCCGAAAATATCGAGTGTAATTCTTTCTAGGATGAAATGTTACGCATATTTTTCTCCATGTAGGTTGTTGAATTGAAACATCAAATCATCAAAATCAGGAGATCCGTCACAGAGTAAATTTTCAGAAACAAATAAGCTATTACGTCGCTCCACATCCGAACAAACAATTCAAATATTTTCCAATTGATTTCATGCCGCGTTTGTATCTGTCTGAGACAGGCCGCCTCCGCAGCCCCATCGGAATGCGGTGCGTGAACTGCCTCCTGTTCCAGACAATTTGTCACCTACTGAATAAGTTCTAATTTAGGGATCGCTTTTCCCGACGCGAAGTAAGAGGTTCCATTTCGGTTATCAAGATTACAGATCGGAGACGCAAAAGCGATGTACGGGGTGGACCAAATTAGATGGAATTTCTAAAACTATGGCAGATAGACAAAAACCAGTAACCATTATCGGTCTAAATCCAATATGGCGGACGTCCCAAGATGGCGGATCGGCTTTTTAGTCACAACCCCCTTGATATGGGTCTCAAATAAAAAGGTTTAACGAGTAAAATACGATAAAGTGACGTCATTCTAAATCCAATATGGCGGACGTCCCAAGATGGCTGATCGGCTTTGTAGTCACAACCCCCTTGATATGGGTATCAAATGAAAGGGTTTGACGAGTAAAATACGATAAAGTATGTGACGTCATTCTAAATTCAATATGGCGGACGTGGGAGAGGTGGGGAAGGGGTGGGGAGAGGTGGGGAAGGGGTGGAAAGAGGTGGAAAAGGGGTAGGAAGGGATGGGAAGGGATGGGAAGGGATGGGTAGATGTGGGAATGGGGTGGAAAGAGGTGGGGAGATATGTGGAAAGGCAGGGGAATGGGTGGGAAGAGGTGGGAAAGGGGTGGGAAGAAGTGGGAAGTAGTGTTAGATAGGTGAGAAGACGGGAGAGGGAAGGGGTGGATGGCG
The DNA here is from genome assembly GCA_936432065.2 of Rutpela maculata. NCBI lineage: Eukaryota > Metazoa > Arthropoda > Insecta > Coleoptera > Cerambycidae > Rutpela > Rutpela maculata. The sequence continues at coordinate 7,438,914 of OW386292.2, forward strand.
GTGGCAAATGAAAGGGTTTTGTCTGTCAAATAAGTAGACTAAAAAGTAAAAAATAAAATTATATAAAAAAATATTTTTAAGAAAAAGCTTTTATTTGAAAAAACATCTAAAAAGTAAAAATAATTTTTTTAAAATTCATACACCTGGAAACCAAAAGCTTTGGTGGCGGTCAACTGAGCAATTTAACTATGCAATAGCGCTATATGACCGCCCCCAAAGCTTTTGGTGTCCAGGTGTATGAATTTTAAAGAAATTATTTTTACTTTTTAGTAGTTTTTTCAAATAAAAGCTTTTTCTTAAAAATATCACTCACAATTAACTCACAAATTAGTTTTTTACATTTACGATTATTTCGATTTTCTTTTTTTTACCATGGCCTTCTCAATAAATATTAGAAATGCGATAAATATGCATGCATGTCAATAGAAGACAATTCGAACATTGTAGTTTAGTTTTCCTATTTTCGGCAAATTTATTTTATATTATATAAATCTTTATTTAGCAACTTAGCTAATTTTTTGTACAATACTACAGTACAGTTGTATACACAACACTATTACAATGCATTACTATTTTATAATGAAAATACAACTAAAAGTTTACATAAAACATCACATTATAACACATTAAGATTTACTTAGGATAGGGATAATTACGTAAAAAAATAAAAAAATAACATAGAAATCAAATAAAATATTGATATTATTTACATTCATATAGTAAATAGGATTTTAGTTTATTTTTAAATGTATTAATAGCGACGCAGTTCTTTAAGGAATCGTCAAGGTTATTGTGTCTAACGATTCCTTTATAAAAAAGATATTTTTCCGTTAGTTTTTTGTTTTTAGTTGTGACTCGTATATCTGTCCGTGTGCGTGTCTTGTAATTGTGTCTCTCGGTGTTAAATACTATTTTTGATGATAAATATGTATTATGATGAATTAAAATAATTGTTTTGGTATCCTAAGTAATATTGCACTGAGAGCCAATTAAGGTTACGTAGCATCATTCTAATGGAAGTGTCTCGTGGAACTCGTAAAATAATCCTCATGGCTCTGTTCTGCAATTTCTGCAACCTGTCTATTTCATTTTTATTAGCCACATACAAAATAGATGCGGCGAATGTCAAATGAGGAAGGATTAAAGTATTATATATAGTGATTTTTGACAGTTGTGTTATGAAAGGAGCAATCCTCGATGAAAAATTTGTATTTTTGATATTTTATTGATAATATAAGATGCGTGTTCTTTGAATGTTAGGTTTTTATCAATAAATATACCTAAGTACTTAATTTTCTCGACAACTTCAATCTTAACGCCCTCTACTGATATTCCGAAAGTACTTTTAAACTCTTGATACTTCTGATTATTACAAATTAACATAATTTTAACCATTGCACCACCTAACTATATTTCTCAACTCATTATTTATATTATCTACAAGGGCTGCTAAATCTTTGGAAGAGATATATAACAGCGTATCATCAGCAAATAGATGTATGTGACAGTTTACAACGGATTTTACAATGTCGTTAATATATAATAAAAATAGCAGCGGTCCTAGTGTACTGCTCTGCGGTACTCCGTTTTTATTCAATATTTCATTAGATACTTCCCCGTTTACCTTTGTGACTTGTTTTCTTTACTGTAGATAATCTACTAGCCAACTTAGTGCTATATCTGTTATACCATAACCCTTTAGTTTCTTAATTAATTACTCTCTATCGATAGTTTCAAAAGCCCGTTTTATGTCTAAAAATACTGCACCTATCATTAAACCTTTATCATATTGTTCTTTCCAATCGTACAAAACATTTTGTACTGCAGTTTCACAACTGTGCCCTTCTCTAAATCCGGACTGGTTTAAGTATAAAATATTGTTTTCTACTAGGTATTCCGGTAGTTGTTTGTAAACTATTTTTTCGATCAGCTTTTCTATAGTAACTGACATATTGATGGGTCTTAAATCACTAGCGTCTTTTACATTATTTACTTTAGGGACTGGTATAACTGTAGATATTTTGAGAACTGATGGAAGCTTGCCTGTCTCTAACGAAGTATTGACTAAATTTAAGAGTGGTTTTTCAACACTATGATATGTTGTTTTTGTTAATAGATTTTCATGGCCTCCTCACAAACATATTATATTTTTGGAAAATTAACCACTTTTTCTAGAGATAAATATGACATATGATATGTCGTTGGATAGATAATTTAAGTTGTGATCGAATAATAAAATAATTTACAGGGTGTTCCATTTAAAAAAACACAAGTTAAGTCTATATCCCGAAAACTAAGGCAACGGATTGTACTTAAAAAAGTGCCTTAAGAATGTGTTATTCGATTTTCGGTGCCATAATTCGTCACTGGAAAGATGAAGAGGCGTATCTCACATAAATATACATTATAGATACGCCTCTTCGTCTTTCCAGTGACGAATTGAGATGTAGAGGTCATCCAAAAATTCTAATTTTCCAAAAACGCTCTGTAGCTCGGTAGTCGAAACAGATAGACGATCGCGGTTTGAGCCATCGTTGGTTTCTCGAAAATCGAGCTCAGGACCCTATATTGGTTTTTGTCTATCTACCACAGTTTTAGATTTGGTCCACCCTGTACGAGGTGGCTAAGATATTGTACTCAGGCGTCTGGGAGGTCTTCTGGTAAATGTGAGTTTTGTGAGTGATGTAAACTTGAAAATTAATGAGGAATTTAATTAGGAGGTGATGAAAAGTTAGAGATAGTTCTAGGTCTGGGATACAAAAGTTAGTTGTTAATTGGTTTTGAATCTTGACGGCATATCCTATTACCACTTACTGTGGCAAAAACTCGCCGTTTTCAAGCAAACTAAATATTACATATAGTCCAATAAATTGGGGATTTAAGCGTGCATTTTGGGTAGGGTGCGATTTGATTTTTTTATTGTGGGGAGTCCAATGTAAGTTTAGATTTGAGTTTTCGCGGCCACTTAAATATAAGGGTGTACACGGTTTTTGAATATATCTTGAATACTATAACTCCTACAAAAAAATTATAAAGAGCTTTTTTATAGATAATAGTATTATCTACAACATCCATTAACAACTTTTTGTTGTAACTTCGATAATTAGAAGTTATAAGAAAAAATTAATAAAAAATTAGGGGGTGAAAAATTATTATTGTTGATAACTTTTTTCTATTAAGTTTATGGAAAAAAGCATAAGAAATTTTTTAAAGATCATTTCATAACAAATAATTTAAAAAAAGTACATCTCAAATCATTTTAATTTCCTTGCTTGTTTTTTTTATATATATTGGAGGCTGTAACTTGCCGAGAAATTGACCCATTGGAAAAAATAAAATATCACTATTTCGGAAAGAATGTATACTTTTCGCATAGTCACACACAAATTCGTTTACTTGTATGCATTTTTTCGAAAATATGATCAATCCCATCATGATCAGAAATAGCGATTTTCATGATCTTATCCTTATAACTCGTGCGGGAGCTGGCTTTTTCGGACACTCATCGTTGCAAGCATTTTCTATGCGCTGATTAATTCTATCGAACTTAAATAATGACAAAATAGACTTGGTATATGTCAGCCCGTCGAGTTTGCCATGGTTCAAGATATAAAAATCAGTGAAATTATATCATCGTTACAAAGCCAATTTTTTTTTGTGTACACATTTTATGTTTAGAATGAATAAAATAAGATCGCCAGAAAGTGTGGGCCATCAGGGGCGCAACCAGAAAGGTCAAAGAGGTAAGAAAACGGACTTTTTTAAGGTTGAGCATGTTTATTTAAATGTTTTGAACACAGAAAAAAATTCCCAGAAAGAAACTCCCGTCAGTAAGGCTAGCCAGAAAGAAAATGTTTAGGATTTTTGAAGAAAATTGGATTTTTTTCGCACATTTCATCTCAGAACTCTAAAATCAGCGTTACAAGTTTTGGCTTCTTTTTAAAACGGTAATATAAGCTCCTTCAACAATAGAATAGCCTCCCCGTAAAGTTCTTAGTGTCAACAAAAGTACCATAGGCTCTTAAATATACAGGAATTTAACACTTTCGGCTAACTTGACTCCGTACCGGGCCTCAGATGTATTGTATCATTATTACCTTTCTGGCTGCGCCTTCTGACGGCCCACACTTTCTGGCAATCTTATTTTATTCATTCTAAACAAAAAATGTGTACACACAAAAAAAAATAAGCCTTGTAACGATGACATGATTTCACTGATTTTTAAACAGTGTTCGTGACACTCCAGAAGTCGATTTTATGAATCGTTATCATCCATTAAACCATAAAAATATCTTAAAGTTCACAAAACGATGAGCTGCCGAAAAAGCCACCTAGCTCCCGCTCTATAAATTCCATTGGATATAGTTGAAATGTGGATTGTAATACTTGTAATAAATACAATACAGTAAAGGCAGATAAAAATACTTCCCTATTTTTTCCCGGAATATCGGGGCTCTAGCGATTAATTTTATTAGGACATTTTTTTTGTTCAGAAACACGTGGTCTATCCACCTGTATTTTTTATTTTTTCCTACCCTGACTTAATTTCAACATTTTGAAGAAATGGATGAAAAAAATTTTTTGTTACTTTTTATGTTCTGCATCCGAGCGAAATGTAAACTTCTCAGGATATTATTCTATATACTTTCACGAACTCATTAAAAAAATATTCATTTTACAAGTTTTTGTAAATTTCACTATAAAATTTTCTTTCTCGTCTGGGCTATTAATGACAATTTACCTACGTATTTTAACAATTTTGAAAGGAAATATTCGAATTATTACATTTTTATATTTATATAACATACGTAAATTTTCAAGTAATAAGTTTGTAATGAGTTTCAAATGAAAATTTGAATATATTGCCTTGCTTATAATCTCTTCAAGTCAGAGGAACAAACTTTTTCCTTCTTTTATGGAAAAATAGACTGACACTAAAATTCTTAGAAAAATGGATCCACTCAAATCATAAATCCTTTCGGGTGTATTTATTTGACTCTTCATCCCCGTATAATACACAAGTTATCGTCAACTCCTCTTTACAGACTACCCGACTGAAATTTTCTACGTGAATCTGCGATTCTAGTGCCTCTCTGCTGAAAATGTTGAAATATGAAATTGAATTTCAGGCTTCACTTCTCTTTACAGGATATGCAAATGTTAAAAATACCTTCAGCCAAACGGCTTCGGTCGAGGAATTCGTTTTGAGGGTATTGGTTTTACAAAGTCAATATACAAAGTGCTTTTTAACGTGTTTTGTAAGTTTTGAATCGTGAAGCTTATACAATATTACAAGATATGTTAGATATTAAAAACAAATGTAAATGGTCCAATGTACGAAAAAGACTACTTACTGTCAGATATTTCAAGATATTGTAACCTATAATGTTATACAACATATTTATTGAAAAAGCAGTCCTATATGAGGTGTAGCATAAAATGATCATGAATTTGTATCCAGATAGTTTTTAAAGATATGTAACGATTTTAAACAATAAAAATCTTTCTTGCAAATAGTATTAACGTGATCAAAAAAGCTTAGTAAATAATCAAAATTAACACTAAGATTTTTACGCTATTGGTTGATGTAATGACCTCATTATTTATTTGAATATTCAGTTTTCCAAGATTGAGTAAGTCTTGAGAAGTTCCAGAAACAATATTTTGACTTTTTGTTAGAATTTTATACAAAAGGATTTGGATTGTCCATTCGTATATAAGACTTAAATCATAATTGCTGTAAAATTCTGCCATTTGACATTCCGAAGGAGCTGAATATCATCAATTCATCAGCGTACATGTATAATTTTGAATATAAGTCTCAAAATAACAGCAAAAAATATATTAAAAAGGAGTGGCTCAAATATAGATCCTTGCGGAACACCGAATACAACTGATCTATTTTGTGATGTAATATAGAGTTTGTTGTATTAACACTAGCAAACTGTTGAGATAATTGTGAAACCAGAAGAAGGTATTTCCAGATATGCCATATTAACTTAATTTTAAAATTAAATAGTTAATACACAAAAAGTCAAAAGCTTTAGACACATCAAGTAATATCAAAAATAAGGAAGCATACTCAAAATATGAACGAAAAAAAAAAAACGAACTAGAAAGACATTGTCACATTTCTTGAGAGAAACTTCTTCGAATTGTATATGACGAACCTTACGTTCTTATTATCTTTCCTAAAAAAAATCATCGATGTGGTTTTTGATATTTAGTTGTAGATTAAAAGTGATTCCTAAATTTTTAAATGAACTTGGATGATCAGTACAAAGCGATGGCAGGAAAGCCAAAAGTAGGCCTGTCCAAATGATAAAGTTATAGAGAAAACCGCTTTAAATGATTGACTGATTTACCAGCATGCGGTAGGCATTGCTGCCAGTCCCAGGGTTATACAGCTGGGCCTGCTACGTCCACGCTGGGTTGGACTAAGGTCATACTTGTTGCCAGCAGTGAGTGCCACATGACGCATGGTAAAGGAATATGGGATGTATTTGTGAGATGCGTTACCGCATTGTGTCGTGAGGGAGCGTTTAAGCTCCCTTTTTGTGTTTTGGGTTCTGGGTATCTGCCTCTTCCGAATCTTCGTGTGAAATATGTGTCGTGTCTTGATATGCTCCTCTTTTTGTGTTTCTGCTTTTTCTGAGTCTTATCATACCTCGATTTCCGATGCTAGGTTGGATTTGGGTCATGCTTGTTGCCAGCAGCGAGAGCCATATGACGCATGTTTTTTTTTCATTTTTTCCCTCGCTTTTCTTTCCCAGTTTGTTTATGATCCTCTCGATTGTTGTTTTACACGTGTAACATGGTCTCCCTATTTTGAGTTTGCTGCTGTTCAGTGTTAGCGTTTCAATAGGTTTTTTGTTGTGCTTTAACCTTCTTGATCCGTTCCCTTATCTCCAGGTGTCAAAACATGTTTGACTTTTGCTCCATATATTTCTTATTGTTAAGTCAAACACGTGTGCTAGGTTTTTCAGCGCGTTTTCATTTTCGTTAGGCCATATGTGGAGTATATGTGCATTGAAGTCTCCAGGTACACGATTTCACTGCACTATATATATAAACTATGATTTACTGCGTTAGAGGGAAGCACTGTGGAAAGTTTTGGTTTTTGTACCTAATTAAACACTAACTAATATTTCTTATCCAGCTGGAAATATTCCGAGGTATAAATTATTTTACAAACACTTTCACTTATACAAACTTAAATACCGTGCGTGTAGCGGAGCGCTAGGCATAGGGAGTAAAATTACAACATCGCGCGTGCCAGCTGGCTGAAATGAAATAACAGAGCTGGGAATGCTGGGATGCTCCGCCCGACGGAGGAATTTACGGCAGCTGTGTTGTCAAATCTCTCGCGCTACGTGAATGTACATGCCTATTGGGAAATTACACGCACGGTATAACTTCTATACGTTGTCACTTTGTATTTAACTTTTACAAGCTCTTATGGGTATCCATGGTGACAGAACACTATAAGTCATCTCCCTGCCTACCAGGATATGATCTATTTATTGAGTTGAGTTTCCGTTGCTCTAGGTATCAAGATTGCTCTTTTCTGTGTGTATTTACGCGAGAGAAACCTCACGCATACCTACATTGAGGTGCCATAAGGATTCAGTCTGGACGCTACACACCGACAGTGCCCCATTGATTATTTCTAATCTAATCCAAATTAAACTCGTTTGAATATTTTTAGCAATTATGAGAACCTCACCTGAAAGATAGGTATACTTTAAGAGTAATGCGCTACTAATCATTACGTGTTCAATTTTGATTAAATTTGTTTGAATATTTTTAGCAATTATGAAAAAACACATTTGAAAGTTCACACAGGAAATCTGTATAATCACACTTTAATAGCAATGCATTACTGATTATTTCGAGTCATTATTATCACCATTATTATATCGTGCGTAATTATCTTGATTGGCTGAAAGAAATTCGGTTTTGGCTATTAATTATTATTTGTATTATTGACCTAATAGTATGCCTCTGGTTTACTCAATAGTTTGGTTTGTATATTTTTGCTGAAAGAAAAATATTTAGTGCCCTGATTTTAATTTATTGTCTAGGAACTATCAAGCATTTAAAGCATATAGGTATAAATTTAAGTAAAGTGGTATAGTCGAGTGTAGACTTATCTTAGCCTTAGCCTGCTGTGTTGACTGATTTATGGTTTCCTAGAGGGTCTCGGGTTATTCTCCACTTTTCACTTGTTATGCACTGAGATATTCTAATCACTCACATTAATTAAATATTAGCTATATAACTTAACTGTTGTAATGTTATTTTAAGTATATCACTTTGCGTATAATTTTTCACTTATCACATCAGCGTAATTTCGTCCTATTGTGCTGGCTTTTAATCGAGATTTAAGGCACATTACTGGCACCGATCTTAAAAGCGTCCTATATCTTTGAGACCACTAGACGAACTCCCATAAAGTTATAGAGAAAACTGCCTTGTGCATAAATGACTCAAAAAGCAGATTTGCCAAAAAGTCGCTCGAAGGCGAAGCGGTGTTATTTTTTCTTTATTGAACTTGCATGGGGATTAGTAAGTCGTGAGACTGACCGAACGTTATCAAACTCATGTATTAGTCGAACTCCGTTCTGTGAAGGATATAATCACGATATAGAACTTTAAAGCTAATCAAAAGCGAACTAAAATTTTTTAAGAAAAATATTTTTATATTATTTTCAGTCAGCCATAATTACCAAAACTCATAAATTTTAAAATTCTTGCATTAAATTCTGGGGAAGTTGCATGAATCTTTTCTACCAAGTCGATTGTTAGCTCACGCTCTCATTTGTATGGTAAAATTTATCTTGTCTGGCTGCTGATTTCCGAGTCTTCTTCCGCGTAGACTTGGTTGAGTGCTTGACGTTTCGACCATCTTGTCGTGGTCTTCTTCTGAAGCGAAGTGAGCTCTGCTGAACTGAGCTCCTCTATTTATATAGGTTATCAGGAGGCGTGTATAAATAGAGGAGCTCAGTTCAGTAAAGCTCACTTTGCTTCAGAAGAAGACCACGACAAGATGGTCGAAACGTCAAGCACTCAACCAAGTCTACGCGGAAGAAGGCCCGTATACCAGCAGCCAGATCACCAGGTCCGCGAAAGCCTTAGCACCAAAAAACTTATCTTGCCTTAGTTGGGGAGGCGTGATTCTTTCATATTATATAATTTATTGGATAGGACATTGCAGAATTTCACTGTACTTGTTTTAAACCTATTAAATAAATGGTGTTCTTTGAACTATTTGCATTTTATTGATATTATGACTTGTTGCTTGGTTGAGGGTTTTATTTGGAAGACCGGAAACACTGAGTTAATCGGAGTCTCATGACTCCGCAAGTTTGAAATCCAGTGTTTTGGTCGCCTTACGGGAGCTCGATAGGAATTTTTTATGCGATTTTTCAGTGTAGAATCTATTATTAGTAAGTGAATAAGTGGGATCCCGTCAACGAGAAAGACCAAATTCTTATTAGAGAGAGGAAAATAAATCTTTATTAGAGGAGCTTCGCTGATAATCTAAGGTTGTGCAGTCTTCTATTACTTGTTCTATCGAGTTATATCTTATCTCGAACCCGCCTGGGAGTGGAAGAACAGGACAGAACGCGACTGGCGCTTTTAATAAATAAATTGATGTCGCGTCACTCAGACGCACTGTGGTGAGTTCTTCTACAATGTCACCAACGAGCTAATGGAATAAAACTTTGATGATGCTGCTAACGGGCTGTCAGACGTGCCATATGGTAAATGGATGCCAACTAGAAAAATTCATGGATCATAAAGCGTTTGCTAAGACCGCGTGAATAAAGAGAACAAGATTTTTTTTATGGCATCTAGAAACGCTAGAGGTCTCATCAGCCAGTCTAAGGGTCTCGAATCTTGTTCATCCTGACATATCTTTTAATTTCGTCCATTTTAAATATGTACCCTTTTTGTTCGTTTGTTTTGTACCAGAAACACGGGAACACAAGACTGGAATTAAGGATAAAGATTGCCGAGGAGTCCGTCAACGGCAGGCATGATTTTCACATTTACATACATTTCAACTGGGACTCAGACCACAGAAAGGATTACAATAGAGAGGACATGTTAATTTTCATTCAATTTCCCTTAAAATATATGATCGGATTGTAAAATTTTTTGGACAAAGACAAGATTCCGTGTACACTCACTGGAAATATTACTCCATTGTCAGCTAGTTGCTCGAAAAACTCCCTTCTGCTTAGTTCGAGAATAAGATTTATAAGGTTTCTTAATTTTAGTACTTTCCACGTTAATTCACAATGTTATAGAAACTCAACTTCAAGCCTCGTACAGTGGCAACAAACGTAGAAAACTTCTGATCAAAGGATTCAGCGTAAGTCTCTTAATCTTCTCACCCACGAAGTAAGTCTGTTGTTATATTGCCGATAGCAGTGATAAGACCGGAAAATAAGGCTGGATTTATTCCGTCGTAAATCTCGCTCATCCCGAAGTAACTTTATAGGCCCTATACCTGCGTCTGGAACGCGAGCGCTTTTGTGGCCTCCAGGAGAAAACATATTTAATTAACTGCTGTTCTTTCCACCCTATCATTTATTGAGGCGGACTGGACGTCAAATGAAACGCAGGATTCTCTCTAGGGATGGGAAAAAACCGGTCTAATTACAGATTTCATGATGTTGCGGCAGTCGCAATAAGTCTCAGGTTAAGTAAAGCGTAACAAGCCGATAATAAGTAATAAATGTCCATAGAGGGTGTTTTTTGTACCAAGAAGAATCTGGCAAAAAAGTTATTAAGTTGACATTTTACTACTAGTGGCTACAATTCGATTCAAATATTTAATAGGCCCCTTGCATGTGCCATATATTTTAAATTAATTTATAGATATTAATATAATGTAACTAAACATTAGCAATTATGTTAAATCTGTTTTCATAATTTCTAACTGGAAAATATTTAAATCACCGACTAATATCCGGGAGGAGGGGGTGTCTGAGAACACACTCATATTGGACGTGACGTCATCTAACAGTATATCTCTGTGAATGCAATGATTCGGACATATAATTCGTGCAGTTTATACACTTGTTCACAAGTTCAAAGCCGTGTTAATTCTTGATATAGCTCGTAAAAATATAAGCGAGGGCTCATTGGATTCGGATTGACGTCTAGAAAAATGTTCAAAATTTTCAAACCCGCACAAAAACAATTGCAAAAGTTATAAACAAATGAAGATTGAAAAAATAACTAGTTTTGTTTTTTGTAAATAACTCGAAAACTATTAGTATTTAAGAAATTTCAAAGAAAGATTCTTAAAGAGGAAGAAATTTTCAATAAAAAAGTGACGACTCCCGAAACTCTATCTCTATTATTAATAATTTTTTAATGTTGAAAACAGAGCTCCATGCGGTGAACACTAAGCCGTTACGATGCCCTGAAACCGGCCGTAATAAGTAAAAATATTTTTTTATGTGCGCTTCTTTCTATTCATAGGATTGCTAATAAAAAAAATGTGAACATGCCAAAAACGTAGATGATCCTGAAAGTTTAGAGAATACGCCATCAAATTTTCACTAAGCGAGGAACTTTTTCGTTTTTGAAAATTTTGTGTAACATGCTATGAAGAAAATGAAGTCAATAGACTAAAAAAGTTTTTAGAAAAAAAATATTTTCATTATTAGCAATAGTTTGCTAGTTACGAATTTTTTAGTATGGAGGAATCGTCGAAGGGTACGCGCGCGGCAATTAAGAATAATAATGATTATGTATTGTGTGTAACGGAACTTTTCATTATTATTTTTTTATGTTTTGGACTGTTTTATCATGTTTTAGGATCTGAAAGGATAACTTATTTTTTCCAGTGGCGCATTAAGGACTAAGGTTGAAGGCAAAAAGGAATTAAAAATCTTAAATAGAGTATCTGGGATAAAAATGCATTGCATTGGGATCTCGGAAACGGTAAAAAATAATATTATAATAAATGGAAAAAAAGTTGCGCAACTAGGGGGTAATAAAATTCCATAAACAGAAGTTTAGGAAAAGTAATAATTTTGGAGTGTTTTGATAAAAAGTAAACTATCGAGTTTTCCTTTTTTGCGTTATTATTGGAGCTAAATAGAAAAGACAGTTTCTTAAAGCACTTTTTTTTGAACGTGGCAATCTTAATATTTGTTTGTATCCGACATTTTCTGTGTCAAAGTCCCTATCCGAAACTCCCATGCATTGCATTTTTACCCTAGATCCACACAATAATTGAGTAAACGTGTTATTTTCGCCTAAATTAGGTAACAAAAAAGAAAAAATATCCTAAATTAAGTCTCTTTTAATTTCCGCAGCCCCAATTATAGAAACCCTGTTTCCATGGCTTGTGCACAAGTTTATCGTTCTCCTCTATTACTACGCCACATAAAATCCACTCAATTTTACAATGAAACTTAGATTGCTTTTTTATCTTAAATATTTTTTTAGCAGATAATCCACGCACAATTCGCACAATGGTCATACTTTCTACAATATAATACAAGTGGTAATAAGGGAAAGAATATAGTTACACATTTTACTTCCACATCCAGTGTAAGTATAGTATCGACAAAAATATTTTTGAAAATTTTTATTATCCAAATAGGCTTAGAGTGTCATGAAACGTCGAGATTTTAAGTTTGAGCAAAAAAAATTCTGTCTGTCGGTCTGTCTGTAACTTTTTTTTGTGCGCACGATTACTCCGGACCCCCTCCTGGACAGCCTTGGCTTTGGATTTGGGGGTTGTCTACTATCTGTGGTGTGTTTATGTTTATGTTTAAGATATTGACTTGAAATTTGGTACACGTACCTACGTATTTAAACGAGATCTGGAACTAGATTATTCCGTTAAAGGGGGGTAAATGGATGTATATAGGCAAATCAAGCAAGTAAGAGTCCTTAAAATTGGTATTTAGTATATATAACCACCCCCATTACCAACTCCCACCCCATTATTCAAGGGGGCGAAAAAAATAAAATTGTCATTTAGTGTGTGTACAAGAATAAAGGCCTCAAAATTTTTTTTACTTTATCCACCACTACTACCACCTCCTTTCCACCACCCTCAGCCCCACTACCGATGTGGCAAATCGTTTTATAGGTTTTTGGGGTAGACGATTTCAAATATTTTATTATTAAAGTTCCATAAACAATTATTTCCACATTCAAATTTTTTTTGTTGTGAGAGACTTGAATAGAAGATCTGGATGTGGAAGTAGTGATTCCGTGGGCAGCGGTTTTATAATTTGACCTTCGACGAAAACGAATAACGTTGATCGTACACCGCTCTGAGACTAGTTAGTTTTAGTGGACGCGGGTGTAATAATACCCAATTTCTGCAATTCGCGCGCTCCAAAAAAATCACTACCTATACCTAAACTATCAGACACAATAAGAATTATGCTATCAAAAACTTTTTTGGTCTTTTGACTTTATTTTCTTCGCAGCATGTTATACAAAATTTCCAAAAACAAAAAAGTTTGTAGCTTAGTGAAAATTTGACTGCGTATTTTCTGAACTTTCAAGGTTATCTAAGTTTTTAACATGCTTAAAAATGTTTCAATTAACAATAATATACACATATAGAAGCGCTTAAGTGTGTGTTTTATAACAAAAAAAAGTTCATGTGGATATCTTCATTCGTTTTTGAGATAATGGCATTATATATTCAAAAAAACATGATTAAAAAAAAACAAAATTTTACACCTTTTTAAAAATAACAATGTCCGTGACCACTAAAAAATGTCATGATTTCTAATGAACATCGACCTATTTAACGAAATGGTATATGTCTCAGTTTGTTCTAAGATAAAAAAAAAAAACCCGAGAAGGAAGCGACTTTTCTCCTGTTTTTTACTCCACTATTAGTTATTAATTATTTAATCTAACTAAAAAGTAAAAAATGAAAAAGAGAGGTTGAAAATTTTTTTTTTATTAATTTTAATTATTATTACTGTTTTTATATTCAAAAGTACTATAAGATCACATAAACTTTAGATTTTCATTGCTAATTGTTTAAACAAATTGTATAAACAAATTGTATAAACAAATAGATAAATTACGTATTTTTGAAAAAAAAAAAAATAATTGCAATTTTATTGGTTATAAAATACGATTAAAAGAAAAAAAATTTTCAATATTTAAATATTTAAACAAATTATTAAGAAAAAATTTTATTCTCAAAATTTATTATTTGCAATTCTCTACAAGCTGGAAAAATGAAAAAAAAATTTTGTTGTTATTTTACATGTTTATTTAATAAACCATTTGTTATCAACAACAACCAAATTTTTTTAATTTCAAATAATAACAGAAATAAAGGGGTCAATATCGCCACTTAAAACTCCCGAGGCTTGTAACTTTCTTATTTTTTAAGCGACGACCATATTGGGCACATCAAATTGTAGACATTTTTAAGGCATTTTAACATATGTACAGAGTGATTTAAAAAAAAAATGAAAAAATTGTTAAGAAAGAAGACTTAATTTCCTTGAATATTTTTTTACCTCATTCTGTACATGAACTGCGTTAATGTTTTCTTATAAAGGTTTTAATTAGCTTCAATTTATGTTATTACGTCATATTCAAAAATTCTTTTTGGTTTTAAAGAAAGAAATTAAAAACACTCCTTCCGATTTCAAACTGATGTTTTTTTAAATAACTGAAAAAATGTAAATAATAATTTTATGCTTTATTTGTAAGAGACATATCACAAATAATTCTCAACGTAACAAAATAGCAACAAGAAACAAAAGAAATAAATATTTTTAAAAACAAACTGTATTAAAATGTACTAAATAATGGAAAATTGCAAAATTTTTATTTAAAAAAAAAAAAAATTTTTTTCATAACATAAATTGAAGCTAATTAAAACCTTTATAAGAAAATATTAACACATTTCATGTACAAGGAGAGGTAAAAAAATTAAAAAAAAAAGAAAAAAGTAAAAAAGAAATTAAGTTTCCTTTCTTAACAATTAAAAAAAAAATTAAATCACTCTGTATGCATATTTAAAGGCTTTGAAAATGTCTACAATTTGATGTGCCCAACATGGTCATCGCTTCAAAAATAAAAATGTTACAAGTCTGGGGAGTTTTAAGTGGCGCACCCTGTATAATGAATAACCCTGTACAATACCCATTAGCTGACGTAAACGTGGAAAATCCCAAGTGTCGAATATATGAACACCGTTCCATTAATATAAGTTAATACCTTGCTGAATATTGGAAAAGAAAGATTTTCCTTTGACGTGACGCAAGTTAATAGCGTCTGATGTAAAACACAGCCAGTAATCATCTTCAGTTTAATTCTCATTTCTTGTTAAAAGCATTGTTCTTTTATGTTGCCTTTACTGCTAAAAGCATTCGTTGAATAAAACAGGTTAAATAAAAAGGGGGTGACTACATTAAAAAGCGCGTTTTGTAAAGTTCGTGCGGAAATTCGTACATTGTAAGGTTTTATTTTTAAGTTATGAAATATGTTGTACATTATAGTGGACCAGTAGAATAGCAACATTCTGTTTCTGATTGTTTTATTCTCTTGACCGAATTACTTCGAATTAAGCTCGGTGGAATTAACTCGCGTGTCACCTGAAAATTAATCAAATGCTTTTGTCTACCTGATTATAATTCTAAAAATATATTTATTCAGTTTCGTAATGAAAACTTAGTTAAGCGTACTCTGAATTGCTAGGGCATGGTTTTTTTAAAGTATTTATTAGAGAAATATCCCAATTCGCATTTACATTTTTACAAAACTGTAAGGATATTTTTACAGCAAAATATTGAAGCTGCACAAATTATTCTCAGAACATCCTTACTACCTTTACAAGAGTTCTAAGTGAAAAAGGGACAACACTTTATAGAATGAAATTGCTCTACAAATTCCCTTACAAATGTTCTTCTAGTGTAGCTCATCCAATTATTACAAAACAGTTCTTTAAATATCTCTAGTACTTCTATGCAGCTAAGATAATTGAACTCTTATAAATCAGCCCCAAAAAGTTGCATATGAAGCAAGTAGATCACCTTGGTTGCCCATGAACAACACTTATAAAATTGTTGCATAAAGGAAATTTCTCATGGTGTTTTAGTATGTAAGGGATGTGTATAAGTAGTTAAAACACTTTTAAAATTTGCAAAAATCTCCACACCAATCTTGTAATACTAGACAGGCATAGCAAAACTGTTTTAAACATCGTGTTTGATGGTCTAAGTATATCTTCAACTAGTTTTGACTGCGAAGCCTGTTTTACTTTGATCGTATATGCACTTCTTCAATAAGAACTTTATATATAGTTGTCTTCAGGTATACTAAGCACTCCAGAAATGTCGGCACCTTTGACCATCAAACACGCCGCACCGCACCGCACCGCACCGCACCCCCAAAGACGCAGATATTTTTTACACGGTTAACAAGTGCGGAGTCAACTTTACCATCGTGCCTTCGCTAAGTTGATGACTTGAGTGTTGGTAAAAATATATTAAAAAAGGATCGTTAGGATTAATTTGTGCTAAAAGGATGTTTCTCTTAAATATTTAGTGTCATATAAACCTATTATCGCCATAGATACAAAAAGATAAAGAAAGGAATTGACAAGATCCACCCCATGGCATTTGAACTAAATCATGTCGTTGTTGTTAAAAAACGAACAATGAAAAGAGTTTGTTGAAGTCGTACGCCTAGCAGACAACCGCAACAGATACCGTGTTGCTATAAAATATCCCTTACAATAAAAGGGAGATAATTCGATTAATTCATGGGACACAAAACGTGTATCCTGGCATTTCAACGAGAAGATGAATGTTCTGGTGCCTGTTTATGCCAACCAAAGCTTCATTATTTCTATTCAACTACTAATTGTATGAGACAAATGCAAAGAAATTACGTTTTATAAAAATGAATTTTCTCCCAATTATGATGCTGCATAACATTTCGAAGTAATCAACAATTCTCGAGATACTATTGAAAATAGATGAAAACTGCGTCTGATGGTGAATTTTAAATGCCTTCGGGTAAGGGTTAGTGTTATCCGATAGAGTTAAAATGTTGCATACTTCATTTTCTAAACAATTGAAACCACTTTGGGAGGTGAGGCCGAAAAAAAATTGTAAGAAAAAAATATCGTCAAGTATAGCTAAGGACCATTCTAGTATGCAGCTAAAATTTTAATTTTTAAAATTTTTAGTTCATAATTTGAGTATATCGTTCTGTAATTTAAATGTCAATGCAGTCAAACTAGAGTCAAATGCAAAACTTTCAAGAATTATTCAATATATTTAGTTTATTCAAAGCTTGCAAATACTTTTAAAACTTCAACCCAAAGGATATACGCGTGCTGAGAGCAGAATAATAAATCTACGTTTTAAGCCTGGAAGGTACATATTTAGATAGCATTACCACTTAATCTCGTTGATGAGAAAAGATTCTTTTTCGTCTTAAATATTATACAAGCGCCATATAAAACTGATTCCAATTCCATCTCAATTTTAGCTTAATTGAATTTTGGCTTTCACTTTGTCACCGCGAACACGTGCAACAGCTTTGAAATTTCGTCCTGGGGCGGTTATAATTGAATTAAATGTTACCTTTGACGTAGCTTACAGACAAAAATTGACAAAAAATGTGGCTAAAAAAAGCACAGAGTGTTTTGTGTTAATACATATTTTATGATACTTTAGAAACACCGTATCCACTTAATCTAATTACATTTAAATAATAGAGAAGATTAAGTAAAATTAACTGAATGTCTGCTAGGAAAAATATAAAACGTCAATATGATTCACAGACGGACCTTGATTCACTATATATGCGCTAAAAACGCTGCAAATTTTATCTGGTGTAATTTTAGTTCATTGAATTATGCAGGGTAACATGCGATATAAATACCTTGGGTCAAGACCGCCATGACCTAAAAACGAAATGGACTGGATAAAAACTTTAACAATGCCTCAAATATATAATTTACTAGATTTGATGATAAGGCGATCAACATTATTATATTAGGCAGAAATCAATGAGTTTTTATCAATTAGGGATTATAAATGAAAAATCATTGTTCAATCTAGGTGGTTAGTCGATGCTATGTTTAAATATCTAGTTCTAGCAAGTCGCCAATCTAGAGTTGTAACCCGTCCCGATTTCGCCAGGACATTCTGAATTTTTAATGCATTGTCCCGGATCCTAAGTGGATGCGTTATGTCCCGATTTTTAACATATATTATTTTGTGAGGTAGAAGAGTACCGATCGATGTACCGAGGTAGCTCGAGAATCAACTTATTTTATTATATTCGTCTATCGCTATTTGTTTGAAGACGAAAAAAGTCTGTAATTCTTACACATAGAACAAGCGGTTTCCTATAGATAGATAGATATTTTTATTTGACCAAGTTATAAAATTATATTTTTGGCAAATCAAAAATAGAAAATATAAAAATATGTGAATACAAAAATATAAAAAATGTACACATACCAAATACATATACATATACTTCACATAATAAAATACAAAAAGAGAGAATAGGCAAAAATATCGAAAATGTACTGAGCCATACTAAACAAGCAGGAGGCAAACTAAAAGGACATCAAATCTGAGTTAGTACACAAAAAGAATTTACGTTCTTGTGAATTTCAAGTAAAGTAACATAAATGTGAAGAGAAGGAACCGGAATTATACCAAGACCCTTAAATATTGGCAAACAATGATCCCTCCAACCAGCATTAACCTGACTGCTTTCTTGCAAATGAAAGATTACAACTGCACGACAAGATGATCCACCCCATAGGAGGATGGCATAATTAATAATACATAATCCAATATGACAAAGGAAAACTCACCTAAATAGTCCTGAGGATGTCAATAAATTGTGACGAAACGTCGACTATTTAAAAAAGTTCTTTTCCTAATACCTTTCTGGTCTATACCCGTCAACCGTTACCAGCATAATTAATAAGACCATGAAATAATGAAAAGCATTTGAAGAAAACCAAGCACCAGTTCGTTTGATAGAACTAACGCTCATCAATTAGGTCAAGCATGTTCAAATTAAAATCAATAATGGATGTATCGTCAGCATAAGCGATGCATTTTTTTGGTGACATAAAGTGAAAAAAATCATTGACATATAATATAAAAAGTAGGGGCTCCATAACAGAGCCTTGAGGCACCCCGTGTTTAACCGCAAGAAGTTCTGAGCCTATATTATCTATAGAGACACACTGACGTCTATTGTTAAGATAGGAATAGAAAATATTCAGTGGCAAACCTCCAATACCATTAAAACTCATCTCTTCCAGAAGTATTTCAGTCAAAGGCCTTGGAGAGATCGCACAAGCTACTAGCGACATGCACGCCTTCCTAGAGGCCCTCAACTATGTCGAACCTTAATTTAAAAACCGCCGTAGTGGTGGAATATTTATTTCTAAAACCAAATTGTCGATTAAGAGAAAAAATGTACGAAATATTGATCAAGGCAGAGCTACAAATAAAAAATATGGTTTATAACTTGTGTTCAGTTTGCTGAAAAATTTAAAAACGATACATTATGATTGAATCTTACTCGAAAATATACAAAATATTCCTGGAAAAATAAGTCATTCCCCAAGGCGAAATAACGGGAACCGATGGAAAATAATCTTCGAAAACAGAGCACATATAATAACGTATAAAGTAGGCTTATTGTATTTATTGTGTTTATAAATTTCTATTGCTTCTAGGGAATTTTGTTTACAATACAGATATAGATAGATATAGATACAGTTATTGTGTGGAAATATGTATCCTGTTTGTAAAGAATGATTTGCAAAGTTAGAGTTTGGTTTGTTATGCTGAAATGATGACATATGTTTACTTAAATCTAGTTTCAAATTTTCTTTCAGTCTGGCCTATATAATAGCTATTGTATTCTGAAGATTCATTCTTATAAACTCCCTTGCAGAAATATATAAACATAATAAAAACAACAATATGCATCTACTTAACAATTAGAACTCGGGTTGTCTTCGTTATTTGACTTGCTATAGCAGGTAAAATATTTTAAGACATATTTCTTGCAATTGTAGTTTAAGTTCATTGTGTTTGATAATGTAGTGAAGGTACAAAACCGCGGCCATACTCGTCTGTTTTCAAAATATTGATAACAAAGTGAAAGAGTGTAATAATGAAGTAATGATGGAAATAATAAAACTTTTAGTTTATATTGTAAACTTATCATTTTTCAGCTGGAAATTTTAAAAATTGGGAAAGTTCATAAAAAAAAACAATATACAAGAGCTACGAAAGTACAGACCAGTTACCATACCTTCGGGGTTTTCAAAAATTACTGAATATTGTATTTTAAACCGATTACTGATTTTTTTGAATAAAAATAATACACTTTCACATAACTAGCACGGATTCTTAAATAATAAATCAACTCATAGTGCAATGCAATCGTTTTATAAAAAGATAATAACGTATGTCGAAGCAGGTGAATGTCCTATTGGTATCTTTTGCGATTTAAGCAGGGCATTTGACTGCGTCAATCATAAAAAACTTATCTCCAGTATCTTCTAAGTATGGGGTCTAGCCTTAGACTGGGTTGAAAGTTATTTGTAATGTCGCAAACAGTTTGTGTCTGTTACCAATATTACGCGCAATACAATTGATTCTGTTAACTCGGCATCTGTAGAAATTAATATGGACATGCCACAAGGGTCGGTATTAGGTCCCATATTATTTTTATTATATATTAATGATATTGAGTACTTTAGCAGATTTTAGTTTTTACGCAGGTGACGCATCTATTATACTATCAGGTAAAAGTGTTAATATTTTAGAGATGAAATATGGGAAAACCTTAGTAATTGGTGTAGTAAAAAAACACAGGCATTAATGTTTCACAGTGTAGACAAAAGAAATGTGATTATCCAAATATTCAACTTGATAATACGCCAATATCAACAAGAACGTCAAATGTAAAATTTTTGGGTATAAATATTGACAGTTGCTTAAACTGGAAAAGCCATTGTGAATTACTGATAGCTAAATTACATTCAGTAGTTTATCAGTTCAAAAATGTAAAAAATGTTCTAAAAATGGCTCAACTATGGAATTTATATTTTGCTGAGGTTGATTTTCGGTTAAGATATGGTGTTTATCAAATAATGTATTTTTAGCCCAAAAGCAAGTGATAAGATGTATGGTAGGCTTATCCACAACAGAGACCTGTAAAAATACATTTAAGGACGATAATATATTGACATTTCCGTCAATTCTCATTTTTAAACTATGTTTATTTGTATTTAAAAACAAGAGTAAATTTGTTTGTAACAATCATCTACATAAGGTAAAGACAAAAACATAATCTTTATGTGCCTTTCAGTAAATTAAATATCTCTGTAAATTCACCCAGTTGTCCTAGGACTTACAGTTTTTAATCACCTCCCTGTGGAAATTAAACACTGCAATAAACTTTCACTATTTAGAAAAAAACTTAAAGTATTTTTAATTAGCAAAACCTTCTAAAAACTAGAAGAATATTTTAATATGTAAAGTGCTCTATGATTTACTTCTTTTTTTTTCTTTTCACTTTTAGATATTAAGTCTGACTATTCGTATACAATATTGTATCATATTGTCATAATAGGAAAATAAAGTGTATTATTATTATTATTATTATTATTATTATTATTATTATTATTTCAATTTACCCTTTAACTGTTCTTTTGACGTAAAAGTCACAGACGTGAAGGTTATCTTTTCGTAAAATTCTGGATAATTGCA
This sequence comes from Rutpela maculata, assembly GCA_936432065.2. Taxonomy (NCBI): domain Eukaryota; kingdom Metazoa; phylum Arthropoda; class Insecta; order Coleoptera; family Cerambycidae; genus Rutpela; species Rutpela maculata. Next base: position 7,460,702 of record OW386292.2, read on the forward strand.
TTATTTTGTAGATTTAACGGACATTATTTTTAGAAGAAAATACATGTGGAAGGAAATGTTACAAAGAAAAAAAATATTCTTCAATTGTCTACCGGTCTCGTGAATAAGTACTTGCTTCACATCTTCTAGTACCAAGATTACAATTGAAGAAGATGTGAAGCAAGCATTGGTTGAGAAAATCGATAGTAAATTAAGGAATTTTTGTGAGAGAGTCTTTTGGTATACAAGGTTTTTCGTGAATGACTGGCCATACGCTAGTGAGGAGTACAGTACCCTGTAACGATTTCAAAATATCCTTGATTATATCCCTAGTGCCCTTCGTTTCTGATAAACAGCGTATTTTCTATTTTTTGAGAAAATTTCAATCGGCCATATTTTTTGATTGACTTGACCAAATCGAACCAAATTTAATATTTCACTAATGGAGGTCTAACGAGCCCAATTTTTTTCATTTGGCATTTATCCAAAAATATCATCCTGTATATGGATTTTTGCAATTTTCAATACCGAATTTAAAAACACTCTAAAAACGTATTTAAACCATGTAATTAGTTTATTTGGCACATTTTAATAGTTAGAATTAACAACTGAGTTTCACAATAAATCAATTTCAAAAATATTTGGAAGCAAAACATCAGTAATTACATAGGTGACTTTAATTTTGCTGAAAAAAAATTGAATTTTACTCTGTTAGAATTTGTCACAACGAAAATATATCGTTTGCCAAAATAGTAAAAAGGTAAAAATGTCAACAACATTAAGAAAAATTAAATTTATTAGAGCAAATACAAAAGAGTAACAATAGGGTATTTTCCATCTTTTTTAAATTCAGTTTTGGTGATATATATCAGGTAATGTTATTTTAACAATTACTGCATAATCAATTCACATCAAAACGATAATTTCTTAAATAAAAATAAGAAATAAGTATACGCCCGTCTAGACACAGATTTCAAATGATTTTATTTGGCGGGAAATAATTTAACCAATAATAGACAACTTTCGCTTAGACTGTCTATCATGAATGCCAAATTGTGTATTTACTTGACATTATTTTACCTATAACACATCTATTTTGCTCAATATATTGAAAATCAATAAATATTATGTACATGTACAGGAATTAAAACGTATTTATGTTTGTTATTATTTAGAAGTTATCTCAAAAATGTAAACAAAACTTATGGCGAGGATTATGTGGCAACATTATATAAAAATGGCTCTCCACCTCTTTCAGCTTTGTTTGCCTGCTGTCAGTTCTTACTTCTTGTCACAATACAAGTGAAAGAGACATATTGGTTAGATTTATTTGTTGTTTATGTGGCGTTTGAATTTGTTATTTTATATTTTATCAATGTACTATTAAGATAGAGTTGAATTTTGTGAAGGGAGATTCGTCCAATTTGCCCAAAGTTGATTATGACTTGATAGATTCTTTCTAAAACAAAATTTGGATTTTTTTTTGTGAGCAAACGTAAAAAATCAACACGACGCACAGTGGAAAAAAAAGCCTTTTTTGGACAAAAATCTGCCTACAAGTCAAATCTTAATCAATTTTGATCTACCTTGGCTTAGAATGTAGGTTATTGGCTACACTTTCAGAGTATACTGCCTAAATTGCAAACCCCGATTTCCTAACCTCAAAAAATGTATCAAATCTGACTCACTTTTTTCTATTTCTACAAGTCAAATCTTGATCGATTTTGACAATCCTGGGCTTAAAATGTAGGTTATTAGCTACCCTTTCAGTGCATGCTGCCTAAATTGTGAACCCCGATTTCCTAACCTCAAAAAATGTATAAAATATGAGAGTAATCACTTTTTTCTATTTCCACAAATCAAATATTGATCAATTTTGACAATTCTGGGCTTAAAATGCAGGTTTTAGCTACCCTTTTAGCGTATACTGCCTAAACTATGAACCCCAGGATTGTCAAAATTTATCAAGATTTGACTTGTAGAAATAGAAAAAAGTGATTACTCTCACATTTGATACATTTTTTGAGGTTAGGAAATCGGGGTTGCAATTTAGGCAGTATACTCTGAAAGTGTAGCCAATAACCTACATTTTAACCCAAGGTAGATCGAAATTGATTAAGATTTGACTTGTAGGCAGATTTTTGTCCAAAAAAGGCTTTTTTTTTCCACTGTGCGACGTTAGAACACATCTGTCATTTGACTAGCCGTTGACATTGTTGCCATATATTGCTAAATATGTTTTTAAAAATCTAATCGGCATTAAAAAATATTTAAAATATTTAATAATTATCGCCTATTATTATTATTTTTTACATCACAAAATTAAATTTCGTGGATAAATATATTAAAATTGATTTAATAAATAAGCTTTATACTCCAGTTTTCTTCAATTATCCTTAGTAGAACTAGAGAAGGAATTTCAACTTGGCAACACCACACTGTTTCGTATAAAACCATTTTATCAACAAATCCATACAGTCTACCTACGTCATCAGCCAAACTACCTACGTCACCAATTTAAAACACCTGTTGCTCCACTTACTTTAACTTCTGTTTTCTCAAAAAATTGATAATTATTTTCGCGGAAATCTGTATTGGAAGGCTTCTTTGTACATATTCTATGATATTATTCAATAAAAAAAAAAAAAAGGAAAATACCATTATACAGAAGTGAAGTAACTGAAGAAATAACGCACCTAATGTTTAGTTTAATTAATTGAAAATGATTTTATAAAAACAATTACACAAAATTAAGATAACACCTCAAATGTAATGAACAAAAGTAATTAAAAAAAAACTAACTTCATTTTTTTTTTCAAAATGCCTTCCTCCAACCTCTACACAGTATCCTAATAATGTAATTGAATCATGTAGTTAGTTTTTTGGCACATCTTTAATGGTTCTAGAATTAACAGCTAAATTTCACAATAAATTAATTTCAAAAATCTTGTAAGCCTTGATAAACATTTGCCACAGACAACATTTAGTTATTGTTTGAAACAGCACATAAAGTACTTTTTAAAGTTAAGAATGTCCTATTCTAATGAAGAGTGAGTTGATATTAGTTATGTTTACGGTTTTTGCGATGGGAACTCCATAACTGCCGTTAGAGAATATTGGCGTTTTCCTAATCGAAGAATTCCCAATAAATCAACATTTTCTTCTGTTTAAAACCATGCAAAACAACATGGGAAATTTTCTTCTGCTCCATTGTGGCGTAAACGGCATGTTAGACAAGAGGTAAATAAAAAAATTGAAATTTTATAAACAGTGCCATAAAATCCTTCTATTGGTACGCGAAGAGTAAGTGTAGCTTTAGGAATCCCTTATGAAAGAGTTTGGAAAACTTTAGAAAACGAAGATTTGTATCATTTTCATTTACAAATCGTTCAAAGACTTGAAGCAGGACATGAAATTCCTTGATGAGCGTTTTGTCGTTGGGTGTTAAATCATAGAAGAACAATTTGTAGAGTTTTATTTACTGATGAGTCTCAGTTTACTAGAGACGGTACTAAAAATAGCAGAAAATTTCACTTATGGGCAGAGCAAAATCCTCATGGCAAAAAATTCACAATACCTATAAATGTTTGGTGTGGGCTATCATTGATGGGTACATTGAATGGCGAAATGTATTTAAATTTTTGCGAGATACATTACCACAGTTATTACAAAACATAAATATTAGAGAACTTCATTACCAACATGATCGAGCAGGCCCCTACTGCTTGCGAACAGTGGGACAACTTTTGAATGGCCATTACCTTAATAGGTGGATCGGTCGTAATAATCCAGTTTCTTGGCCTGCAAGGTCCCCAGACCTGACTTCGGTGGACTATTTCTTATGGGGCCACTTAAAGCAAAAAGTTTATGCTACCGAAGTTGTAACCAGAGAGGAATTAAGAGAACGCATAGAAGAGGAAGCATTGAAATAAAAAATAATCCGCATATGATTAGAAATGCTATAAACTATTTATAGGTATAGATATGCGCAAGAAAGTGTGTTAAGGTTGAAGGGAGACATTTTGAAAACGACCTCTTAACAAAACCGAGGAAAAGGTGGAACTACTGAAACTTTGCTGTTTTGTAGTTCAAGTTATGCTGATCAAAAATTCTTATCACATTGAGCCGATCCTATGGACGGTTTTTGAGATACAGCTTGTGAAAGTTAGGTAATGTGCGGCATTTTAGGCATTCAAGAATTTTTTACTCTTAAATTATTAACTTTAATAAAAAACTGTAGGAGTCGAAAATATTTTTGTTCAAGTCCAATAAAGCTGAAGAATTTTTTCAGAATTTTTTATCAACTTTTAGGTTAAGTAAAGTAAATATATGCCATGTTTCGGCATGCTTCGGTGGAATTGGCTGAAACTTTGCTAATTTGTAGTTAAAGCAATGATGATCAAAAATTTCTAGTATACTGAGTCGATCTTATGAGTGGTCTTCGCTCCAGGAGTACTTAAAAGTCCTAACAACGAGGTAACGGGTAACCTATGTACGTGTTTTTGAATGGCTTCCAGCTTTATTGGACTTGAACAAAAATATTTCAACTCCAGCAATTTTTTGCTAAAGTTAATAGTTTAAGAGTAAAAAATGTCTAAAATGACGCAAATTACCTAACTTTGACAAGCTGTATCTCAAAAACTGTCCATAGGATCGGCTCGATGTGATAAGAACTTTTGATCAACATGACTTGAACTACAAAATAGCGAAGTTTCAGCCAATTCCACCAAAACACCATTTTCATCGGTTTTGTTCCGGCGTCCTTTGTTATAATTAGTTTTTTTTTATTATTATTTTTGTTCATTGTGTTTTCTTAATTTTGAATAATTATTTTTGATAAAATCATTTTTAATTCATTAACTAAATATTAGGAGCGTTATTTCCTCAGTTACTTCACTTCTGTTTAATTGTTACTCTTTTAACAATTTTAATTTTCTTTAATGTTCGTTGACATTTTTACCTTTCTACTATTTAGGCAATCGATATAATATCGTTGTGGCATATTCTAACAGGGAGTAAAATTCAATTTTTTACCGGAAAATTTAAGTCACCTATGTAATTACTGATGTTTTCGTAGCCGAAAGGCTCCCAAATATTTTTGAAGTTGATTTATTATGAAACTCAGTTGTTAATTCTCGAGGCATTAAAACTGTGCCAAATAAACTAATTACATGGTTTAAATAAGCGGAGTATTTTCAAATTCAGTATTGAAAATTGCAAAAATCCATATACAGGGTGATACTTTTAGACAAATGCCAAAAGAAGAAAGATTAGCCCGTTCCTGATTCTTTTCGTTTGCGGTACTAAATTGTGAAGACCTCTATTAATGGAACATGCCTACTAAATTTGGTTCGATTTGGTGAAGCCAATCAAAAAGTATGGCCGATCGAAATTTTGGCAAAAAATAGAAAACACGCTGTATATCAAGAAATGAGGGATATAATAAATGCCATTTTGAAATCTTCTCAGAGTACTGTACTCCTCACTAGCGTATGGCCAGTCAGTCACGAAACACCCTGTATATATTGAACTTATAACATTTTTTTAATAGGGCAGAAAATTTCTAGAATTTTTTTCAAATTGACTTAAACAATTTCTATTCTATAATTATCCTGTTTTAAATTAACCACAAATTATTCATTACTCGAAAAAAAATTATATTTATACTAAATTGCCTTACAGAGCACTCCCTGACTCGTATCCAAAAACAAAACAAATGCAACATGTTTCACATGACGTTTAAACACCCGCCGACACATACTAGACGATCAAGAACCCACTGCAGTTGCACAAGGATAACAAAATATCAAGCAGGCCGCGGTTGCTTTCGCACCGCACGTCGAGAGGCAAATATTTCGGTAAGGTACGGCCCGGCTCGCCTAGGAGCAGGATCAGGACTTTCAGGACGAACGGTTTCAACGGAATCAATTCACGCGCTTTGTTGAGCGGGTCGGGGATCGTAATAGGGTCGCCGGTGTTATTGTGAACGGAGATATTTCGGATTGGCGTTGGGCGATATGTAACGAAGATGGACAGAGGTAATTTCGGAGTGACCATTCTGGTTTTTAGCGGTATTCGCGAGGGAACTGTCCCCAATTTTGTAACTTTTATGTTGGATAATGTAATGTTGTTAGAATTTTTTCATTGTGGTAGAATTGGATATTGATTTCTTCAGTATTTATATGAATGGGACTTTGAGAGAGTTTCAGCTAATAAACAAATTGAATTTCTCTAAGAATATGTCTCACAGAATCGATCAAAATGTTGAGCATTACTGTAGATGTACATCTACAATGGATTCACCATATACAAACGCTATTAGTCATTATAAATGAAAAATGACCGAACCCAGCTATAATGAATGGATTTGAATGAATATTTTTTGGATTTATAATGTCATAAACTAAAAAGTTTACCCATTGAAAATTACCGCAGTTTCGAAAACCCGTAAATTAACCCTTTGAGGACTAATGGCTATCCTGTGGAACCACCTTATGTAGCCAAAATGAACTTTGACAAATAATGAATTAATGAAATTATGTGAATTTAGTGACAAAAAAAATGTACCTATCTTCTTTTTCATTATCTGAAATAATATTAAGAATAGTTCCTCAAGAGTTGTTTGATTTTATGTATTTGGTAGAACAGTGGTGTCTCAGGGTCCCACGTGTAGGGGTACGAAGCACTGAAGATCCGCTAGTAAAACATGTTTGAATTCCGAAATGTCTATTGAAAAAAAAATGGATAATGATATAATAGTAGTACTGGTAGACAATACCTTCACTATGAAAATTTTTTCCAATAAGATAAGAAGTCTCTAAAAGTAGACATCCTTACGTATATTGAAGATAATTATAAGGTTCATAAGGACTATAATCGTATTCCTTATCGTTTTTTATCAGTCCAGAAAGGGTTAAAAAAAAAATAAATAAAATTTTTAGAAATCTCAACGAAAAATACAATTATCGGAATTTTTAAATATTTCTTTTAACAAAATAATGATTGTTATAGTTTTCGTTATAAATAATTTGTAAAAAAATTAAACTTTTTAAAATTAACTTGAAGATGACAGAAGCTAAAAAAAGAGGTATTATTTTGATGAAAATATGCCTTTAAAAATTTGCCAAAAAAGTTCCTTGCAAACAGCAATAACAAAAGTAGATTCGTCGAAATGTTAAGGAAGAAATTAGTTGATAACAATATTTGCTGCTGATGCGATGCTGATACATTAATCATACAAACGGCAATTAATATTGAATCAGAAAATTATTATTTAGCATAAGCTGTTAATAATTTTCTATAAAAAATTGATGTATTTGTAATATTTGAAGTTTATTTTATTTATTTCGCTTTTTGGAGCTCCTACCATCTTCAAATTAATTTTAAAAAGTGTCATTTTTTTACAAATTCTTTATAAACAACCTCGAAAACTATAACAATCATTATTTTCTTAAAAGAAATATTTAAAAATTCCGATAATTGTATTTTTCGTTGAGATTTCTAAAAATTTTAATATTTTTGTTTTTTTTTAATTTAAGAATTTTCCATTCCATTTCATTCACTATAGCTGGGTTCAGAGGTATACTATACTTGCACTGGACTAATGTGGGAAACTAAGAAGCAGTAGTTTCAGTCTCTTTATGTCCAATCATTCAAATTCTTCTTTCCCTTTAATACACTAACTTTCATTAGAGCCTAAAATATGGGGTAATTAATTGTGAGAATAGCCCGCAAGTTAGAGAGAAAATATCAGACAGAGAGAACTGGAAAACGGTCCTCCCAACTGAGGAATTTAAACAAATGATAGCCAATGGTGTCAATGTTCCCAAGTAAATAGAGGTGTTTGATTTTGAAACTGATGACCGCGGAATCATCAGCTTGAGAAACAGAGGCCAGAGATGAACTTATTAAGGTACAGAAAATTAACTAAATTGGACGCTGTAAAAACCAGAGTCTGCGGGGTGTAAATGTAGAAGAACCTACCACACAGCGCCTGAGTGACGCGACACCAATTTATTTATTAAGGGCGCCAGTCGCGTCTTATTCGTGTGTGGTCTTCCACTCCCAGGCGGGTTTAATAAGATGTGTGAGATATTTAATAGCTAAGAAATAGGCCAAGGCCGCACTACCGTAGATTATTAAGAACGCTTTCTCTGAAAATTGTTTTTTTCTCTCTATGCAATTTTTCTTATTTACTTAATGGTGACGGATTTTATGCTTAAAGATATCTGAATCATTTTCATATAAGAATCCCTCTCGAGCTTCCGTAATGTGACCGGGGTATTGAGATTCAAACTTGAGGAATAATACTTACAACAAGTCATTCGATCAATAAAATGCAAAAGTTCAAAGGATACCATTTATTAATAATTAGGTTCAAAATAAGTACAATTAAATTATGCGATATCCTATCTAATAAATTATATAATTTGAATAGAATGCCCTCCCCCAAGTAGGGCAAGGTGGACCACCTCTTCTAGAGAGTTTTTAATGCTAAAGATTCACACAACTTCCCTAGAAATTGATGAAAGCATTTTTATGTTTTGGTGGCTGACTTGAAATTAAAATATTTCACTTTTAAAGTTCTATATCGTGATTTTATCATTCACAAGAACGGAATTCCCTATGAATTGTACTGATCCTCATATAGGTCAATATAGGGTATGTAACACGACTTCGCCTCCGAGCGACTTTTTGGCAAAATGACTTTTTGTCTTACTTATGCACAATAGCTTTGTCAGTTGGAAAGACCTGCATTTGGTTTTCCTACTATCGCTTTCTACCAATTATCCAACGCTACGCTGGATGAATTCAAATTATATTCGCGTCTCGTCCTCAAGATCACAACTGTAGTACCTCTACTTTCCGCCAGATGTCACCACAAATTTTAAAGCTGAAATCCTTCTAGCCACTTGACCCTCCTGCCTACCAGCCCCGTGTTTCCATCCGGAGCTAACTTCACTTCTCTTCTTTGTGTTATGGTGTTACCACCCGGATCGGAGGAAGAAACTAGGAGATTAAGGAAAAAGTTAAAGAAAATGAAAGAAAGGTACAAGAACTTAAAAGTTGGTCGACGCTCTCATGACAGAGACAGTCGAGTCGAAAGTTCCGGAAGTAGCGATGTTGAAGTCTCTACAAGGGCTAGTTTAGCCCGAGAGGGGCAAATATGCCCTTCTAGACGGTCCTCGATCGAACCCGGTGAGGGATCTCGAGTTTTCTTACCACAGCATCAAGAAGATGGTGAGTTGTCATAATTATGACCACACTGTACCTAGCCTGTCTAGCCATGTCGATATGGCAGGACAGAAGACAGAGAATTCTCTGTATGAGTTTTTTGTAACGAAGCTGGGAGCATAGGATTCCAAAGGGAATAATAACTATTGTAACTGTAGGGTGGCATCACATATTGCCTCACCCTGTTGCTTCTCATCGTCGCTACAATTTTCTCTTTGAAACAGCTCCTGTCTTTTATGCATTTCAATTATATAGTAAAAGAGTATCCTTTTAATTTTAGGGGAATTATCTGCAAGTGATACTAACCTACAAGATCCCTTAGCCCTGCAGGAGGGAGAACCGTTAAATGAAGAAATCCTAAAGATTTTAGGCACAGACACTGCTAATCAGGAAATAGACAGCGAGATAATTCATCGTGATTTGGCTTTGAGATGGTCAAACGTACTTAAAGATGGTTTGGGTGAAAAAGTAAGGGATGAATTGATCCGCAAATACCCCCCCATTAAAAACTGCGTTCTAATGGCGTCACCGAAGCTCAACCTAGAAGTAAAGGCTGCAGTAAATGAATATACGCTTAAAAGAGATGAACGTCTTGCCAAGGTGCAGGCTCAAGTAGGGGCTGGTCTGGCAGCTTTGGGTAAGGCTTTAACCATTCTATTTAAACCTGAAGAGGAAGGGGGTGCATACAAATTACAGCTTATAGAGTTGATCAGTGATTCTGCCAAACTTTTGGCCGATGTACATCATCAGGATTCTGACTCCAGACGAAATTTAGTCAGCTCAAACCTCAAAAAGGACTTATTAGGCACAATAAATGAAACCGGGGTAGACGGTTGGCTATTTGGAGAGAATCTAGGTGATCGGGTTAAGGCAGCCCGAGCTATAGAACGTTCAGGACAAGATCTTAAAAATTCCTCTACAAAGATTACTAATAAAAGGAAGAAGAAAATCAGGGTACCTTTAAACTACCGAGGCCCGTCCAGACAATCATCAGGGAGCCGCCTGGGCGGGCAGAAATACGACCACAATCGTCATCCTCGAGGTTATTATCAAGACCGCCTGCTCTCATCAAGAAGCAGAATACAAGAGAGGACGAGGAGAGGCACCCGACAGTAAATGTAAGTTTTCAGGCAGGGATGCTTAGTCAGTATTTATTATCCTGGAGAAATATCACCTCTGATCCTGTTATTCTTTCTTGGATTATGGGGTATAAAATACCTTTTAAAAGACGAGTAACACAGGCTTTCCCGCCTTTGCAACCTCACTGGTCCGAAAAGGAAAAACTCTGTATTGATTCAGAGCTGTCTAGGCTACTTAGTATTGGTGCTATTAAGAAATGTGAGCCTTGCCAGGGACAGTTTCTGTCGAAATACTTTTTGGTCCCTAAACGGGATGGAGGAATGCGCTTCATACTCAATTTGAAAAAGTTAAATGAATTTCTGTCTGTAGAACATTTTAAATTAGAGGACAGACGGACAGCTTGTAGGTTAATTTCTCGTGGCTGTTTCATGGCTACCCTCGATCTTCAAGATGCGTACCTTGTCATTAACATCGATGTCAATCATAGGAAATATTTACGTTTCCAATACAACAATTCTCTCTATGAGTACACTTGTGCACCTTTTGGGCTAGCAACAATTCCCTTTGTTTTTACCAAGCTTATGAAGCCCGTATTATCAATTTTACGAAACCGGGGCTTCCTGTCTGTCATATACTTAGATGATCTTTTATTAATTGGGGACACAAAAGAATCCTGTTTATTAAATATTAAAGAATCCATCTCAATTTTAGAAAAACTAGGATTTTCAATAAATACTAAAAAAAGTCAGATGCTCCCTACTACCTGTTGTCGCTTCCTGGGTTTTGTATTTGATTCAGCAGAAATGTCTATCAGTCTCCCTTTAGAAAAGTGTACAAGAATTACCGGACTTATAGACAAATTTCAGAAAAAGAAAATATGTTCAATACGAGAATTTGCTCAGGTAGTTGGCACTCTTGTGTCAACCTGTCCTGCCGTCAAATATGGGTGGGTCTACACTAAAAAATTAGAACGGGCCAAGTATTTGGCACTCAAAAGATCCCATGGGGAATACAATAGAATTATGTCTATTCCAAAATTTATTCTCGAAGATCTGAATTGGTGGCGCAAAAAATTAGGATCGTCTCGTAATCCCATACATATGGGACAATTTCAGATGGAAATTTTTTCGGACAGCTCACTAACAGGGTGGGGAGGATTTTGTAAAGGTAAAAAAGTTTCCGGTCAGTGGTCAGAACAGGAACAAGGTTACCACATAAATTATTTGGAACTCCTGTCTGCATTTTTCACATTAAAATGCTTCGCTGCTAATAAATCAAATATCAATATTTTAATGCGAATAGACAACACCACCGCAGTTGCCTACATCAACAGAATGGGTGGTATTCGTTATCTTAATCTTAGCTCATTATCTAGAGAGATCTGGCAGTGGTGTGAGTGTCGTAACATATGGTTATTCGCATCTTATATTAAATCAACAGACAATTTCGAAGCAGACTTTGAGTCCAGGAAAGCTGCTCCAGAAATTGAGTATGAGTTACATCAAGATGCTTTTCTTCAAATTGTGGAAGGTTTTGGATACCCCGATTTTGACCTATTCGCATCACGAATAAATACCAAATGCAAAAGATTTGCATCCTGGCACAAGGATCCAGAAAGCTTCGTCGTGGATGCATTTACTATTGACTGGTCACAAATCAATTTTTACGCCTTTCCTCCCTTCTCAATGGTCCTACCTATGCTGCAGAAAATTATTGCAGATAGGGCCCAAGGCGTGGTGGTTGTACCGCTATGGGAATGCCAGCCTTGGTACCCTCTATTCAAACGTTTACTTATCTCCACCCCCCTCATATTTCATCCAAGAAATAACTTACTTTTATCTGTTGGCAGGATATCACACCCAATGTGGCGATCGCTTACCCTGGTAGCTGGAGTTGTATCCGGCAAGCATTCGAATTAAAGGGACTACCACCCTCGACAACTGAAATCATGGTTTCATCGATTTCGGCATCCACTCTTAAACAATATGATCGTGGCTTAAGGCTATGGTGGCAGTTTTGCTCAGAGACTAATACCGATGTTTTTGATAGTCCGATAACAAGAGTCTTAGAATTTCTGTCACAGATTTTCCAACAAGGCGCGTCGTATGGCACCCTCAACTCAATAAGATCGTCACTATCCCTGATCTTATCCCCGAATTTAGGAACTGACTATAGAATCAAACGTTTTTTCAAAGGGGTTCAGAATTTGAGGCCACAGAATCCTAAATATAATTACACTTGGGATCCAGCGATTGTCCTTGAATACCTTAGTAAATTATATCCCAATCAAGAATTGTCTTTAGAGATACTGTCACAGAAGTTAGTTACTCTTCTGGCTTTGATAACCGCACATAGAGTGCAGACCTTTACCTTGATCAGAATTGACAATGTTCGAAATACTACTGGAGGAATTGAAATAATGATATCTGACAAAATCAAGACATCTAATACAAATCGCCTGCAACCTGTCTTGTCGTTGCCGAAATTTGAGGATAATCCTAGCCTGTGTGTTGTGAAGGCATTGGATTGTTACTTAGTGAAGTGCAAGAATTTATTTATCACATATAAAAAGCCTTATCACAAGGCCTCAGCACAGACATTAAGTCGGTGGATAAAGTCCACACTTGCGAAAGGTGGGATAGACACTAACGTGTTCACAGCACACAGCACCCGGCATGCTGCCACTTCCGCAGCAAAACGCAAAGGGGTGAGCATTGACACTATTCGCAATACAGCGGGGTGGTCCAGGACCTCTGGAGTATTTGCTAAGTTCTACAATAAACCCCTTTGTGATAAGAACGTTTTTGCAGAAACGATCTTAAATTTATGATTTCAGTTTAGGTGATGAAGTTTATTATACATCACATTATTATCAAACTCTGATTTTGTTTTAATCATATGAGTGTTTTAGACTTAGTTTATTTATAAAGAATGTCATATTCTTATTTTCTCTATGAATATTACATGGTTCACAGTAAAGGTAATGTCTTTTATTTAATGTCGCATCTTCTTTAAACATCTACAGTTGTGATCTTGAGGACGAGACGCGAATATAATTAAATGATCAAACGAACTTACCTAAGTGAAGTTCGATCATAATTATATGAAGCGTCTCGTCCGAGATGATCACACCCTCCCATAATAGTAAACTTATGTCCCTACCCAAGATCATCTAGCTGCGACATCTCTGTATTGAACTCGTAAGAGGTCCAATACAGTTTCGGGATTCGCTTTAAAGCAAGTGAAGTTAGCTCCGGATGGAAACACGGGGCTGGTAGGCAGGAGGGTCAAGTGGCTAGAAGGATTTCAGCTTTAAAATTTGTGGTGACATCTGGCGGAAAGTAGAGGTACTACAGTTGTGATCATCTCGGACGAGACGCTTCATATAATTATGATCGAACTTCACTTAGGTAAGTTCGTTTGATCATTTAATTTGTTTTATTCGAGAAACCGGTCTTGTGTTCATTTTTACTAATTTTTGCCAAGTAATTGCCTACAGATGGTACGCGCCTTTGCCACATTTGTCGGTTTTGCCGTTTCAGTACGTCGCATCGTGAAAATTTTATATTCATTCTTCCGAATGATATCCACAATGACTGTATCTCCACTTTCATTGTGTTCCGTTAAGCGATTAAAAAGTTAAAAATATTTAAATATTTTCAAAACACATTTTTGGCGTACTTCGTAAAAAGTATATTCTTTCTTTTTCCTTGTCCATAAAAATATTTTTAAATTCCAATTTTGGCACACTTTTGAAAACGTATCTTAAAAGTATATTCTTTCCTTTTTCTTGTTCATAACAAATATTTTCAATACATCCAACTTTGACGCACTTTTCAAAAAGTATAATGTATTTTTGTCTTTGACCAAAATCATACTTTTATTTTCAGTATACTTTCCATGACCATAATATACTTTTACTCTTACGGCCTAGACAACATATTTTCCTAAGTGAAAAGTCGGTGTTTCTTAGAATTTTCACATAGTAGTGCCTCACGTCTCTGCGGCCAGTTTTCGACGCTGATGCCTTTCAATATTGCATATTATGCTCAAACATGTCTTTAAATGAATTTTTACCCAAGTCGAAATTTTTATTTAGTCTTCGACTTAGGTCGATTCTGGGATGTTTTATAATATAAACAACTGTGAACAGAAAATTTTACAGTCGCCACGCTGTCTGCCGATCCAAGCACCGTCTGACCGGGCATCCTCCTCGCTTGATTAAAAGAGGCGCCAAAAGCATCGATTAATACATAACTAGAAACAATATATTTCCTACTATTTCAATATTCCACAAGGACATCCCAAATCATACGCCAATATTACATAACATGCTTATGATATAATTTAATATTTTATAATGTTTTTGTACATAAAAAGTAAGGCTATCAACGGCAATATGTTAAAGCACATTGACACATACACACGAGACAAAAGGAATCTCAGGCTCTTTACAATGTTATTAAAAACACAGAAATCATTGTTATGTATGGCATGCAAGTTGTACAATATGAAAGCATAGAAAGGACTTGTATAAAATATCTTAAACAAAAATATCTTGGAGCCTTGTTTGATGACTTCATTTCCTAACCCACACGTTGGTGATGAAGGAAAGATCAACATATATTTGGAAAGAGGAAGAGTTACAGTAGAAGGCTGTTTTGGTCAGCTCAATGGGCGACTTCCTACATTGCAAATATCTGCCGTGTAAAGCTTACAAAAGTCCCTATAATTATAGTTGCGTGTGTTGTTTTGCATAACATTGGTAAAAAACCGCTGCCCAAGGAATCACTACTTCCACATCCAGATTCTCTATCCAAGTCACTCACAACGAAAAAACTTTGTATGTGAAAATAATTGTTCATGGAACTTTAATAATATAATATTTGAAATCCTCTACCCCAAAACCCCATAAAACGATACCCCACATCGGTAGTTGGGTGGGGGTGGTGATAGGGGGGTGGTAGTGGGAGGTGGATGAAGTAAAAAAATATTTTGAGGTTTCTGGTTCCTGTACATGCACTAAATCACATTTTTTTTTCATCCCCTTTAATAAGGAGGTGGGGGTGGTAATGGGGGTGGCTAATGCCAAAAAATTTTTTGAGACCTCAGCTTCTCTTGTATATACTAAATACCAATTTCATGGACTCTTACCTGCTTGATTTACCCATTTACCCCAAATTTACCCCAATTTACCCCCCAACCCTTCGACGGAACAAGATGAAAATATAATCTAGTTCTAGATCTCGTTAAAGTACATATGTGTACCAAATTTCAAGTCAATATCTCAAACGGTTCCAGAGTAAACGTGCGCACAAAAAAAAAAGTTACAGACAGACCGACAGACAGACAGAATTTTTTTTTTCGCTCAAACTTAAAATCTCTACGTTTCATGACATTTTAAGCCTATCTGGACAATAAAAATTTTGAAAAATTTTTTTGTCGTTACTATACTTCCACTGGACGTGGAAGTAATTATAGGAGATGCTGACTTTGAACCAGATGAAGATATTCCTGAGGAGGATGACATTGCTCGGAAGATATGGATGAGAATATACGGCACCTTCAACATGAAAGACAAAGAGTAAGGCAAAATTAGGCAGTGATAATAAACAACTTTTTGTAACGCCATATCCTAAAACATTTATTTGACAGTTTCAATGAATCAAAACAATGTTATTATTGACAAGTGTAAAATAAAGAAAAAAGAGAGAAATAATAGTTATTAGGCTAGTGAGTTATGTTACAAACATATAAATCACGCAAGAAAAGTTTAGCGAACCCGAAGGGCGAGTGGGCTAATTTTCTTAAGTGACTTATATGTAATAACTCACGTGTCTAATAGAACATTTTATCCAACACTTTCATATAAATGCTTTTTCAGTGACAAACAATAAAATTATTAAAATGTCATGTCATCGATTTTTTGTCAGTTGTCAATGTCAAAGTCAACAGTGTTTCTCTAAAAATATAAAATACAAGTAGCTTATTGCTAGATAGATTCTGAATGGATATGCCGAGAAAGCTGTGGTTGTTATCCATTTTGTTCGTAACCAGGGGTTTGTTTAATAAACATTATGTAATTAGCATCAAAATGGAAAGTTGTGAAAGATATAATATGGAAATTCCGACCGATATTTTGCAAGAAGCCAAAGAAACTACAGCCAATTTAATTCCAAAAAGCCCAAAGTAACTTATTTTAAAGAATATCTACAATTTGAAAATTGGATGAAAAAAAGAGGAGTTAGTGCTGTAAACGAAAAAGTGCTTCTCGCTTACTTTCTACATTTGAGTAAAAAAGTTGCACCTTCTTCGATGTGGACTAAATATTCTATGATAAAGGCGACTTTAAAAATATACAGGAATTTTGATATAACAAGATATGGAAAACTTGTGGCATACTTAAAAAGCCAATCAAGAAATTTCAAACCTAAAAAGGCCAAAATTTTGGAAAGAGCACATATCGAACAATATTTGATGGATGACCCTGACGATGAGCATTTTATGTCAAAGGTAGGTGTTTATTTTGATGTTCTTGCTTTTATGTATTTAATTGTTTGGGTTTTTTTAGGTTGCATTGATATTGGGAGTTTGCGGTGCCTGCCGTTGCGGTGAACCTACTTAAGCGTCGAAGATATAAAAGATAAAGAACAATATCTATATATATCCATACCAGCTACCAAGACGAATAAATCAAGAAGTTTCACAATTTTAAATGAAGGCTTTTCGGTAAACCCACTTGATTTGATTAGGAAATATGTGTCTTTAAGACCGCAAAATGTGTCTCACAAAAGATTTTTCGTAAATTTTCAAAGGGGAAAGTGCACTGTCTAATGCGTTGGATTAAATAAGCTCTCAAAAATTCCGAGAATTGTAGCCGATTATTTGCAATTGCCAGATGAAAATTTGTATACTGGCCATAGCATGCGCCGTTCCTTGGCAACTCTTTTGGCCAATACTGGGGATGACATTACCACCCTTAAACGTCAGGGTGGGTGGAAATCATCCACCGTGGCGGAGGGTTATTTGGAAGACTCAGTCTCAAACAAGATTGTTATTGCTAAAAAAAATACAGGGAGAGCAGCGCAATGAGTCAGGCGATACAGACGTCGTTACTAGTATAGAGAAAAATTGCATACAGGAGAGCAGTTTTCTTTGTGAAAAATCGAATATGATGACAATAAATATTAACATAAATATAAATAAATAAGTGTTAGTGCATGGATTCTTTGTTTTGTTAATTTTCCGTATAATAAAGACAATAAATTGCTTGGACTTTTTTATATTAAAATTACTCTAGTAACTAAATCACTTTACCTCACTAGTGATCTAAAGTATACTTTAGCTCACTACTTTATCTCACTAGTGACTTATGGGCCACTTTATACCTTCAAAATCTCATCAATAAAGATCACTTTATATGAAAGTGTTGGATAAAGAAATTTTATTTCAACTTATTGGTTTCTATGGAAACAGCAATAGAATTTAGTGTATTTTTACAAAATTATATTGTTTTCTAATTTCGAATGGCGACACAAAAAATTTTGTATTTAACTCGAGACTAAAATGTGTTTTTTTACTCGTGTGGTTTATAGCACTCGCCTTCGGCTCGTACTATAAACGCCCCACTTGTAAAAAAAAACATCATTTTAGCCACTTGTTATATAAAATACAAATAATTGACTGGATGTTAAGATATTTTTGATTGAGTGAAAAAAAGTAAATTGCCGTATATATGTTATATACCTACTTTGAACAAAATTGTTTCCAAAATTTAAGGAAAAGCGCATAGTTCGTTAGCAATAAATTTCAGCTTGCTGCTGGTTCTTATTTCTTGTTGTTCCGTATCACTTGAACTTGTGTATCATTAAACAAAGACAGATATGGATTGAAGGATTTGCTTATACTTACTTTTACTTAAAGTAAATGCTTGTATGTTAACCCGAATAAATACTTTTTGTGTAACGTACAAGATCAGATTAAGTATTGGCGCGCCCCTAGGCTAATCATATATTTGCGCCCTTTTATTCATAATGGAAAAAAATGAGCTGGGAGGGGGGAGAAATCTGGAGAAATGAAAAAAAAAAATTTTTTGAAAACAACGAAAATTGATTAGGGGGGACCAATTTTTTTTTAATAAACAGAGAACGCAAAGAACTCGCGACGTCCCTCATGTCCTAGCTTGCGCCCCTTTACGCATTGTGGCCCCTAGGCTATAGCCTAGTTAGCCTTAAGGATAATCTGCCCCTGGTAATGTACCAATAAATAACTGACTGCTCCTTTTGACATATTCTCTATTTGATTTTATTTTCCTCTGAGTGTATATTTAATACATTTAATATTATCTTGTTAGTTATGTTTTAATTTAAGGATGACTGTATAATTGTGCTGTCTGTGAATAAATTATTACTTTAATGGATCTCTCAGACGTTGTCTTTTCCAGTTTAAGTAAGTTCCATTTTCGTTTCCCGAGGCAATTTTATGTGTTCGTCGTCTGCAGTCGATGTGCTTTAAAATTACCTCGTTCTTTCATGATTTGCTTCCGAGAATAATACGACACCTGAGGAAAGCTTCGCTATATAACAGAGATAATAGCGTACGCTGGCACCGGTTCCCTGCTAGAAATAAGTGTAAAACTGACGTATCCATTACAAGAACATCCCAAATGTATATTATTCTTTAATTTTTTGTCCGAACTGTAGAGAAACTTTATAAAGCTTTTGCTCAAAATGTTGCATGACAGTTGTCAGAAAGTATATATGATTCAGACATAAGTTGAGTTACATACTCTTAGAGAAACGATGGCAAATTTGGAGGTAGCAAGGTACGGATTTCGGGTAAATGATAAGCCTAGAGTCTACAAATATCATATAGTAATTTGTTCAAGAACGCATGTATACTTAATTTCATTGATTAAAGGCGTAATATATACTTAACATATTTTAAATGCCATTTTTTTAGTTATGAAACCTTTTTATGAATTCATAAGATAAATATTGTATTTAAAAAAATGTAATTATATCCTATGGAAGACTATAAATACAGTTTTTTAATTTCGTTTTTGTTAAAATGGATCTTTTATTGTGTTCCATGTAAATGTAACTAATATTACGTGGGTGAGTCAAACAGACCTTTAATGTATGCAAAAATTACATTAGGATAAATGAAATTCGGAGATAAAAAAAATGCGAACATACTTAAGAAAACCGATATAGAATAACCTGGGATTAGGCATAAATTTTAATAGAAGAGGGTGATAGTAAAAAAAAATTAAAAACTCAGCAATGATATTATTAAAGATAGATGTATCTCGAATAGTTTTGCAAATTTTTGTGCAATTTGGTTACCAATATTAAAATAAGAGAACCCCACACGTTTCAAATGGAAAATGGCTCTCAGTCGATTTGTGTCTAATTGTGATAAATTGCAGATCGAGTCGTGCTGATTAAAAGTTCTCATGGACACAATCCTCGAAAATGGCTAAATTTAGATCTACAGGGGCTAGAGGTAGGCTTATAACTATAATGAAAGCAAATTAATTCAAAAAATCTGTCTGCAAAGTTTTAAGATTTATTTTATTCAATTTGTAGGTGTTTTCAGTCCCCACACTTTCAAAATCAGGGGGATATAAAATATTTGTATTGTCTTACCGTAGTTAATTATTTTTAATAAGTTGTAACTAGGCAAACTATTTTTGTAATAACGTAACGACAAAAATAAGATTTCTATGAAATTTAAAGTCAAAGGTTTATGGTTAAATCAGCCCATTTTGTGGCCTTACTCACCTTACACAGTTTGTTTTAAATTCTCCCAAGTGTCATTTTCAAAGAAAATGGCAGTGCCATCTGCAAAACTAAAAATTGATGCACGAACGTTGAGATTAATGTATATAATAAACAAAACTGCACCTAAAACTATTCCTTGAGGTATTCCATGCAACACAGTCCTTACTTAGAATATTGTTAATTATAACTACTTGTTTACGGTTTGATAAATAGTTTTTAAATAGTTCCGGTACATGACCCCAAAATCTAGATCTTCTAAGGCATCCAACTACTATAAGTAAGTAATGGTATCGAATGCCTTGGTTAGATTCAGGAACGCACTCAGGAACAATACTGGTTCAACGTGGAAATTCTTTTATGCAAGCTAGATTTTTTTCTGTGAAGTTTACTGTCTACCAATCGATGTACACGGGAACACTGAAAATAGTGGCCACCATTTTGAATTTTTTAGTTCTATTCAAATAACTCCACTACAACGAATTTTATCAAAAATTGTGAAGGGAGATTCTGTTTAGTGATTAAAAAGCTACATATTTCTTATTTAAACTATTTCTTTTGTATTTTTAAAACTGAATGGTTTAATAATAAAAGGAATAAAATAACAGGCATATAAAGAATTTGATTCACTTCACCAAAGAACACTGAATTAGTTATTGATGGAGGATTGTTTCTACAGAAGATAGTTTGGCAAAAGTCTGCTATTTACCATGAAATAGGTCTCCTGCACGTCAATTTTGCCAAGCATTCTTACACCAAAAAATGTCTGATTGTCATTGATGGCGATGACTCAACCATTATATTAACTAGAGGATACCTGCAGCTGTTTAGATCGCCAAAAGGGTGGAAGTATCAATTAAACTTGTATATTTGTTGCAATATCTCAGGAAATCTTTTTTAAAAACATAAAAAAGAAGCACAATCTTAATAATCTCCTCACATTTTATTCAGGCAAGATTTCTAGTAAACAAGGCCCCAAAAGTTACAGAAGTATTCATAACTTTAACAGCTGTTAAAACAAGGGAATTGTATGACACAGTAACAGTTGTTTCTAAGATACTGATGTTATGATCTTACTTATTCATCATACAGAAACATCAAATATCTCCATTTTGAGACCAGGAAAATGGATAAAAGGAGACAAGGTCATTCAAATAAAAAAAACTACGAGAACGACTAAGGCGTGAAAAACTGCATTCTATTTTTACATGCGATGTCAGGATATGACACCACACCATTCCTGTTTAAGAAATCAAAAAGCAGTTATTTCCTATTTTTTCCTATAAATATCGTTACAAAATGTATAATAATATGTATATTATCTAAAAAAGCTCTCTTGATAATTTTTGAGACAACCCATCTTAAATGGGATATCAAAAGAAACGAAAAAATCCAAATTGCCGCTCCTTTTCTTCAACGTTCCCATTATGGGAGTTTATGGGACTTTTGGAGTTTATGGGTTTTTTAGAACAACTTTCTTTATCGATTCTGAAAGGATCAGCTTGCATAAAAAATTTCACACCTCAAATACTACAATTCCTGAGCTATAACGTTTTCATTCAGAGCTCTGTAAATCTTCGCTGTTAGTGAAGAATCCTACTTATCAAAAAATCGGGTATTTCAAAATATTTGCCCGATCCTGTGTGTAGAACAATACTCACTTTACTTCCACATCCAGTGGGAGTCTAGTAACGACAAAATTTTTTTTTAAAACTTTTATTGTTCAAATAGGCTTAGAATGTCATGAAACATCGAGATTTTAAGTTTGAGCGAAAAAAATTTCTGTTTGTCGGTCTGTCGGTCTGTCTGTCTGTAACTTTTTTGTGCGCACGTTTACTCTGGAACTGTTTAAGATATTGACTTAAAATTTGGTACACATATGTACTTTAACGAGATCTAGAACTAGGTTATATTTTCATCTTGTTCCGTCGATGGGTTTGGGGGTAAATTGGGGTAGATTTGAGGTAAATACGTAAATCAAGCAGATGAGTCCATAAAATTGGTATTTAGCATATAAAAAAAAAATTTTGACATTAGCCACCCCCATTACCACCCCCACCCCATTATTAAAGAGGATGAAAAAAAATTGATTTAGTGTATGTACAAAAACCAAAAACCTCAAAATATGTTTTTACTTCATCCACCCCCACTACCACCCCCACCCCACTACCGATGTGGGGTATCGTTTTATGGGTTTTTGGGGTAGAGGATTTCAAGTATTATATTATTAAAGTTCCATAAACAATTATTTCCACATACAAATTTTTTTCGTTGTGAGTGACTTGGATAGAAATTGTGGATGTGTAAGTAGTGATTCCTTGGGCAGCGGTTTTATAAGATAATGCTGAGTTTAGATATTTTAAGCGTATAAGCTGATTTAAGCCAAATAAATTCATCCCAAAAATACATCAAATTCAACTCGAATCCCTTTTAAACAGAATTATGGAACGGAGTCAGAATACACGGAATCTAACCTTGCGTATAGTGTGAGGCACTAAAAAGCCAATTATGTTTTTTGTGGGTTCATTTGTTCTCCACTTGTCCGGTTTTTGTAATCGAAACACCTCCACAAATCTCTTGCTTTGATTAATAAAATATCTGCGCGTCCCGTCACTGTCTGCACCCTTTTCATTATCCTTTCGTTTTAATTTACAATAAAGCCAGTCTGGGAATAATGGCAGTGACGTCAATGCAGTTTTCGCAACTTTCATCGAGTAAATCGCGTTCCTTCCTGACGAACAATGAAACAGGAAGCAATTCCCCATTGACATAAACCACCTACACTTTTCCTGTTGTTTTAATTTGAAATAATGTAGCCATATCGTGCATCGATTTACAATGCAGCGGCTGGCAAATTGTGCGTCAACTATTAAAGTAGAGAAATCTCTTAGGAATTGAGTACGTTAGCAAAGGATTCTTGGTTGTTTTACATAAGCAAGCGATAAAGGCGAAGAGACGTTTTACCTAATACTGATTTGTTTTCCAGGAGTCAAAGCTCAGTTGTAAATGAAACTATTCAAATGATTATTTTCTCTAATAATTTAGATAAAGCTGCTTTTTTACATCTGTCGGTATAATTCTCGTAACTATTTATTTACGCAGGTTATGTTAAAATTTTGATTGACTAGCTAAACAGAAAATAGTGTTTTGTTTGTTTAGTGTTTTATATTATAATTTTACTTCCACGTCTAGTGGAAGAATAGTAACGACAAAAAATTTTTTATTGTTCAGATAGGCTTAGAATGTCATGAAACGTCGAGATTTTAAGTTTGAGCGAAAAAAATTTCTGTCTGTCGGTCTGTAACTTTTTTTGTGCGCACGTTTACTCTGGAACCGTTTGAGATATTGACTTGAAATTTGGTACACATATGTACTTTAATGAAATCTAGAACTAGATTATATTTTCATTTTGTTCCGTCGAAGGGTTGGGGGTAAATTGGGGTAAATTTGGGGTAAATAGGTAAATCAAGCAGGTAAGAGTTCATAAAATTGGTATTTAGTATATACAAGAGAAGCTAAGGTCTCAAAAAACATTTTGGCATTAGTCACCCCCACCCCATTATTAAAGGGGATGAAAAAAAATTGTGATTTAGTGTGTGTACAAGAACCAGAAACCTTAAAATATTTTTTTACTTTATCCACCCCCACTCCCACCCCCACCCCACTACCGATGTGGGGTATCATTTTATGGGTTTTTGGGGTAGAGGATTTCAAATATTATATTATTAAAGTTCCCTAAACAATTATTTCCACATACAAAATTTTTCGTTGTGAGTGACTTGGATAGAAAATCTGGAAGTGGAAGTAGTGATTTCTTGGGCAGCGGTTTTTAAATAGTTGTCATTATACTGATTATTTGATATTGTTACGTATTTATACCCTTTTCGTAAACACCCTGTATCGTGGATCCGGAAATTATAACACCGGGGTAACATTAATTACTATTTTATTAACTCACGTACAAATTACAACAAATAATTACTTCACTAATATACCACTAGATACTATCTCACTTCTTTTTAATGTCTCTCAACTCATTATTTGTACTGAACTACTCTGCTAACTAAACTGTACTGTCCCCCACTCGGCTTCTCCATGCCTTTATATACCCAAAGATGAGGGCTCCAGTATATTCTCAACTAATCTGTAACTTTCTAGTTTATGACACCGCGCGCCATCTCTGTGATGATGGTCAAACTAACCAACCAACTTAATTTTCTGTTACTTACACATGGAACTTGGGGGAACTCCCATAGATGTCTCTGAGAGTGGAATATGTACCAATATAAAAAATCTTAATATTTAATATCTAGTTCCAGATGAAAAGAACCAAAAAATAATTATTATTTTAGCCAATATTATGGATAACTCTTGGGTAAAAATTAATTGGCAATAATCCAAAAGGTCCATTATAAAATATATTATTTAAA
The DNA here is from genome assembly GCA_936432065.2 of Rutpela maculata. Classification (NCBI taxonomy): domain Eukaryota; kingdom Metazoa; phylum Arthropoda; class Insecta; order Coleoptera; family Cerambycidae; genus Rutpela; species Rutpela maculata. Next base: position 7,485,207 of record OW386292.2, read on the forward strand.
AATTTGGATTTTCATAGCAACTAATGGCAATTTAAGGGCATCTTTCAGTAGCATGACAAAAACATTCATTGTCCTATATCTTCTTTGAAAATTTTTTTAACAAATTTTAAATATCTAAAAGGATTTTGAATTCAGTAGCGCAGTTAGATTTGAGATAAAAAATCGCTAACCTTGTTTTGGAATTTTTGCCGTTGCAAAAACATATAGCAGGACTGGAAAATTAAAATTATAATATAATTATTATGTACCAAAACAGAGTAATTGAAGATCTATTTTTAAAAAGTTTTTTAAAAACTTTTGAATAAACCAGAGTTAAAATCAGTGAAATTATATCATAGTTACAAGGCTAATTTTTTGTGTGTGTACATATTTTATGTTTAGAATGAATAAAATAAGATCGCCAGAAAGTGTGGGCGCAGCCAGAAAGGTCAAAGATGTAAAAAAACGAAGTTATATAACATGATCGTTACAAGCTTTTTTTAGGCTGAGCATGTTTATTTAAATGTTTCGAACACAGAAAAAAAATCCCAGAAAGAAACTCTCGTCAGTAAGGCTAGCCAGAAAGAAAATGTTTAGAATCTTTGAAGAAAATTGGAGTTTTTTCATATATTTCATCTCAGAACTCTAAATTCATTGTTACAAGTTCTGGTTCCTTTTTAAAACATAAATATAAGCTCCTTCAATAATAGAATAGCCTCCCCAGAAAGCTCTTAGTGTCAACAAAAGTACCATAGGCTCTTAAATATACAGGCATTTAACACTCTCGGCTAACTTGACTTCCTACCGTGCCTCAGATGTATTGTATCATTATTACCTTTCTGGCTGCACCTCCTGACGGCCTACACTTTCTGACGATCTTATTTTATTCATTCTAAACATAAAATGTGTACACACGAAAAAAAATGAGCCTTGTAACGACGACACAATTTCACTGATTTTTAGACAGTGTTCGTGACGCACCTGACAGGAGGTGCCCCGCCAGAAGTCGATTTTATGAATCGATATCATCCATTAAACCATAAAAATATCTCAAAGCTCATAAAACGATGATGTGCCGAAAAGCCACCTAGCTCCCGCTCTATTACGTGTATGCAATTTATATTACAATTTATTTCATGTGTAAATAATACCATAACAGCAATGAGATATTCATAGAAATACAGCAATTTGCACTGTGGTTATTTTTTCGACATTTTTTTTTTTTCGGGAGGAGTAGAATTTCGATGATTAATGAGTTTATTATACATTTTCAACGGTGCATAAATGTTGTATGCCCAAAAAATGATATCAACATTAAGAAATCAACATTAAATACGTTAATGAACAAAAATATGATAAACCAGTACCTAAGGAATCACTACTTCCACATCCAGATTTCCTATCCAAATCTCTCTTCCATCCATATCCCCCCTACATCCCTCATCCCATTATTAAAGGGGGTAGTAGCGAAGATAGCTGATGCCAAAAAGAATTTTTGAGGCCTTTGGTTATTGTACACACACTAGATAACGATTTTATTTTTTTTGCCCTTTTCAATAATCAAGTGAAAATAATATATTAATATATAGGGCAAACGGGTCGTACGTTAAAAGCTAGATACGACGAACATGAACACATTAGAATGAGGTCATGGTTTTTTACAATATCAATATATTGCACAGGCAAAAAAGGAAGTCCTAAATTAATTCTATTGAAGTCTACTGAAATATATGAATCTAAATTATTTAAGAATAACCACTTACTTAACGATCAGGTAGAACTTAATTATGGCCCCTGTATTTAAATCAATAACAAAAATCTTATTACTGACCTTTCCCAGGTAATCTATTGTTTAACCATATCTCCAAGTAGGTACAAATTATTGTCAAACTCTTACTCTATCATTCTGTATTTATGAATTAATCGTTTGGGAATAACACGCTAAGTTGTCGAAACTGATGTAATGTTTAGTTATAAAAATTAGTGATAAAAACAAAGAAAAGTGTTTTGATCTGCATCGAAAATAATATTTTTAAATAATTGTCAAAGGTGGGTCGAGGAAACATTTGATAAAAGTCTGTGAAAGTCATGTAAATCATATAATTATATGCACTTATTTGATATCATAATGAAGCTTGCATCATCGCGAATCAGATTTCACCATGAAATAGCCTATCAATATACCCAATGGAAGGTTAGGAAAGGATATAAAACATACTATTTTTAAAAATTTATATTTCCATTTCCTATTTCAAAAGAACGCATAAATTATTCTTAAATTCTAATTTTAGCAACAGATTGTTATTGAAGTTTTGTAAGAATTCTACGATTGCGATTTCATGAAGCGCTTGAACATCGTAACAGAAACAAAGCAATTTAAGCAAAAACACAATTCCAACATCGACCGGAATTCCAGCGGCTACTTTTCGGCTTAATAATGTAAGTTTCGAAAACTCGACTGACTAAAATTTCATCATAAACCGAGCAGAAAAACAACTCTTGCGAGCATTCAAATAAACAGAACACCACCGTCGAGGATTGCGCGAACGGAAGGTTAAAGGCTTCGTTAAAATTTATTAGGGCCTAAAGGCGTGCTGTGTAGTCTGAGTGCAGCCATATATTCTTGAAAGTTCAGGAAAACAAGACAGTTGATCATATTTCTTGTTTACTTGATTTATTAGTTTTATCGAAAACAATAAGTTCGCTGAAAGATCAGTTTTTGCCGGTAGAAACAAAGGATCTGTAACAGTCTGAAAGTGATATAACACACTAATGAAAATGCATGTTGAGTTATATCAAAGCTGTCAGCTCAAGCCCGATTTCTATGTATATCTTTTTTTGCGTTTGTTAAATCATTAGTCATTACTCTGGGTTGGCATAAGTGATTTCTAAATGTTTCTCAAACTGTAAGGTATGACTCTGCGGTGGTTCCACAATAATTTCATTAAGTTACGTTTAATGTAAGATGAGCATAAATATTATTCTAATATTTGGCGAAGGCGCAAGGAATTGTTTTATAATTGGTCGGTAGGTATTTTAAGTGAAGATGAATAGGTACTTTTTTTAAGTGTTCGGGGGTTCATTCTGAGTAGTCTGTCGAGTTGATGGCAGGGTCGCCAATGGTTCTGTGGCGAAATGCAAAATATACATGCATGATGAGTTATTTATAGTGGCGGCATTATGTGGAAGGAGGGGATGGGAGAGTAAGGATCTGTAGACGGTCAATCATGCTTTTTTTTTTAACACGATTCCAAAGCAGGATCCGCAACGTCGACACTTCAACGATCGCAAACGTACTCAACCAGTGAATCTAGTAATTTTCATACTGACAATCGCGGAACATTTCATATGCCTCTATGGAAGGAAATTCATACTCTGACCAAATCGCATTGCACATTTCTGCTTAAAATCAGATTCCTATGTGACCCTATATAAATTCCTGAAAACCTGTCGCGATCACCAAGTTATTACCTCTATCTCCACTGCTCCAAGTCTCCTTCTGTCTCAAGAATTCGAGTCAGAGCAGGTTAGCCCTACTGAGATAATTACACGATACAAGGCGCTATCTCAACGCTACCAATAACCGTATACGAAACCTATTAACGCACACACACACTATCAACATTCATCCGGTATTCTGAGACACCCTTAATTAACCGATTATCCAATGAGAAAACTCAATACATCCCAAAACAGAATACCATTTTTCAGTTAAACAGATTAAAAATTATATGATTCCAGGCAAACGTAATGCTGTACGTTTTGCTGTAGTTCCAAGCAGTCTGTACATGCCATTAATATTCCGGAAAATACAGCAAAATTTCGCACGTATGGTCACACTAAGCTAGGGGGCACTGTAGGAAAAAATAAAATTACCATCGGTTTTTCTTGGTTTTCCAAAAAACAAACTTTGTAAATGTCGCGTTTTGTTTTTATGGGGTAAAAAAACATTTGCTTCCTACAAATGCAAAGCTACCTGCGATACCGGAATAAACGGAAAAACTAAAGAATCATGAAAGTTGCCCAAAAATCTTAAGTCCATAATTTGATCAAAATTAAAAAATACTGAAATTCTGTTTAAAATAGTGTAGTGTAAGTGTTTATTTAATTTTTGTTTTTTTTACATTTTTTATTAATTCTCTAATTCACCAAACCGTTTCAAACATCCGTTCAAAAGAATTTTCCATATTCAACCAATCTACGAATCCTCATATTACAGAATCATAGTTCAAACTTGTGAAAATACGTTGTTCGCAGATTTTTATAAAAAGTAGATTAACGTGGCAACGCCGCAGTGTACGGCCAAAAATAATATATGCCTGGATAGAATATTAGGAATCAAATAAAAATATATAAAAAAAAACGTTGAGAGTTTAATTCAGAAAAATCTTAGTATTATCTGTGAAACGCCCTTTAAACTTTAGAATAATGTTAGCGTATGCCACTTATGATCTACCACAATTTTTATCTAAGACATTTTTTCAAATTTCAAACGGCTGAGGAAATATTGACCGCCCACGCACACATACGTACATAGGGTACAAAACGAGGACATCAGAACTTTATGTGCGTTATGGGAACTTAGCTTCTGCCAGTGATTTTCTTAAATACATATATGGAACTCATTTCAGGTTCATTGCTACTATAGCTCAGTATATTTGTTAGTTTGAAAATATTTCATCTAAAAATTTGTACACATCTCTTTCGTATTTAAGGTACACTATAAGGACCCCAAACTTTACATGCCATCTGAGGACTTACGCTTTGAGGACACGATTTTCCCGCCTTTTAATGTCCTCGCAGAGACGGCCTGATAAAATAAAATGTTAGTGACGACCAAAGTGTATACACCATTTGAATGAGGACGGATATTTAAGGAACAGTTTTGCTGTTTCTGTTAAAGAAATATTACATGAAAATAGTTTCGGACTTCTATTGCATGGAATTTTTTGGCAATTATTTGATTTATATTTTCAAAATAACTCAATGAAACAAAAATATTGTACTTACAAGTTGGGTTGGTTTTATGGAATCTGTTTTATCGTACAAAATATCCAACACCCAAGAAGATTAATCACAAAACAAACATAATTGATGTACATTTTTGAGCAAAATTCTGTTGGCGAAATTTTAATAGATAAATATCAACTTATTTTTTATAATATGGCATAAGATTGGCCACTCCAATTATTTTCACTAGGCAAAATGAGAATAGCTTAGTTAATATAATATAACTAGGATGTTTAATATTTGAGCTATATTGATTGCAATTAGGTGATTGCTTATAATTTCAGGTTTTCTGAACAAAATCATAATGAGTGTTTTTTTCAGTGTTTTGAAGAATTTTCCGCAGAATATTCATAACAATAAAAGAAGTTGATATATTAAATAAATAAATATTTTTTAATGGAATGCAAGAAACGTATTTCGTGCAAGCAAAAAAAAACAAAACCTTGGCACAGCGCTTTTGACTTACCGAGTCATCATCAGTAACATTCGTCGAAAAAGTAAAAAATGTACATAATTAAGTAATAATTTATTCAAGTCTAAATAATGTCATAAGAGCAATTAATTTTTCATGGAATTACAGTGACAATTTGCACTAGTGCGATTTTTACACAGTTACTTCCACAGCCAGTGGAAGTGTAGTACCGGCAAAAAAAAAAAAAAATTTTTATTGTTCAAATAGGCTTAGAATGTCATGAAATGTCGAGATTTTACGTTTGAGCAAAAAAATTTCTCTCTGTCGGTCTCTGTAACTTTTTGTGCTCACAATTACTCTGGAACCGTTTAAGATCTGGAACTAGATTATATTTTCATCTCATTCCGCTTGGGCGGGTAAATTAGGGTAAATGGGGGGGTCAATAGGTAAATCAAGCAAATAAGAGTCAATGAAATTAGTATTTAGTAAATATAAGGGAGCTAAGGTCTCAAAAAAATTTTGGCAGTAGCCACCCCTATCCCACCATTATTAAAGGTGGGTGAAAAAATATTGTGATTTAGTGTATGTACAAGAACCAAAGTCATCAAGATTTTTTTTCACTTCATTCACCCCTACGACCACCACTACTAATGTGGCATATCATTTTATGGGTTTTTAGAATACACGATTTTAAATATTGTAACGAGTAATCACCGTAATCACCCCCTTGGGGATAGGCAGCACTAAATACATGTACAAAATACATGTTGTATGTTATTCCATCTATGAGACAGTAGAAACAGTAGAAACGTTCTGGAACATTAGAGAAAAGAGACTTCTAGATAACGCCGCGACGTTTCTAGAATAATTCAGGAAGCAATCGCTAGGGGTATATAAGGCCGTATTCTCGGCCGGACGAAAAGAGTAGTTTTTGAAGTTTGATTGACAAGTGAGGTTAAGACTACAAAGTGAAAATAAAGTGATAAACATTGTTATTTTTATTCAGTAAAGTACATTTAAGTTAATATCAGTATTGTGAAGTATACAGTAAATTATTTAATAAAGTGTGTTAGTGGTTATATCTTGTTATAATTTTTGGAACCCACGGAATTTGCAAGGGTGGTTTCCTAGGGGTAGAAATACGTTACAAATTTGTGTCAGAAAGCGGAATTTTATGACAAGAGGAGCTCTGAAGTTGTGCTGAAGTGTTCGAGAAGTATTCTCGAGGGTTAGTGCTAACACAGAGGATTCATTTACTGGACATTGTTCGAGCGTTATTTTCGAACAGGAAAATAGTGTTGAGTGCATTTTTTTTTAGACATTGTAGAACATTTTATTAGGACATTAGTGTGATAATTAAATCCTTTAAACTGAGAAGTGATAGAGACACTGAAAAAGACTCATTTGTGTTAGCGCGTGAAAATTACTAGAACTTTTCTATTTGGACATTAGTGGAGATTTAAATTCTCTGAACTGGATAGTGACAAAAGACTCTGAATAAGACTTTTTCGTGTTGGTTCGAGATTTTTCTGGAAAGTTCCATTACCGATATTGACGTGACAGTTACATTTATTTTAACATAATCTTATGCCCATAGAAACAAGAAGCATGGCAGCAGAGAAACAAATACAGGGCCTGCTTGCGGAGTTTACAAGGATGATGACGCAGCAACGAGAAGAAAAAGATGAGCAAGAAAGAAGACGTCAAGAGGAGGAAAAACGGCGTCAAGAAGAAAGAGACGAATTAAAGAAAATCATAGAAGAACAGGAAATAAGACGCCAAAAAGAAAAAGAAGAACAAGAAAGAAGACGTCCAGAAGAGAAGGAAGAACAAGAAAAGATACGTCAAGAAGAAAAAGAAGAGCAAGAAAGAAGACGTCAAGAAGAGAGATACGAATTGAAGAAAATCATGGAAGGCCTGGAAATAAGACGCCAAGAAGAAAAACCGAACTGAGAGAAATGATGGATGACCTGAAAATACGACAGCAAGAGGAGAAAGAAGACCAAGAAAGACGCCAGGAAGAATTACGGAAAATTCTGAATGAACAAATAAAAATACAACAGGACAGAATCATTTCTGTCAAGGAAGAAGTTAAAGAGGAGATAAACAAGGTCGAAGACAAAGTAGGTGTGGTCGAGACAGAAGTTAGTCAAGTCAAAGGAAAAATGAGTGAGGTCGAAGGAGAGGTAGAGCGCCTTAAACGTCAGTTGAGAGAAAAAGGAGGCCAGCTAGTAACATCATCGGGTCCTCGGTTAAAACCTCCCTCTTTTGACGGCCAAAGCTCATGGACGACGTACAAGGGACAATTCGAGGCAGCTGCGTCTACGAATAACTGGGATAATGAGGAAAAGGCCATGGCATTAGTTTTAGCACTGAGGGGCCAAACATCGGAGTTACTTCAGACTATCCCAGTAGAGAAACAACGGGACTTTGAAGTTTTGGAAGCTGCCTTGGACTTGAGATATGGCGACCAACACCTTGCCCAAGTGTACCAGGCTCAGCTGAAATCCCGGACACAAAAGGCTGGGAAAAGTTTACAAGAATTCGAAGCTGCAATAGAGAGACTGGCACACCTGGCGTATTCGAGTGCACCTAGATAATTTCAGGAACAATTAACCGTGGGGGCCTTTTTAGATGGCATAAGGGACGAAAAGGTTAGGCGAGTTCTGAGGCTGACGACACACCAAAGTAGTAGCGAAGCTTTGGTGCGTGCACTTGAAGTAGAAGCCGCATATAGAGATACTCCAAGGTCGAGAGTGCGAGCTGTGACTCTCGAAGAATCACAACCAGAAACGAACCAGAACCCCATGTTGACCGAGATGCAGAAAATGTTTACCAAATTATTCGATAAACTGGATGACCTCGGAAAGCAGGAAAAACAGCAAAAACAGCAAAACAAAGGAAAGCCTAGTGGTGGTATTAAATGTTACAACTGCGGCAAGGTGGGACATATGAAACGAGACTATCGACAGCAGAACTCAGAGAGTCGAGTAAATGCTGTGAATGTTGAAGAGAAGCAGGAAAACTAGAGATAGCCAGCACCAAGGGGGCTGTGCTGGCTAGGGAATGCGGTGGCCCCAGAGAATTCCAAGCAGTCTGTTGTTGCAAGGATATGTGAATGGAAGAAAATGCGTGTTTACTATTGACACCGGTGCTACGCCATCAATAGTGCGGCCAGGGCTTATATCAGGCTTGCAAATTGACAAGAAGCAAAACGGAGTAATCATTCGAACAGCCACGGGGGACAGGGTTGCGATCCATGGAGAGGTCAAATTGGAACTGCAGGTTGAACGGTTGAGGTTCAGTTACAAGGTCATTGTGGCTGACATTACGGATGATTTCATTTTGGGTCTGGACATCATGGGAGAGCAGGGATTTATTGTTGACGTAGGGGAGCGAGTCTTAAAAATTGGAAATGAGGAATTTATTCTAGCAACCGCAGACGACCAATTCCATAAAGCGAGGTTGTTAACAACACAGACGATCAAGATTCCTGCTCATTCAGAACAAATGATCGATGCTGCCTTAGAAGGAAATCCTGGAGGGTACCGTGTTGGCCTGTTTGAAAGTGACGAATCGATTAAGTCCCTACCCAATATTATTGTGGCGAGAACTTTAACCCGAAGACAAAATCTTAATGAGTCGTTAATTTAAATTCCCACTAAGTGACAATCAAGGAAGGCAAACCGATTGGCTCCTATGAACCGGTCACATGGGTAACAAGGTGTGAGAAACTAACAGAGGGAAGTTCATCTACGAAAATAGACCAGGAAGTTTTGACCTTGATGAGTACCCAGTTGGAGCATTTATCTGAGGATGAACGAAGGGAGGCAATCAAGTTCCTGGAAAAGGAAAGTTCAGTATTTGCCAAGAATACAGAAGCCCTTACAAAAACAGACATATTCCAGCATCGGTTAAATACTGGCGACTCACCCGCTATTCGACGACCACCTAGGAGGCTTCCATTAGCGAAACAAGAAGATGCCTCGGCAATGATAGACAAGATGCTACTATATGGAGTGATTGAGGAGTCAACGAGTCCCTGGTCATCGCTAGTAGTTTTGGTTGCTAAGAAGGACGGAACATTAAGATTTTGTGTCGATTATCGAAAATTAAACGATGTCACGAAGAAAGACAGTTACCCATTACCACGAATTGACCACACGTTAAGCACGTTGGCAGGCTCACGATGGTTTTCTACGTTAGGCCTTAGGAGTGGATACTGGCAAGTGGGGCTTCATCCTGATGATAAGGAAAAGACAGCGTTTTCAGCAGGCAGTGGTCTTTATCAATTTACCGTGATGCCTTTTGGACTTTGCAATGCGCCAGCTATCTTTGAAAAATTGATGGAATTCGTACTGCGAGGACTAACCTGAAGGACGTGCCTGGTTTACCTTGACGACGTGCTTGTTATGGGGCAGGACCTTACAGAACATTTAAAAAATCTTCAAGAAGTATTTGGGCGAGTCAGGAATGCCCATCTGAAGTTGAACCCGAAGAAGTACCTGCTATTCTAGAAAGAAGTCAAATTTCTTGGTCACGTTGTGTCTTCGGATGAAATACAAACAGATCCCGACAAAATTTCTGCCGTACGAGATTGGCAAAGACCATCCAACGTTCATGAAGTACGAAGCTTCCTTGGCCTCTGCACTTATTATAGATACTTTGAGGAAGGGTTTGCAGAAATTGCGAAGCCATTACACCAGCTGACAGAAGACAAAGTACAGTACCAGTGGACACCGGAGTGTGAAACGGCATGGAGAAAATTGAAGGCAGCTCTATGCACTGGTCCTGTGCTAGCGTACCCACAACGGGAAGGACATTTTATTTGAGACACGGATGCCAGCAATTCTTCGATCGGTTGTGTACTGTCCCAAATCCAGAATGGGCAAGAAAGAGTGATCGAATACGCACGTTACAATATTATATTATTAAAGTTCCATAAACAATTATTTCCTCATAGTGGAGTGCAAATATAGTATTTTTGTTGTAAGAGACTTGGATAGGGATATGGATGTGGAAGTAATGATTCCTTAGGCAGCGGTTTTTTCAGAGATTTTCGTTCACAAAACTATACTTACATAAATGTACACACAGAATGTTTCAACTTTAGAAAAATAAATACCTATATACTTGATTTGGGTAGTGTCAATTTTAATAAGAAAATATATTTATCAAGGCAAACTTTATTTAATAATCATACAAAATAAAAGTTATTGTTCCCAATGTGGGATATTGTTTTATGGGTTTTTGGGAAAGACGATTTCAAATATTATATTATTAAAGTTCCGTAAACAGTTATTTCCACATACAAAATTTTTTCGTTATTGGAGCAAATCTGGATGTGGAAGTAGTACTTGGGTAGCGGTTTTTTTAACGGATCGAGATGATATTAGGCATGTGACCAATATGACATTTTTTTATCCATCTGTTAAGTTTCTACGACTTCCGGTTTCACCGGAAATGACCCTCACTTTGGGTTTATAAATGGAACACAATGTATATTTTTATGCTAATTCTGTGACTCCCTAAGTTTTTATCTACTTTACTAGACGCATTTATGCAAAATTTAGTAAATATTATAACAGCTATGCATCTAGTTATTAACGTCGTAGATTAAATACTGCCAATCTTCGATTTTCCAGAAAATGACATTAACTTTGTTTTTTAAATTCCGCTTTAAGTGCAAAATGGAGGACTGGCAATATGCCAATGTTTTTTCTGTACACCCGTGGATTTCAAAAATATATTATAAACCGCATGTTTTGTTTTAAAACCAGTTAATGATATTTCAACCAAACCAGATTCTGGTCATGTTGGATCTACCTTTTAGTACATACCAATATATGTTTAATTTATTTAAGTAGAGTAAGAATTGTTTTTAATTAGAAAAGATATAAGTTTCCCCTCTATGTCATCCAGTATAACTAAATGTAAAATTATGGTCATTTAACGGAACAAGACTGAAAATTTCAATGTAACATTTTTGGTTTGACAATTTTATAGTTCTCATATAAATATAGAAACCAGTTATAACTATAGGTACCATAGGATATGAAATGTAGTATACCTATTATATTTTAGTTTACATACTTTATTCTGCTTAGATACAAATTTACCTATGTAATTTCTTACTTAAATGAAATCAATAGCTCTAATAGGAAGCGAAATACAAAAGTCTGTGCCACTAACACATTTACATTATGAGGACAGAGACCTGTTAATCTCTCTCCTCATATAAACGAGGAACTCGGCTCACTTCATACACAAGAACTAGAACTTTGGATATGCATTTCTCGGATGGTCTCACAAAGTTAGTAAGGTCCGACCGTTATACACTGGATCGGCAGTCCACCCCCTTCTTTAAATACGTCAGAAACAGTGAACTAAGCATCAGTTGGCTACGGATGTTATGAGGACAAATTAGTTTTTCGTCATATAGGTACACATTGAATTGCTCATGTAGATTGTCGGTATAAGGACAAAACGTTTAGTGGACATAAAATATTACTCATCGAATGAAAAAATGTCCTCGCATCGCCGCTGATGTACCGGTGTGTGTCCTTGCTTTGTATGTTAAGTTCATTACTACTATAGCTTAATACATTTCTCACTTTGAAAAATTCCATTTAAAAATTTATACACATCACTTGGACATTTATAGTACACTATAAGGACCCCAAACCATATACACCATTCGAGAATTTACGTTTTAGGACACGATTTTTGCACCATTTGATGAGCTCGCAGAGACGGTCTATACGTAAATAAATTATACCATTTGTGTACATTGTAGTCCTCAATTTACGAACGAATTACTTTAGTATAATTTATTCACATATGGGCTGCAACATATCCACGTAGTGGGGTGGAAATATAGTAACGGTAAAAAAAAATGAAAATTTTAATACAGGTCACAATCTTTAACGGATCGATTTGATTGTTTTTTTAAAGGCTTCCTCCACTATCAGAATAGAACCTGTTGAATTTCATAATGATCTATCAATAAGTTTAATTATAATAAATAATTATTTAACATCGTCACAAGTTTTTGCGGCCTATTTATCTCGCTTTCGATATTTCGATATCGCAATTAGTTGCTACCATTATACCATTCCGCCACTGTTAGTAAATTGTTTGTAACAACAAATTAACCAAAAATTTAACAAAAAAATAAAGTAAACATCATTACACTTCACCCTTAGGCCGATTTATTGAACTTTTGATGAAGTTGTTGCACATTCTATGGGATACTCCGCAGTTTTTTTTGTAAATAAATAACATTTAAAATATTTAAACTGCAATATATAGTGCATCTTTTAGTTTCGATATATCAATTTTGTCTTAAAATATTATTAAGGTATTTTTAATAAGATTGTTACAATAATACGTACTTGAATTCTGCTAAATACTTTATTAAGCTTAGATAAAAATTTACCTCATTATTTCGTACTTAAATGAAATCAATAGCTATAATATAAGGCGAGATACAGTATGTACCACCAACATATTTACATCATGAGCACGGAGACCGGTTAGTCTGTGTCCTCATATAAGCGAGGAACTCCACTCATTCCACACACAACACCTAAAAGTTTGGAAATTCAAATTTTGTATACACACTTTTCGGATGATCTCACAAAGTTGGTAAGGTCCGACCGTTATACACTGGATCAGCGCCCTCTTCGTAAAACACGACAAAAACGGTGAACTAAGCATCCGTTGGCTACGGGCGTTGTGAGGACAAACTAGTTTTTCGCTATATAGGTACCCATCTATTGGATTTCTCATGTAGATTCTCGTAATGAGGACAGAACGTTTAGAGGACCCAAAAAAGGTCCTCGCATGAAAAAGCGTCCTCACAGCTCCGGTCTGGTACCGGTGTGTGTCCTCGCTTTGTACCCTATGTCCACACACTGCTGTGTGTGTGTATATAGTCCAGTCAATGAAAGAGTAGAAGAGAACATTGAGGATGGGAGAGTTTTTCTCTTCAGGAGTTTGTTGGGGGTAGTTAGGAGGTAAACATACTAAAAGTCCCCGCCCCTAGCCCCGACGCTTCAGGGGGAGAGGGGGGTAGAAAGGTTCCTTTTTTCGATTCTTCGCTTATAACCCGGAAACGATGCGTCGTACGGAAAAAGGTATTCTATGCAAAATTAAACGTAATTAAATTTTCCACAAGAATGTTTGTTTATTTATTTATTTATTTATTTATCGAACAATATCCAAACAGGCCTGATCGGCCTAATTACAAGGATAGTATATTTGGATAACAATTGAGTAAGTAAATTACTGATTACATAATACAGAAAAAGAATACATTATTCATATACATTGTACAGTATCACAATTATACATACAAATTACACAGATGTGTGATCACAATGCTATAGTATTTCTTAAGAAGTAGGGTCCAATCTAAGTCTATAAGACTATTAATGTTGTTAGCTAGTCGAATGGTCCCGAGTGGGGGTGGAGTTAATTGCTATTGGTACATTAAACATTAATGAGTAGCGAGTTCGTCGTGACGGTACATTAAATGGTATTAGTGCTAAAATGTTTGGGCTGTTAATTAAACTATTTATAACTTTATATAAAAACATGAATATCGCTACCTTACGTCTCATATCAAGAGACATTACATTAAATTCAATTCGCAAATGAGCAGATGTAACAAAAAGATAGTTGGGTTTTATATGGTATTTTTTATAGTATAGAGTTTATTTTGTATTTTTTCGAGTGCATTTAAGTAAATTTGAGGTTGTGACTGCTAAATTATTGACGCATATTCAAGTTTGGTTCTTACAAATGCATAGTACAGGGTTATAATTGTTCTAACGTTTGTGAAAGTGGATGTTTGTCTCATTATAAAACCCAACATACGATTTGCCGATGCGAATATGTTTTCCATGTGCGCAGAGAATGACAGATGACAGTCATACGTAACACCTAGATCTTTTACGCTGTTAGTTCTTTTTAAACTCGCGTCATCCATCTTGTAGTCAAATACAATGGGCCCCTTTTTCCGAGTAATTGTTATTATAAAACACTTTTTTATATTAAATTGTAATTTAAAATCACAACTTCATTTATAAATACTGTCAATATTTTTCTGAAGGCCCACACAACCTCTAACTGTTTCAATTTTCTAGTAAATTTTAAAATCGTCTGCAAAAAGTAAACATTTTGAGAATTTGATAACCGAAGGCAGATCGTTAATAAATAATATACATAATAGTGATCCCAGATTTGATCCTTGTGGTACTCCAGCATTTGCATAATATTTACCAGAAGTGTTCCCATTGTGCTTGACTACAAAACATCTGTTTTGTAAGTAACTTTTAAAAGCAACATCATTTTTGCAGACAAACCAAATTTATATAGTTTTTCCAATAACACATCATGATCTACTTTATCAAACGCTTTGCTAAAATCTGTGAAAATGGTATCGAGTTGTTTTTTTTCCTCTAATGTTTCGAAACCGTGATTGGTAAATATAAACAAGTTAGTATTAATAGATTTTTTGGCTACAAAACCATATGGCTCATCAGCTAAACTTTTTTCTACATGTCTGTATAAATGAGAATATATAATTTGTTCAAACAATTTAGCTGGAGCGCACATTATAGCTATATACCCCTGTAGTTTTCTATGTCCATTCTATCCCCTGACTTATGAATTGGAGTATATGTAGCTAGCTTCCATGCAGTAGGAAAAATAGAAGTTTTTAATATCAGATTAAAAATATGAAGTAATGGAACCTTTAATCATTCTTGACATCCCTTAATCACGTAGGGAGGTATTCCATCAACACCTGCTGCTTTTTTAGGTTTAAGTTTTTTAATAGCCGCATTATAATCCAATTCACCAATCAGATTCAAGTTGAACACGTCATTACAATTATTTCCACTATCATCTGAAAAGTCTAATCTATAATTGGGTTTTTCAATATTATAAACTGATGAAAAGAATTTACCAAAATTTTGCGCAGTTTCACTATGATGAACTGTATCTCCCTTGTATATATAATCATTATTATATTCATTCTCTTCGTATGTGTTATAGTTTACGCGAGCGAAAATCGATAATTAATAAAAAAAACTGTGATTTATTAGCAGACCACGGTAAACAGCGTTCATAGAAATATTCAAGGTACCTACATAATTAATTTTTTTTTATTAATCATCGATTTTCGCTGACGAGGATCTCGTAAACTATAACACATAGGAAGAAAATGAATATAAACATTCTTGTGGAAAATTTAATTACGTTTAATTTTGCATAGATTACCTTTTTCCATACGACGCATCATTTCCTAGTTATAAGCGAAGAATCGAAAAAAGGAACCTTTCCGCCCCCCCTGAAGGGGCGGGGCTAGGGGCGGGGACTTTTAGTATTTCTACCTCCTAACTACCCCTGAAGAAGAAAATTCTCCCCTCCTAAATGTTCTCTACAATCCCCTTTTGGGCATTCATTCATTGGACTAATATGACTGCTGCTTATTCTTACTTTTCGTACATAAGCAATAAAAGGTCGTATACATAATGTACAAAACTATTCAAAGGGACACCACTGCATAATCCCCGGCCATCTAGCTACCGACTATAAACTGTTATAGCCCAGCAGTGTACTACAAGATGTCAGAGGGATACCTTCATACATTCGTCAGATTTGGTCGATTATAGGGGACTTCTTAATTTATTTGTTATAAGAAGCAAAACCGTAATAATCTTAAATATCGGTCTGTGGGAGAGCGCAGTCAACAACGGTGCCGCTTTAATAAATATACCTGCTATTTTATTAGACAAAAATGACGCTCAATTTTTTTGTCACTGTCAACAGTTTACGTTCATAGCATTATTGAACCTACTGGAAGGAGAAGTCGTACTTCTGTGCTTTCTCTGAGCAACACGGCAAATTGTCCTCTAATGAAGCAGCAGGCTGTTACATTCATTAATTATTAATAATTATTTAACTAAGTTTCCTAAGCGTTGCACATATTTGTTGGCTAATTAGACCGTTACATTAATGTTAATGCTTGCCGCTTGTTCTCTCTAGGGAATACGACGTTGTTAATAATTAAGTGACTTAGTAGAGTCTGATTATACGGTATTCGAAATTGCAGTTATGAGTGTCTCGGCTAGCATTTAGTGTAGTCGACGTTGCAGCTGAGGAGCCAAGTGAGTAAATATTGAATCAAGAGATGTCGGTGAAGGAGTCCGGGGTGGATTTGCATACTGAATTACCTACCAGTTAGAGTTGTCTTTTATGAAAATGCTCTTTCTGTGTAAAGTTTGCTTAAAAAATTAGTTATAATTCTACTGCACCAATGAAGCAGTAATTTTATATATTCCAGATTTTTTTTACATGTCAGAAAATAATGAGTGACATTCGGTTTTTGTCAATATTTTTGAAAATTATAGATTTTACAATTTTCCTTACATTTTTTTTTTATTTGGCCAACCCCAAACGCACAAGATGGCGTAGAACTTTGGCTAATATGGATAATTCATGTATGTGGTCATTGTGGTCTGGTATGGTGTTTACTTGTGATAAGAATGTAAATATAAAGCAGCCTTTACATCTAAATACAAATAAACACGAAAAGAAATCACAGAAGGTCCAATCAAATCTTGAATGTAACTGTAACAAGGGGCATAAAAATTTACAATTTAATGTAAGAATAATAAAGGAATAATGAATGTTCAAAATGTCCTATTTGTAACAAAGGAAAAAATATATAAGAATGGGGTGCATAGGCAATCATGCTTTGTTTCATTTTGGTACTATTTAATTTTACTTCCACATCCAGTGGAAGTATAGTAAAGACAAAAAAATTTAAAAAAATTTTTATTGTTCAAATAGGCTTAAAATGTCATGAAACGTCGAGATTTTAAGTTTGAGCGAAAAAAAAATTTCTGTCTGTCTGTCGGTCTGTCTGTCGGTCTGTCTGTCGGTTTGTCTGTCGGTCTGTCTGTCGGTGTGTCTGTCGGTCTGTCTGTCTGTCGGTCTGTCTGTCTGTAACTTTTTTTTGTGCGCACGTTTACTCTGGAACCGTTAGAGATATTGACTTGAAATTTGGTACACATATGTACTTTAACGAGATCTAGAACTAGATTATATTTTCATCTTGTTCCGTCGAAGGGTTGGGGGGTAAATTGGGGTAAATTTGGGGTAAATGGGTAAATCAAGCAGGTAAGCAGAGTCCATAAAATTGGTATTTAGTATATACAAGAAAAGCTAAGGTCTCAAAAAAATTTTTGGCATTAGCCACCCCCAATTACCAACCCCCAACCCCTTATTAAAGGGGATGAAAAAAAATTATGATTTAGTGTATGTACAAGAACCAGAAACCTCAAAACATTTTTTTACTTCATCCACCCCCACTACCACCCCCTTATCACTACCCCCACCCCACTACCGATGTAGGGTATCGTTTTATGGGTTTTTGGGGTAGAGGGTTTCAAATACTATATTATTAAAGTTCCATAAACAATTATTTCCACATACAAAGTTTTTTCGTTGTGAGTGACTTGGATAGAGAATTGGATGTGGAAGTAGTGATTCCTTGGGCAGCGGTTTTTTACTTCGACATCCAGTGGAAGTATTGTAACGACAAAAAATTTTTTAAAAATTTTTATTGTTCAAATAGGCTTAGAATGTCATGAAACGTCGAGATTTCAAGTTTGAGCGAAAAAAAAATTTCTGTCTGTCGGTCTGTAACTTTTTTTGTGCGCACGTTTACTCTGGAACCGTTTGAGATATTGACTTGAAATTTGGTACACATATGTACTTTAACGAGATCTAGAACTAGATTATATTTTCAACTTGTTCCGTCGAAGGGTTGAGGGGTAAATTGGGGTAAATTTGGAGTAAATAGGTAAATCAAGCAGGTAAGAGTTCATAAAATTGATATTTAGTATAGACAAGAGAAGCTAAGGTCTCAAAAAAAATTTTGGCATTAGCCACCCCCATTACCACCCCCACCCCATTATTAAAGGGGATGAAAAAAATGTGATTTAGTGTGTGTACAAGAACCAGAAACCTCAAAATATTTTTTTACCTTATCCACCCCCCACTCCCACCCTCTGTCACCACCCCCACCCCACTACCGATGTGGGGTATCGTTTTATGGGTTTTTGGGGTAGAGGATTTCAAATATTATAATATTAAAGTTCCATAAATAATTATTTCCAGATACAAAATTTTTTCGTTGTGTGACTTGGATAGAAAATCCGGATGTGGAAGTAGTGATTCCTTGGGCAGCGGTTTTTTTTTCAGTTTTTTAGTAAATACTATGTATGATTATATTGCATTTTTCTTTCTCATTAACAATTTCATGTTCCAAATATATGGCCGGTTGATTTGGCACATATTTTTACTTCCACGTCCAGTGGAAGTATAGTAACGACAAAAAAATTTTTAAAAATTTTTATTGTCCAAATAGGCTTAAAATGTCATGAAACGTCGAGATTTTAAGTTTGAGCGAAAAAAAAATTCTGTCTGTCGGTCTGTCTGTCTGTAACTTTTTTTTGTGTGCACGTTTACTCTGGAACCGTTTAAGATATTGACTTGAAATTTGGTACACATATGTACTTTAACGAGATCTAGAACTAGATTATATTTTCATCTTGTTCCGTCGAAGGGTTAGGGTGTAAATTGGGGTAAATTTGGGGTAAATGGGTAAATCAAGCAGGTAAGAGTCCACGAAATTGGTATTTAGTATATACAAGAGAAGCTAAGGTCTCAAAAAAAAAATTGGCATTAGCCACCCCCATTACCACCCCCACCCCCTTATTAAAGGGGATGAAAAGAAATTGTGATTTAGTGTATGTACAGGAACCAGAAACCTCAAAATATATTTTTACTTCGTCCACCCCCCACTACCACCCCACTACCGATGTGGGGTATCGTTTTATGGGTTTTTGGGGTAGAAGATTTCAAATATTATATTATTAAAGTTCCATAAACAATTATTTTCACATACAAAATTTTTTCGTTGTGAGTGACTTGGATAGAGAATCTGGATGTGGAAGTAGTGATTCCTTGGGCAGCGGTTTTTTTATAAATTTGGTAAGTACCTATAACATTTATTCAGCTTCCTTTTAAGTGTTTTTTAAGTCTAATAATTTGTGTATTTCAATTCTGGGAGTTTCTGGTATAATTTTTTTTAGATATTTCTTAAATAATTTTTTATTTAATATTTTTTTTTATAATGTTTCAGGTATAAAATTAATAGACAAGCGAAAACAGAAAAACCTCGCTTACGTATGAAAAAATTTTCCCATTTGATTTTTTTGCATATTCACGTTCGGGACATGTCCCTGAATAAGGATCAAGAGTTTGCCGGACGAAAATCTGGCCCCAATTTGTTTAAACTATTTTTTTTTAAACAAATTTCAAAAATCGCTTTTCTTGACCTGAATTTTTTTTAGTTTTTTTTTTGGTTATTTTAAACAAAAAAGGTCTCTTGTCATTTTTTCGTAACGTTGACTTATAAACAATTTAATATTTGAAAAAATGCAAAAACGGCCATGTTCAAAGTTTAAACACAATATTAAAAAAGGAATTTTTAGAATTCACCAAACTTCTTATATAATCTTTGAACATCCATTAACAAAATCCTGAAGAGTAAGTACTGCACCTTTTCCCATAAGTTGTTCCAGGTATCACTTCTTTTAGAAAATGGCCGTGTTATCAGCAAAACAGATGATAGTGCCTTCCGTGTTAATTTCAAACAAACTTTTGAGATAAATTATGAACAAAATAGGCCATAGGATGGTTCCTTGTTGTACACCATGTTCAATTGTTACGGAATTGCTTCTGCTGTTACTGATTTCCACACATTATTTCCTATTTGATATAGAGGTATATTGAGGTATAGTGGCGTGTGTGAGTCGGACGAACATGTAAATATTTTGAGCCGGAACAAAATTACCTCCTCCCCCTGTTTTCGAGGATGCTGAACACGATGGCGGTGTCAGAATTTCTCTTTGGGGTTGGTTGCGCAACCCTCAAAACGGCCAAAAACCACCCCCGAGTGAGGTAAAACGCGCTTCACTCGATTTCCCTGCAGAAAATAACCTTCCCCCCGTTTTCGAGGATGCTGAGCACGATGGTGGTGCTGGATATCGCCTTCGACCCCAACCAACCCCTCCACCGGCCAATACTCGCCCCCGAAAGGGGTGAATTTTTTTTTTTCGTAATATCAGGCAAATTGCATTTCTATCCGTTTTCGAGGATGCTGAGCACGATGGTGGTGCTGGATATCGCGTTCGACCCCGACCAACCTCTCCACCGGCCAATACTCGCCCCCGAAAGAGGTGAATTTTTTTTTTTTTTGTAATATCAGCGGGAAACACATTTATTTCCGTTTTCGAGGATGTTAAGAATACTCGCCCCCGTTTCGGGGGCGAGTATTGGCCGGTGGAGGGGTTGGTTGGGGTCGAAGGCGATATCCAGCACCACCATCGTGCTCAGCATCCTCGAAAACGGGGGGAAGGTTATTTTCTGCAGGGAAATCGAGTGAAGCGCGTTCTACTCCTCTCGGGGGTGGTTTTTGGCCGTTTTGAGGGGTTGCGCAACCCCAAAGAGAAATTCTTACACCGCCATCGTGTTCAGCATCCTCGAAAACGGGTGGGGGGGGAGGTAATCTTGTTCCGGCTCAAAATATTTACAATTTTCGGGTTTTTTTCCGACTCACACACGCTACTAGTAGCTATGTATTAGTTTAGAGCATATTATCTGAAGCCTGTCCGACAAGTATATGAGCTCATTCTCGCTTGCTACAACTAAGGTGGCATCATTCACAAATATAGCTACGCATCACGTCTTCAGTAGAGATGTTAAAGATGATTGGTGATAGAACACTTCTCAGTCTGATGCTTTTACATTTTTCGGAGTTGTCTAGCTAACTTTATTCTACTACTGTTAGCGAAGTAAAGCGTAAGTGTAAGTAAATTTCTTATTCATAGTATGTACAATAGACTGTACAATATAAAAGTGGGTATGTTAAATACAGTTCGCTTTAGTCAAACACATGTCCAGCCTGCAGTAATACAAGGTTTATTTAAATGTTAAACAAACCTCTGTGGACATACAATGGTGGTTTGCTCATTAAACAGATGCATAATTAACACTCGCGCTGTTCATGTATTCAGGAGGTACAGACTGATAGTTCTGAATCCTAAATGATTTGAATCAGTTGGGAACAAAATTTTATTTTATTTTTATTTTAGAAATACGCAATCGAACGGTGCAACACCAATTATAGGATGGGAAATAACATAAATAATATACTAAAACAAAAATACATTATAAGCTGTCCATAACAGTAAAATCACAAGATAAGATAACAGTATGTTACATTACATTACAGTTAAGAAATTACAATGTTAAATTTTTTATTGTTTTTAATTTTATATGAAAATATCAGATCTGTATTGCAGAGCGTTGTAGGTAAAAATGAAATGTAGAAAATTTTAGATTTGATCGATGCGTGGCAAAATAGAAGCTATTCGTGTGTCTAGAATAAACACGTGGGGTAAAGAAAATAATAGTTCATCGAAAAGCGGGAGATAGATTCACATATTGTTAATTAATCTAATAACTGCTTATTTCTACGCACTTCGAGACTTTCTATACCAAATCTAGTAAGAAGACTTTGCTGTGGAAATACTACTGAAAGTAAACTCAAACTAAATCTATATCTATAAAACAATACCCTGACTGACTGACTGACTCACTGAATGATCTATCAACGCAGAGCTCAAACCGCTGGATCCAGAAACTTAAAACTTTACACAAAGGTTCCCCGAATGACGTAGGCAACCACTAATAAGGGATTTTTCGATATTCGACCTTTAAGAGGGTGAAAAATGGGATTGAAATTTTAGGATTTTTCGGAAATGTTAGATCTAGATGCGTGAAATTTGGTAGAAATATTTTTTGTTGAAATCTATTGTGTAAGACGAAATTACGATTTTCTTTTGAAGGGGTGGAAACGGAGGTGGTAGATGGTTTAATGCGCACCCATATTTTTAAAATCGCGTAAGTCAGAAACATGATTATTCGAGCGATGAACTCTTTCTTTTCATTTAAGTCACTCTAACACAAAAATAGAATAATGGTTTATTATCAAATTGTGATGCGCAGTGGCTTTTCCTGAGTACAATGGATGCGCAGTGGGTTTCCCCGAGTACAATGGATACGCAGTGATTTTCCTCAAATACAATGGATGCGCAGTGGGTTTCCCAGAGTACTATGAATGCGCAGAAGTTTTCCTTGTGCAATTAATGCACAGTGGGTTTCCCCGGATACCATGAATGCGCAGTGGTTTCCCTCGAGTGTAAATCCTGAGTACTATAGGAGAACTAAATGAGTATGTAGTACTTTTTTATAGGCATAAGTTAGCATGTCGATGTTCTTAACTCCACGCGGAATAAATCTTCCACATGAACGAAGTCGTGGGCATCAGCTAGTCAATTATTAACGAAATCAATTTTAGAGACCGCCCTTAAATATATTCTAGCGAGTTTATATGGATCATATACTCAGGATTACAAATTGGGGATGACTGTATTAATTTTGACCTCAAGGTGTTGAAAAGTAATAAAAATACATAGTGGAGTAGATTTTCTATCGATTTTTATCGAAGAAACAGCCAATTCTTGACCATAATTTACACTTAATAAAAAAGGACCTTAAATCATCAATATCTGTACTCCTTATACTTAGATAAGTAGAGTATTTCAGCGTTTTTATCTACGAATTAAAATTTAAATTTGACTACTGTTGCTGGGAGACTCAAGAGCATTATCTTGATGGATTAAAGAGCCTATTTGTAAAAACAATAAAAAAAACCAGCAACTCTTTGTTAAAAGTAGATTCCGGCTTTTCATCATATCCTTTCGGTCTGCCTAAGAAAGCAAAAGAATTGCGGTTGTATTAAAACTGCAAATAATTATTTCCTCGTCTCGTTTTAAAATTTAAGTGCTCGTACACGGAGTAGAGATTACTTGTAAGCTATATATAGGTCAAACCTCTAGTTATTTAATGAATAAAGTTTGTAAAAATTGTATAAAACTTGAGGTAAATCGTGTGAGAGCTTTAATCGTGCTGAAACATTCATATTCACGCTAGCGACTGTGTCGCTTTTCATTAAATTCATTTTAACACCAAATGATTCTTCCATTAAACCTTGAGTAAAATGCAGTTTTAGAATAGAAGTACACTATGATATACAGGATTACTGGAAACTCGACAAATTCCTGTCAGAGGACCTAATTTGCAATCATTTCAACTCATAATGTGTGTTATATGCAAAAGTTTTTAGTTTTCTAGATATTTCAATTTTTCACTTTTTATTGAAAAACCCCAAGGATGATGTTAAAAAGTGGCTAATTTTGGCCTAAGCTGAAACGGAAAATGAACAAGTCCTGTCTGAGATAATCACAAGTTAAACTTTTAAGATCCATTATATTTTACTTCAGATAATGGTGGTTTCTTTTAGTATTTTTCGGACCTTGGACCATTGGGTATTTTTGACATTTTACTGTTAGTAATGTATTGTTGAAGAGTTACGAAGAGTTAAGGTTATATTAGTTATACAAAGTTCAGCCGGTGTTCATTTCCTCTTTATAAAACAGAGAAAAAAAGTATTCCAGACATTTCGCATTGTTTTCTAATTGTAACAAGAAAAGTGAAGAAAACTACCTGTTTTGCCTTTGTCAATTGCTTTGCACCTCGAATTGCGAAAAAATGTTTGTGTCCAAAAATTCCTTGTACGTCAACAGTTAAATGCACTTTTTGACGCGCTTTCACGGATTTTCAACTTATATGCTTAATAAATCTTGCATTAGTAATCGGTTGGGAATTTTAAAAATACTGGCTTATTTGAAATAAAATTCTTAAAAAATATAGACCTGTCCGGTATGTATTGGTCAATCCGCCATCTTGGAAAAAATAGAAAACGCCAATAATAGCTGAAAAAATCAAAATTGAATACCTTTTCTATAACAAGGAGTAATTTCACCAATGTTGGTAAAAATAAAACTCATTTATGGTCAAATATAATGCACCCATTACGGACATAGTATGTCAAACAGAACGGTCAAAGATGGCGGACGAAATAAAATTTTTAATTCTTCGTCAATTATCAATCACTTTTGTTCTCGATTTTACGTTATTTTATGTACTTTTAGGGGATATAAATTTTCCAAAAACGTGCATTTTTACAATTTTCAAAAGAGTATTTTTTTTGACCCTCCTTTTTTTCACCCATTTTTCATCGAAACAAAATGAAATATACTATATTAATTTCATTACCGTCATATTCCATAATCTCACCGCATTCCTCATCGACAGATGATTTATCAATGGTAGAAGAAGCATTTCCACAATTATTTCCTTTACAATAGGCACATAGAATAGAACATTATATATTCAATTTTCTACAGCTCCACTGATTATATTTACAGCCTTTCTTACATTTACAAGAAATATCACAATTTTTAGGAAAAGCATTACTTTCACTCATAAAATCAGGCATTAAGCCATTCTCAGTTTTAAGCCACCCGAATTGTAACGGATTTTTCTCAGAATCTAACCATTTTTGGACTTGAAAATATACTCTTAAACAGTATTTTTCTATTTCCTCTTCAGTAGGTGGAATTACAGACAATTCTATTTCCATCATAATGTTTGTCAATTATTTTATTAATCTTGGGTTTGTAAAAATAGATTTTTTTATGATGATTCCATGCTAGTTGAATCAAGGGTACCAATGAATCAAATGAATCAAGGATATCAATGCATTGCTGTCCAATGTGCGCGAAACTCGGTCAACTATTCAGGACTGGTGTCTATCAAATAAATTAATGTTAAACGAGAAAAAGACACAAACAATGATTTTCAGTTTAAGACAGTACATAATAGATGACATAAATATAGTATCCATGGATTGTATTAAATTCTTAGGAGTTCACGTGGACAACAAGTTAACTTGGGAAAAACATGCCAATTTTCTGTGTGATAAGATGGCTAAAAATTTATTTCTTTTAAGACACCTAGTGAACTGCGTGTCCCAGGCAACATTATTAGCAGCATACCATGGACTAATTCACTCTGCAATCAGCTATGCAATTTTGGCCTGGGGTCACTCTTCCCATTCTGCTGCTGTTTTTGCTATGCAAAGAAAAGCAGTTAGAATAATTGCCGGGTTAGGATACAGAGATGATTGCAAAGATTCTTTTAAAAAACTAAATATCCTAACCCTGATTAGTACATATATATTGCAGTGTCTCCTTTACATCAAAGAAAATGAAACAATGTATACACCACGTGATCAGATCCACTCATACTCTACCCGTAATAAAGATCATTTGAATCATGACTTTTTACGACTGTCTAAAACTCGCGATGGAATAAGGTATCACGCAATAAAGTTTTTCAATGCTTTACCCCATCCCATCAAGGAACTGGACTGTAGACGTTTCAAATCTGTGATAAAAAATTTTTTTAATAGACCATGCCTTTCATGCCTTTTATAATTTTAAAGAATTCTTAGATGCTGACTTTTCCACTATGTCTGATAAATAAGGTTTTAAATTTATTTGTTTTTACGGTGTTATTTTTACCTTCAAACACCATTTGTTTTTTTTTCTCTCTTTTACTTTATACACTACATTATGTAGAAAATTGTATCACTTTTTTGACATGTGTAAATACTCTGTATAATGCACCAATTATTATTTTATAACATTCTTATAATTACATTTTTGTCTAGTTGTGTTTGTTAAAACTTAAGGATATCTTATGTTTGGTTTCCTAATCCATATAGCCGTCAATGTCCCAGTCTGCTGTTGGTAGGCATAATAATAAAGATATTATTATTATTATTATTATAAACAAAAGGTCAATATTTTCACCAACTATTATAACTTGATTGTCTTCGGTTTTCAAATCAATGGCAGTTAAATTTATTATCTATTAACTCTTGGCGCAATAATTTTATAAAGCTATCCTTATTTTTACTATTAGCTAGAAATTTTTTTTGAATAACCAAGGATTTCATGTCACTTGTGATTGAAATATCTACGCAAACATTTTTTTTTCTAAACGACGAATGCGCTCTTTATTCTTAGTGCTATTCTGTTCATCGGCATCCCATCAAAAATAATACTACTCTAGTCTTGACTGCTTGGTTCTGATTATTAATCATATATTCATATATTATTATTATTACCATGCGTGTGCCTAATAAATTTACGTTTCAAATTAATGAAGTCTCATTTTGTATTAAATTCTTGAAGTTATACGAGACTTTCCATAATATATTTCATTTTGTTTCGATGAAAATTGGGTGAAAAAAAGGAGGCTTAAAGAAAATACATTTTAGAATATTGTAAAAATGCTCTTTTTTAAAATTAAAAAAAAAATTAACCTAAAAGTAGATAAAATAACGTACAATCGAAAAAAAAAAGTGACGTATAATTCCTCCTTGATAATTAACGAAGAATTCAAAATTCTATTTCGTCCGCCATCCTTGATCGTTCTATTTAACATACGGCGTCCGGGATAGGTGAATTATATTTGACCATGAATGAGTTTTCTTTCTGCCAACTTTGATGAAATTACTCCTTCTTATAGAAAAGATATTCAATTTTGATTTTTTCGACTATTCTTGGTGTTTTCTATTTTTTTCCAAGATGGCGGATTAACCAATCCATATCGGGCAGGTCTATATTTTTAAGAATTTTATTTCAGATAAGCCGGTATTTTTAAAATTCCCATCCGATTACTAGTACAAGATATATGAAGCAGATAAGTTGAAAATCCGTGAAAGCGCGTCAAAAAGTGCATATAACTTTTGATACACAAGGAATTTTTGGGCACAAATATTTTTTTCGTAATCATGTTGTCATCATACATAAGAATCAACATGTCAGGTGGAATGCTGTCGCCGAAAAAAAATTAAATTAAATCAATTCGACTGTACTATATCTAGATACATTTACTTTATTTACACCTGAAAATATAAAGAAACGCCGGTTACCAACCATTTTCAATTTCATTTAAGCCTATCAGAACTGGCCTATAATTCATTGTCCTTCTAAAAATAATGTAGAGTTAAATACTGCGCTCGTTCAGCTGGTAAAGATTACAGCGGAGCAGCCATTGTGTCTAGCTGAATCAAATATCCTTAATCTTAATCCTCGTAAATCTCTATTATTTCTTTCGGTAGAGAACGATCTAGAAAAGAAGTTTTATACTGGCATTGTGGGTTGCATTCAGAAAAGTTGCTGATACAGCTTGGATTATTTCTACACGATTTTTTTACAGAATTTCTACAGAATTTTTTCTAGCGAAAATAATTACAGTATAAGACCCAGCGAATAAAATAATGCCAAAACAAGTCGTTATATGAGATTTGGATTTTCTGCTTACGGTGTAAGGTTGCGACCACGGAGTCCCAGGTTCGAATCCTGGCCAGGACATAGCTGTTTAGTGGTGTTTTTAGTGTGTTGCCTATATGGTGGCAGTCCGCTAGGTCACTGTTGAGTGAGTCAACACGTGTTTTCTTTCTCATCTGAAATCATCAGAGTGGTACATAATTTATTCGAGCCAAGATAATTATCGCAAAATGAGAAAAATAACAGGTCCACAAAAAAAAGTCGTCTGTGCTGGGGTACTGACCACACCTATCTCTTGGCTGATAACGAAGTTCAGATTTCGAGCCTCAAACTGAAGGACTTATACGTTTTAAAAAATGTATACCCCGAATTGACTTCTTTTTAGAGTAAAGAAAAGAAAAACACAATAGTTTAGTTAAAAATACAAAAAAAGATATTATCAAAGTAAAATTGATAACTCTGACAACCCCGCAAAATCGGAGTGGAATATTGTTTCTATTGTCTAATAAACTAAAACAAAATAAGAACATTATAATTAAAGAAAAAGTGAAATAGTCGATAATCAAACTGATGTTACTTATTACTAATAAAATACCATATAAGGATAATGAAAATGCTTGCTTTAGTAAGAATAAAAATTATCAGCATAGCACAATATTTTTAGAACCATATTCAGAACCAGAAATATGTAATATCATAAGAAAAAAACTAAAAAAACACTCATCAGGACATGCCGATGTACCCTCATTTCGCATTAAAAGAGTAATGATGAAAATAATAAAACCCTTAGTTTATATTGTAAACTTATCATTTTCTGCTGGAGCATTTCCAGACATTTTAAAAATTGGGAAAGTTATTCCTGTTCATAAAAAAAAACAATATACAAGAGTTAAAAAATTACAGACCAGTTACCATACCTTTAAGGTTTTCAAAAATTATTGAATATTGCTTTTTAAACCGATTATTGATTTTTTTGAATAAAAATAATACACTTTCACATAACTAATACGGATTCTTAAAAATAACACAGGCACACAAAAAAAAAGGTCGTGTACTCGGGGACCGGTATATATTTTCGCCCGCTAAACCCGAATCCGGGGTCAGAATTGGCCCATCGGGTCAAAATTGTCCGGAAAAATAAAAAAATACCGTATGTATTTTCGCCCGCTGAACCCGAATCTGGGGTCATAATTGGCCCATCCGGTCAAAATTGTCCGGAAAAATAAAAAAATAGCAGGAAATTCGCCAAAATCTGGGGCCAAGAAACATTAAATGATATTGAAGTGACTTTACCCTCTTAGCGCAACAACAGCAAGCCCTTCTACTATATAACCCAGTAACCTCGTAAACCCATAACTGTATAATTCTGGGAATATAGTAGAAGAATCTGAACTGGGAAATTCATGAGATTGTGTCCTCGGAATCTTGAAATAGAGTAACCCTTAGCTCTTGAACAGCACTTTTAGCTGTGTAACTCCGTGATTCTGAGTATCCAATAAAAGTAAATTCGAATGTAACTTTGAAAGTGGAGTATCTTTTCAGGTGATTTCTGTTTGGATGACTTCATTTGACCTCTTGCTATATTAAGATGTTATTTATAATGTGTTCCTCTACTGTATTCCTCAGGGGGGGGGGGGGGGAGTTGGGGGGCGGAGTTGTTGAGGGAGTGCCGGAATTTAAGCCGGTGACTGTACATCATCCTCAGAGCACACTGTATTTTCTATTTAACAGAAGGCAATATGTGTAGCTTT
The DNA here is from genome assembly GCA_936432065.2 of Rutpela maculata. NCBI lineage: Eukaryota > Metazoa > Arthropoda > Insecta > Coleoptera > Cerambycidae > Rutpela > Rutpela maculata. The sequence goes on from OW386292.2 coordinate 7,514,768, forward strand.
TAAATTTTTAAAATATCTCAAAAACTGCCCGCTTAGATGCTTCACCCCATTCTGTACTAATAATAATAATTTATCACTTAAATTTATATTCGTGTCATAATTCTCCACATACAAATGCGCACATATATTTCTGCTACATTTCTGCCATAAGCCAGTAATAAACTAATTAAAAATTAAAACTTAATTGAGCTGCATACGCCTGCGAGCATCCAAAGCGAGTGGGTTATTGATCACATTTACTATTTATAACACAATTAATTTTCAGTGAGATACAGTGTCCCATTCCCGGGACGCGGATTATCCCAAATTAATTTCGCCTGCTAATCATGACAATGGGTATTAATAGGAATATACTCGCAGTTCCATTGATCTTCTGTCTACGGACGTCCCTTGTCAATTTGGGATGTTTATAGGAAATATCGTGGACAAATGTTTAATCAGGCTTACCCGTTCTTTTCTCTGACCCGTCAGAGTAAGCCTGGCTGGAGCGGTTATATCTGGGAACATAATTCAGTGTAGCAGCTGTATGAGGATCAACTGGAACTTAAACATCTTCGATAATAAAGATCTATTAGCACATCGGCAGACTTCAATGATTCTCGACCAATATGAATAGTTCTAATAATTTACAAAATGTTTGAAACAATATCAGAAAGTTATGTACCAAGGGTCGTAAGTATACTTTTTTCGTCGAGATTACGGTTTGCAAGCCGTGACCGGTAGGTCCGAGGTTTGCAAGTATTCGAGACCAAAAAATCGTACTGTACGACCCGCGGTGCATATTATATTTTCCGTCATACCCGTGAATCATTAAACTAGAAATAGAAAAAAAAACTTGAGAAAAATAGTGGAAAACTATAATTATTTGAGTCAGGTTTCATATTTGCTAATAGTCCAATCAATGAATGCCCAAAAGGGAATTGTAGAGACCATTTTGGAGGGGAGAATTTTTCTCTTCAGGGATGTGTTGGGGGTAGTCAGGAGGTAACCATACTAAAAGTCCCCGCCCCTAGCCCCGCCGCTTCAGGGGGCAGGGGGGGTGGAAAGGTTCCTTTTTTCGATTCTTCGCTTATAACTCGGAAACGATGCGTCGTATGGAAAAAGGTAATATATGCAAATTTAAACGTAATTAAATTTTCCACAAGAATGTTTATATTCATTTTCTTTGTATGTGTTATAGTTTACGAGATGTTCGCCAGCGAAAATCGATAATTAATAAAAAAAAATCAATTGTGTACCTTGTATATTTCAAAGCGGTTTACCGGGGTCTGCTAATAAATCACAGTCACAAAACAATATTTATTTTACAACACTGGACATATTTACTAACGTAATATTTTGTGGAAATCTATATATTTCCTTAAATATACAGTGTGACTCACTTAAAATGAAGATACCCTTATAACTTTTTCATTTTGTTTCCGATTTGAATTAAATTTTACTCAAGTATAGAACAAATTAGGATCTACTTATTACCAGAAAATCCACCTGCTATAAAGACAAAGCCACCTGCGGTACCAAAATATGCTGAAAAAAATAAAACATTTTGAATGTTAGAAATTCTAAAAAATGCATCCGATCGGCGCCACAAACGTACATACACCAAAATTTGATTTGATTATTGATGGGGGATATCTCATACATAAGCTCATCTGGCAAAGGGGGTCCTCAATTTCCGCAATTTGTGGTGGCTACGTAAAATTCATCGTTCGTAAGATTAAAAATCAATATGATTTTTATTTTTTCTCATATTTTGGTGCCGCAGGTAGTTTTACCTTTATAGCAGGTGAATGATTTTCTGATCATAAGTAGATCCTAATTTGTTCTATACTTGAGTAAAATTTGATTCAAATCGGAAACAAAATGAAAAAGTTATAAGGGTATCTTCATTTTAAGTGAGTCACACTGTATAATTAAGGAAATGTCTAGATTTCGACAAAATATTACGTTAGTCAATACGTCCAGTGTTGTAAAATAATGATTGTTTTGTGACTGATTTATTAGCAGACCACGGTAAATCGCTTTGATAGAAATATTCAAGGTACACAATTGATTTTTTTATTATTAATTATCGATTTTCGCTGGCGAATATCTCGTAAAATATAACACATAGGAAGAAAATGAATATAAACATTCTTGTGGGAAATTTAATTACGTTTAATTTTGCATAGATTACCTTTTTTCGTACGACGCATCGTTTCCGAGTTATAAGGGAAAAATCGAAAAAAGGAACCTTTCCACCCCCCCTCTCCTACTGAAGCGGCGGGGCTAGGGGCGGGGACTTTTAGTATGTTTACCTCCTGACTACCCCCCAACACATTCCTGAAGAGAAAAATTCTCCCCTCCAAAATGTTCTCTACAACTCTTTCATTGACTGGACTGGTCTATAAGCAAATAGTAAAGGTAGTGATGCCGTCAATAAAATAAATTTAGAACGCGGCTTCTATTCAAATGACAACTACTGTCAGGATAAATTAAATATTATTATCATAGCTTTGAACATTCTTGAAAATCATGTCGGATATAGAAGATATAGCAAGCCTTGTCTGGATTTACATCCAAAAAAGTTAAAACATTTAATACCAAACTTACTTTATTTCCCTAGGGACGTTATGAAAAATAACGACCCGTTGCCAATGGCAACACAAGCATTTAGTACATAAAGCGTCACAATTTTCAAAAATAGTGAAATATGGTAGTGGAGGACTTAATTTAGTTATATATTTAATTTGGAAGAAACATTCTTAGCGCAACATATTTTAAAAAATTGTTAAACTTCGACTATTTGAATGTGCCGCGAAAACGGTAGTGACATCATAACGGCAGTTAGATGTGAACTTATAAGCAGAACAGATGAAGACGAATAGGTTGACATTGCTGACAAGAAAGAAAATAACCTCATATGTCAAAAGTAAATTTGACGTTTAGCTAGCAGTGATTGATGTTTGCAGTTATTGTAGGGTGACCAGATTTTTGTTAAGTGAATGCTGCACACTTCTGCTGGGAAAAAAATTGAAGAGGGGCAGAAATCCGAAAAATCATTTCTTGGTCCCAATATTTCTTGATGAACCGGGAGGAAAAGTTTTTTTGATCTCAAAATTTTTTGATGAGCGGGGGAGGAGGACGTATCCGAAAAAAAATTTTTTTCAAGCAAAACGTAATGCTGTAACTTCACTATAACCTGAATGCTGGACTTGTGCTTGGACACTTGTAAGACTTTCCAGCGAAATTCTGGACGTATGGTCTGAATGCTGGACACTTATAAATGCTGGACAGTACTCCAAAATGCTGGACTTTCCAGCGAAATTCCGGACGTATGGTCACCTAAGTTATTGTTAATATTTTTTTACAAAACGACTAAGGCAGTATATCTGTAAAAGATAATTCTGACATTCTACTTGCGGTAGATATATTTATGGTCAGCGAATTTTTAAAAAGAGACGATCATTTTGACATTGCAATGGTTGGAAGTGCAAAAGCTGCAAGGTACTTACGTTACGGCTGCTATAAACAGTACAAACTATTGTAATTTCTGCAAGAACTTCCTTTATCTTATCTTATCAATATTACATAATATGTCTAATATGTATTTTATTAAATATTTCCTTTTCATTGCTTTATTTCCTATTAACTATATACATGCGTATCTAACTAAAAACAACAAAATAAGTTTATCTACTAAAGAAATTATTTATTATCCATTGATACTCACTTCTAAGAAGAGTCAGAATGAGACTTACGAAGATATCAAGAAAGGTCTGTATTATAACAAAAAATAATAAATAGGTTAAGTATTTTATGCTAGTATCTATCTAAGCAATAAACAATGATATATGTATTTATAACACACATAATTCAAAGGGCATTTATAACTACAATCCAACGCATTCGTAGCCATTTTCGACTGATTGTGTTCACCGACTTTAGACGACTTTCACAGTTTCTTTCATATAGTTTTTCAACAGCGAGTTTTTAAATTTCCTTTCTTAATTTATTGATCATCCTAGTATTATGGGGCGTCTAGGGAGCTTCATAAATAATCAATACTAACAAAAACAACTGCACTTTATTCCAACATAAACTAGACAAAATACATAAAAGCAGATTAAAGCCATTTCCCTCCTTTTAGGAAATCAAAGCATGAATAACATTCTAATCTAGAGCCATTAAGAATACAGTAATACACCCTGTTTTATCCACCAGTTTGGCGGGTAATTTAAATTTGTAACAGCTAGAACGCCACACAAGTCTTGTAATGCGGCCGTTTTTCCTACAACATAAACCCATATTGTAAATCAAATTCTTACATTAAGATACAACTTACCACAAATAAAACGCTTACAATACATTGTAATTTGTTACTTTACTTGACATTGAAATGGTCTCCACAATAAGAAGACTTGGTCCTTCTCTGGTGGCTTTGAATCATCCATTATTACGTTCAGCGTTTATTATTGAAACACAACAGTTTTTCTGGTGAATTGGTGGTATTATTTACACAGTACGGCAGAAAACACTATCTGTACTTATATTTATCCATAACTAGATGCTGTTAAACTATACCGAATTGTAACCTATGAACGTCAGTTGAATTTGACGTTAAATATAATCACGATCAATAAACGGTACGGTTACCTCAATCAGCAGCTTCAGAACGAGAGAGACGCGGAGGACGGGAAATCGAATGAAAGAGACAGACATATCTGATTTTCGTGCAAAAGACAGAGACAAAGATGCCTGTAGTGTCTACAGGTGACGTAGGTACCGGAATCTTTATCTCTGTCTTTTGCACGGAAATCAGATATGTCTGTCTCTTTCATTCGATTTCCCGCCCCCCGCGTCTCTCTCGTCCTAAAGCTGCTGATTGAGGTAACCGTACCGTTTATTAACCGTGAAATATAATGTCAGATTAAACTGACGTGACTGTCTTTTTTCTCCGTCGCTATCAGCGAGTTTCTAAATTAGTACCCGTTTCTCGTCGTTTCATAACTAACTTCTCTACAGACTGCCGTTATTATGTCATCTCCGTTTTAAATGCATGTATTTTTGTAATTAATATTATAATATTATAAGACTTTCTTTTCAACTTCTACATGTTTCTAATGATTTTTTATGAATAATTGTTATTGTTTAACATAGATTCTCCTCAAATTTTAACTTAGTGCAACAACCCAATTTACAAAACAATGGAATTAAATTATACTTACGAGGGAGGTATGACGAAAAATATTATACTAAAATTCTATTCAGTCCAGTAAAACTAGATGTTATAAAAGGTGCTATTTTGCAATTATTTGATAAAAAATCAACTGGTATTGATGAGGTTCCTGTTAAATTAGTAAAAGCCTGTATACTTAAACGAATTTGCACTTTTACCTCAAGTCATTTTTGATGGATAAATTTTCAAATAGTCTAAAAAAGCTTTTAATTGTTTTTCCTAAGATAATTGACAAGTAATCACAACTTGCTTCATTTCTAAATGAAAAGGACCAGTTAACATCGTCTCAACATGGCTTTAGAAATAAATTCTGTACAGAAACTGCTGCAAATGAGTTAATTCAAAGTGTATATGAAGAACTAGATGCAAAAAAATTATGTAATGGAAATTTTCTATGATCTCTCGACCATTCTTCTATATTATTACTTCTATAATATTGTTTTCTATTTTATTTTGTGCCTTTTTATTTGAACATATAACAGTTTTTGTGATTATTATATTTTAGTGATATATTTTATATTTAAATTTATATTTGTTTTAAACAATTATTATTATTATTATTTTTAGACTAAAATATATTCTATCTACTGATTTGCTACACATCTAGGGTAGGTACTTTGGGACTGTGTATAACGTGGTTCAATATACATCTATCTATCTGTATCTACCTATCTGTCTATACCTATCCGTCTCTCTACTACATACTAACAGAAGTGTGTGAAGTAGTTATAGCCCAGACGACAGAGAATATTTTAGTGAAACCTACAAAAACTTGCAAAATGAATAATTTTTTTTTAATGAGTTCGTGAAAGTGTATAGAAAATATGCAGAACATAGAAAAAAAAGTGAAAAAAACATTTTTTCCATTCATTTTTTCAAAATTTTGAAATTAAGTCAGGGTAGGAAAAAATAAAAAATACAGATGGATAGACCACGTGTTTCTGAACAAAAAATGTTCTAATAAAATTTATCGCCAAAACCATGGTATTTCTGTAAAAAAATTGCGCACGATTAAATGCATACTATAGTATAGTAACTAGAGGTTTTAACTTCGGTATAATGTCATATTAAACGGATTTCGTTCATTTTCGGCAGTATAATAGTAAATGCTTCACAAAAAAGTTTCTATATTGTGCGGGGGCTTGCTCTCAGAGGGTGGCACTTAAAAAATATATATATTTATTGGAGCTGACATAGAATCAAACTTTAAGAAGAAAAGGTTCTATGCAATTTTTTACATAAATTTATAGTTTTTAAGTTATAACGCCTTCAAAATTGCGATTTTAACTTAAAAAAAAGTTATTTCCAAACGGCTTTCGTCAAGTATCTCGACAAGTATTACGTTATCGAAAAAATGTTACAAGACCAATTACAGAAAGTGCAAACTGGGAATTAATTATATTTCTTGTTCATTGATGTAGGATTAATAATTTCGGAGATATTTAAGTTTATATTTGGTATCCAAGTGTTTCGAAATTACCTTTAAAGTTTAAAATTTAGTTTTTTTCTAAAGCAAGTGCTTTAAATGAGCAAAAAAATTTGAGCATCTAGGTAATGCTACATTTTAACGAAAAACTGTATTTGAGGTAATTTTTTTAAATTACTGGCTAATTAGAGTAACAAAATGGCGACCTTTATATATAAAAAAATATAAATACGCACATTTTTCTTTCATAACTTCTTTATTTCTTATGCTACAGGAACGAGTAAAAAATAATTTGAAAGCGCAATTAATTGTCTTTAATTTCCTTTCTTAGCATGCGTGACGTGGGTGTCACAATTTCTGAGATATTTAACATTTAAACTGCATTTGTCGTCTTATAAACGTTCGGACGCCATTTGTAAACTTTCGTAACTCCGAAACTATTAAATCTATGTAAATAAATAAAGAAGCGAAATTCATTATCAGTTCATGAGCTTTATTTTTGGTCTCTACCCATTCTTCAATAAAACTAATATTTATTGAGATATTTGGAAAAGGAAAAAAAAATCGTTTTATCGAAAATACCTTCATAGTTTAAACTGTATTTTTTTCTGAAGCAAGTGCTGTATACAAACCAAAAAATTTGAGCACCTACATCATGCTATATATTAATGAGAAACAGTGTTTGAAGTTCCTTTTTTCTTAATTACTGGTCAATTACAGTAACAAAATGGCGACGTTGTTATTAAAAAAATGTGTAGACGCACATTGCTTCGATCATAACTTCTTTGTTTTTTATGCTACAGAAACAAATAAAAAAAATAGTTGAAAGCTTAATTAATAACCTATTATTCTACCTATTAGCATCCTTGACGTAGGTGTCACAGTTTCTGAGATATTTAACTCTCACTCTAAATAATTATCTTATGAACACTTGGATGCCAAATGTAAACTTAAATATCTCCGAAATTATTAATCCTACATCAATAAACAAAAAATATAGTTAATTCCCAGTTTGTACTTTGTGTAATTGGTCTGTAACATTTTTTTGATAAAGTAATACTTTTCGAGATACTTGACGAAAGCCGTTTGAAAATACCTTTTTTTTGAGCTAAAATCGCAATTTTGAAGTCGTTATAACTTAAAAACTATCAATTTATGTGAAAAATTGCATAGAACCTTTTCTTCTTAAAATTTGATTCTACTTCAGCCCCAATAAATATATACATTTTTTAAGTGCCACCCCCTGAGAGGGGTGGCATCCACCCCCTATAAATTAGCAAGCCCCTGCACAATATAGAAACTTTTCTGTGAAGCATTTACTATTATTTATACTGCCAAAAATGAATGAAATCTGTTCAGTATGACATTATTCCGAAGTTTTGCATATTTTTTACCTCTAGGTACTGTACTACTATGGAATTTTTAAAAATTATTAGCAGTTCTAACACAGACACCACACAGCCGCTGAACCGCTCGCATGAATTTTTACGTGCCTTTACTATATTGTATTTCTTACAGGTACACCTATCCACATTTCAGCTATATACAATGGATTCCTTATACATTTGTTAATGTATTGGAAAAATTCCAGAATTTATATTCAAAACAATCAAAGATATTTTCGGGGATAATATAACTAGTGTTATGATTATCATCGGTGATAGCCCGAGGTAAAACCGATGAAAATTGACCGAGTGCGAAGCACGAGTTCAATTTTCTATAGGTTTTAACGAGTGGTATCACCGATTATTAATCATAACACGTGTTATATTTGGTGAGAGAATATAATGAACGTTAACAGATAATAATTTTTTTAAAAAGTGAAGCGCAAAATTCCATGAACTGGTTCCACTGAGATTCTTTATTAATTTTGGTATTTTTTGGTGTTTTTTTCTCAATTAACTTTCGAATCTCTTCCTCGCTAGCATCTCCCCATCGACGGTGATCTACTGGTTGAAACATTTTTCTGCTTAAGAGCACTATTTTCTGACTTCGACGCGTCTATTGAAACTTTCTGTCACTTTGACAGTAAACTATTTTATTCATTAAAAACAAGTGACAGTCAATATGCGGTGATAAAATTATCACCGATTTGATAGCCTATTCTGCTCTTTTGTTTTTGTATTGTAACCAATGAAATGAATCAAAAATGTACCATGTGACACGTGAATTATATTCTCATAGTTATAAGGATAAGATCGTGAAAATCGCTATTTCTTATCATGATCTGATTGATCATATTTTCGAAAAAATAGTCATATTTTATTTTTTCCAATAATAGGTCAAGTTCTCGGCAAGTTACAGCCTCTAATATATATATTTAGCAAGAAAATCATCAAGCAAGGAAATTAAAATGATTTGAGATGTACTTTTTGTGAATCCACGTTACTACAACTTAATAAACCCTAATAATCATGAAGTATACATACTTTTTACCAGTTCTCAATGAAGAAAGAATTTTTTTGAAGAGCTTTTATTTTTTTTCTATATTTTTTATGCGACGATTGAGTTCGGGCATGATAATATATATAAGTATATTTTTCTCATCCATCCTTTGCTTGTATTGTTTAAAACAAAAAAGCATCAGAAAGCTACAATTTCCATCTTTTAAATGAGTCAACACTTATATAGATTGAACAAATTCTGATTTAATGACATGTAATTAAGTGCGTCGGTGTCACAGACATGCGTATTTAAGCGCGAGTACGCATGGATATCGCTGCGAGTTATAACGTTACAATTAACTATTTTTTTCCGGGAAAACCGTAGCTTCAGCGATAAATTTTGTTAGGACATTTTTTGTTCATAAATGCGTGGTCTATCCATCTGTATTTTTAATTTTTTCCTATTTCAAAATTTTGAAAAAATGAATGAAAAAAATTTTTTACACTTTTTTTATGTTCTGCATCTGAGCCAAATGTAAACTTTTCAGGATATTATTCTATACACTTTCACGAACTCATTAGAAAAAAAATATTCATTTTGCAAGTTTTTGTAAGTAAATACCTTATCGACTGGACTATTACAATATAGAGAAAAAAATGTTTAAAATAGTTCTAACTGTTAATTAAATTGACTAAATATTTTCGCTTCGTTAGTAATAAGAGAATAATATCCTAAGTGGAGATTCAGTACATACAGGCTTATTTCTTTTTTTTATACTGTCAAACGTAATATTTGTCCTGAATATAGTAAAGTGACATTCTGTAGTTATGTAGGTACATCTATTTAATTTATATCACGTTCTCGAATGTACTATCCAAATCAATACTACTGTGACCCGGAATTTTCGGGGTAACGAAGTACATGGCCAAGGTCTTTTATTACCGGAAGTAATAAGACCGTTGCCATCTGTCGGGAAAAATAATAATCTTATTAAAATCAATGATTGCTTGCCTTACGAAACACAGTTTACCGTATTTTCGAAATTTGCTGCTAGTAGAGAGCTAAGTGAATATTCTGGATTGGCGTTTTGGCCATCTATGGGCGAGTTGTGGAGTAACATCAAGGAGCGGCTGCAAAATCAATACTTAAAAGGAAGCGACGCTGGTGCGCCCTCTGTGATAAAATAGAAAATACGCGTAATGTATTTTAGACAGACTGCTCTAGTAGAGATATTTTTTCAAATGTTCTTTTTGTACGCGGTATTTTAAAACAGGTTTACCATGGGCAATAAAAAATATGCATACTAACAAATAATAATCAAAAAACGTTTAGAACTATAAAATTATGTGTTTCAAGGAGATGTGTATGAAAATTCTAAGATAGAAGATATTTATCTAGAAATTAATAAGATTTGTAAATAAAAACTACTGCCTAAGAAATCACTACTTTCATATCCAGATTTTCTATCCAAATCTCTTACAACAAAGACAATTTTGATACTATATATTTGTACTTCACTATGTGGAAATAATTGTTTATAGAAGTTTTTTAATATAATATTTCAAATCGTCTACTTTAAAAATACATAAAACGATATGCCACATTGGTAGTGGGTGTGCTAGTGGGGGTAGCTAATGCCAAAAAAAAAATGAAAGACTTTGATTCTTGTACAAACACTAAAATCACAATTTTATTTTTTATCGTATGTAATATGACTAGTGCTTAGAATTTTATCGGTCAAATTTTTTCGAAAGCGTTGTCGCCTGGTAATTAAAGAGTGTAAATTAACAGTTTATTATCTGATTAAATCCCGAGAGCTTTAGCGGGAGGGATTTAATCTTTGATAACAAATTGTCAACTTACACGAATTATATCACCTTTTGGCAACTTAGGTTGATAAAAAATTTATAGATAAAATTTAAAAGCACGAGTGGTATTTGAGGAAAATGTTTCACGAATAAATAAAATACATAAAACATCTTTAATTTTAAGTTTTGCCATTAACTGCCTCCAGACGTCATCTTATAATTTTTTAGTGTTTACTGACCTTTATTTTCAATTTGATTATTTACATCATTTAAAAATGTATTTCCAAACCGAGTCATCTAATAAAAAACAAAGTAGGTATAGTTATTTAATAATCGCAGCTGCAGAAACTTAAAAGTCCACGGAATTCGTCATATTTTAAACGTAATGACAATAAAAAAAAACAATATACCTTGAATCAAAGGTATTGTAATACATAAACTGGTCCAAAACTGTTGAGAGTCTTCACTGTAAAGAGTTCTTAGGCATGATTCGACCAATCACATTACGCATAAAGGCAAAGAGAGCACTACCTTTATGTTCTATTTTAAGTTGATTAAAGAGAAATGAAATATGGTTCTGGTACCGTTATTTAGTAACAGTAACACTAAATGCTACATACATAGAATCACACAAGACAGTGTAATAAGAATTATTATATAAAGTGTTTATTGATATATAGTTACTTACTTAATTCTTATTTTCAATTTAAGGCCTTCAAAAATTAAGTTGCGGTTGTTTAGTTAAGCAGGGTACTTATATGCTGAGAGTTGAGTTGAAATAAGTGTTATGAATTATTGTAATATAGTGCATAGTTTTGATTTCTCGAATTATTAACGTTGTTACTTTGTGATGGATTACCGTACGTAAGTACAATTGTGTTTAACAAGAAATAATTGACTTGCCTGCTCGGTAGACATTTATATTTAATTTGTGATAATTATTGTTTTCTAATTACGATATTATAATCTATTGAAAGCTGTGTATAACTTATTATATATATATATATATATATATTCCACACACACTTGGCTTTGAAAATGGGAGTTGTCAACTTATGTGGTGTGTTCATGTTATGTTTATGTTATTATATTACTACGTAGATAACACAATACTACTGTTTACAAGATACGTTAACAACTAACAATAGCTAGAGAAGAAAATAGACAAAATTTGAAAGCACGAATGGTACTATTTGCGCAAAACATTTCGCGAAACAAAACGTCAAAATATTACCGCGAATATTTGTCGACGTGCCGATACAAAAAATTACAGCGATAAATGTTTCGTGTTGGTACTGTCAAAAGTCGATTTAGGTTAGCTTACCACTAATTATGGCAATGACATTCAACTGGTGCAATATTGTCAAAAAATGGGCTTCCATTGGGTATCACGTTAATGAGTGAAATAATCGGGCCCTGATAGTGCGGTGGCTGATGCCAAAAAAATTTTGAAACCTTGTTTTCTTGCGTACGTTACCTGTTTACCCCATTTACCCTCCAACTCTTTAACGGAATAAGATCAAGATGCTTATAATCTAGTGCCAGATTTCGTTGTAATATATGGGTGTACCAAAGAACCCCGTATCTGAAACTATGTGAAAAGTGGTTTCAGTCAAATGTCATAAAACTGGAGTATGTTGTACTTCAAGTCATGCTTATTAAAAGAATCAATGTACTGAACTCCCTAAAGTCAAGGGTTTCCAAGATAAAAGCCGCCACGGTACACTTTTAAAGAGGTCATTCATACGAATAAATAATGTTATTTTGTAAACGTACATTATATAATAAAGTATATATTTTTTTAAATCCATCTTTCTGCCGCTCTATCTCGCTATACATCAAACTTACAACACAAATGTATATACAAAAAATGTAAGAAATTTTGTCCTCTTCAACTTTGTCTGGAACATTTTTCTCGCAGGGTCTAGCATTGCGGAATTATTTTCGCAAGGTCGAAAACTTGTATTTTTCATCAGGACCTCGACTTAACATATATTAAAATAATTTCTACTCCACCTTTTGTGGGGCATAACTACCCCACTGATTGGACTATAGTGATTATCGCTAATTTACATTTCGTTCATGACGGGGGGGGATTTGAAAACTGTTATAAGGTCTCAAGTCAAAAAGAACAAGATTATCGCCGATAAAGATTCCAGCTGAACCGGTTAAAAAAATAATCCTTGGAAGAGGTTAGTTAGTTGGTTTAAGGGTTAATTTAGTATACGTATAGTTTGGTGATTTTTGCTTAAAAAATAACGATTTTTTGGAAAGTTTTGGGACTAGCCAAAAATTAGTCTACCCCTCCGATTAAAGAACTTATATCTAGATACATAATGGCATTGATTTATTTGTCGCTGAAAGACTCACAATCTAAGGCACTTCTTCCCATAAGTTGCTGATTGGCTCATCGGCGTATTCGCGGCCGCTCGTGCACGATCGGCTCCAGTTCGGTTATCATAATCTCAGTTGACAGTTCGGCCATTAATGTCAATAAATGTTTTTCGTGTTCTCCGACCAAAAACTGGTGAAAAAGTAATTTTATTTTAAGTTGTGATTTGCTTAATACCTAAATAATATTTTCTATTCATATTTACACAGTTTAGTGACAATATATTTAGTGCAAATAAATGGTGAGGTGCTGTGCCGTTTGCAGAAAGCAGTTTAGAAAAGAAGAAAATCGATCGTTCCATAGTCGTAACATGATGAAGTTCAGTTTACAGTTATAAAGTAAATAGCAATTAAATTTTAATATCCTTTCAATACATATTTATTTTACTGTTTTATCTTACTGTAATATCGTATGCCTACATCACGTTATATAAAGAGCCGGTAATGCAGGAATTGCAATAATTCATTTTAATGAAAATATTTACCATTCTACACATTTTCTACACACACAACGCCACTGTTGCCTATGGGATGTGATGTTCATCTATCCATTTTAATGGACATATAATGTGTCTATGTTAGGAGCAAACAAGGTATATAGTGAAAAGATAGCCTGTTATGTATCTAGATATAAGTTCTTTAATCGGAGGTCTACCCCCTACAGAATTTCCTCAGGAATCGGAAAAAAATAGTGTTGCCCACTCAAAACGGCGGCTTTAATTGTTATTTAACTTTTTACGCCGCTCGCAGTGCAATTTTTTTTTTGCAATATTCTTTTACTTCCACATCCAGTGGAAGTATAATAGTAACGACAAAAAATTTTTAAAAAATTTTTATTGTTCAAATGGCTTAGAATATCATGAAACGTCGAGATTTTAAGTTTGAGCGAAAAAAAAATGTCTGTCTGTCTGTCGGTCTGTCTGTAACTTTTTTGTGCGCACGTTTACTCTGGAACCGTTTAAGATATTGACTTGAAATTTGGTACACATATGTACTTTAACGAAATCTGGAACTAGATTATATTTTCATCTTGTTCCGTCGAAGGGTTAGGGGGTAAATTGGGGTAAATTTGGGGTAAATATAGGTTTTTAAGGTAGAGGATTTCAAATATTATATTATTAAAGTTCCATAAGCAATTATTTCCACATACAAAATTTTTTTGTTGTGAGTGACTTGGATAGAAAATCTGGATGTGGAAGTAGTGATTCCTTGGGCAGCGGTTTTTGATTATGTAAATATGTACGTCAAATACAATGTATTTACTGAAACAGAACTGTAAAATATTTATTTGATCTTTTAATACAACAGTTTGAATTTTTTTTATAAATTAGGTAATTGCAAAAAAAATAATTAATATTTTGCAACGGGGCAAAGTGCATTTTATTAAGGGTAGAAATATGAACCATTTCTCATAATATCGTTAACATACAGATTTTATGTTTGTTTCTACAGTACTTCAAAGTTCGAGGATCGAAAAATTCAATTTTTTCAGTATTTGCCATATAATGTTATTAACAATCAAAAATTCGTTCTTTGCGTATACCTACCTTATAGGGGAGCTCTTGACGAAGAAATTGACACTTGAACGTTTTTCTACGACCTTTAGAAACCAAGATATAAGCAAAAAACTAAGTTGCAAAATTCATTTTGTTTAAAAAAAGTTAAATAACAATTAAAGCCGCCGGCGCCGTTTTAAGTGGTCAACACTATTTTTTTCGGATTCCTGAGGAAATTCTGTGTAATTTTTGGCTAATCCCCAAACTTTCCGAAATATTTCCCTAATATCACCGGACTAGTATAGGATGAAAGTATTTTAATTCAGAAAGCATTGGAATAACACAGTCTGCGTAAAACGTGTAACCTATATAATATATTTAATAATTTACTTAACCTAATGAGACCGTTAAAATGTCCTTAAATATAAGTATATTTTTACTGATATTGGCAATATAATAACTCAGAAGCTTTTACCGGATTCTCTACTTTATGAAACGATATTTTTCTATTGCTTCATAAACTCGATAATCCGCTCAGTGAATCCACAGCAACAAACTTGAGAAAAATTAAATCAAAAAAGCACTCTCCTAAGAAAACATGCTATAAATTAAAAAGTTTGCTAGTTCAGAAGCTCATGATAAATAAGGTTAGCACGAAATAATTTTAAAGGCAGATCACGCGGAGACGAAATTCAATAAAACTAGTTTTTACGAGCGCTAAAAAACGGCATCAAGGTGTCCATGCAAATAAAGATGCGTTATAATAACACTACATCCAGTGGAAGTATATAAGATTTTTATTGTTCAAATAGGCTTATGTCATGAAACGTCGAGGTTTTAAGTTTGAGTGAAAAAATTTCTGTCTGTCGGGCTGTCTGTAACTTTTCTTGTGCGCACGGTTACTCTGGAACCGTTTAAGATATTGACTTGAAATTTGGTACACGTATGTATTTTAACGTGATCTGGAACTAGATTATATTTTCATCTTATTTCGTTGAAAGGTTGGGAGGTAAATTAGGGTAAATTGGTCCATTGAGCATGGACTGCCGGCTTTTTGGCAACCACAGCGTCCCCCTCACCCAGTAGAACTTCGACAAAAGATGAAGTTCAAGATTGCTTCAGGAGCTACTGGCTTTTTGGTGGTAACTGGGGTTAGCGATTCATTTTCTCCTCGGCTCCATCCCCACTGGTTCGTTGAGCCATTGCTGTATCTGTAAGTAAGTAAGCGAACCGCTGTAAGTAACAAGAAATATTAAAAAAAAAAAGTAATATACCTGCAAATAAACTATGAAAGAGTGTTGTTGCGCAGCTCCTTTGGTTGGTGGCAGTGTGGCTAGATTGGCGGATGATTTTAGGAACGCAACATATCGGTGTTTATTTAAATCTCGCTCATCTGCAGTCGCTTGGTAGATCATTTTCATCTTCTCTCAAGCCTGTGCGACCTTCTCTGGTAGTGTAGAGGGGTTAGTGAAGATGTCGGACATTTGTTTCATTTCATAACAACGCGTATTTTATTTAATGCGTCGGCCATGCGATATTAACACAATGCGTTTTTGGTGGTGAAATTCGAGATTTTTATCTTTATTTTTTTTTTTATAGAAAAAATAACATGTTTTATTCGGAGTAAGGGTGATTGAAGATATGTTTTGAAAAAATAAAACGATGTTCAAATAAATTGGAAATTCTGACAATTCTATTTTTAATTTGTCACATCATGACAATGATCTATAACGTTACAATGGATTCCATATTATTTATTCCAGGTGTTTATGTGTGGTATCCTAAACAAACATACTTTGTCTAGCACTATTGCATTTAGATGTTCTACAGATATTAATATTCGGTCTGAACCGACTTTATTTAACCTCAAACCTTCATTTTATACCATTAAAACGTGATTTTTAAAAATTCGCGATTTTTCCACCCTTTATATCTCGTAAAGTATTGATCCTACATAATAAGTGAATAGGAACTTATTTGTAGAAAATTTCATCTAGTTTAATTTTGTATAAGAAAACTTTGTCGCTAAAGGTCGTAGTTTTTGAGTTATTCAAGAGAAACCTGAAAAGGGACCTTTAAACTATCCCTCGCTCACCACCAACCGATCAGGACTTTTAGTATGTTGTTCAGGGCACCCCCCCTGACAGGGGCGGTTTAAGGGCCGGGCAACCCGGGCGGCCGCCCGGGGCGCCGACTCGGAGGGGCGCCAAAGGGCAAAAAGTATTCGTTACTTTTTCAAGGCGATAAAAAATTTTTTTCGGATTTCCCCGCCCCCAATGAGGTGGTAAAAATTTTTTTTTTCAGATTTCTAATAGCATCCCCGCCTATGAGGAAATAAAAACTTTTTTTTGGATTTCTATTTGTACCCCCATGAAGCGATAACATTTTTTTTTCGGATTTCTATTTGCACCCCCCTCCCATGAGGCGATAAAAAGTAGTGATCGCGGAGTCCGAAGGGATATCCTTGTACTTTAGTATGAAGTACGTCCGTGAAATTCCCGTGATTACCTCAGGAAAGGGCGTCAAAAAGTGCTCCCGCCCGGGGGAAAAATTTGCCTTGAGCCGCCCCTGCCCCCTGACAACTGTACAAAAAAATCGCTGCCCAAGGAATCACTACTTCCACATCCAGATCTTCTATCCAAGTCACTCACAACGAAAAAAATTTGTATGTGGAAATAATTGTTTATGGAACTTTAATAATATAATATTTGAAATCCTCTACCCCAAAAACCCATAAAACGATACACCACATCGGTAGTGGGGTGGGGGTGGTGATAGGGGGTGATAGTGGGGGTGGATGAAGTAAAAAAATATTATGAGTTTCTGGTTCTTGTACACACACTAAATCAATTATTTTTTCATCCCCTGGGGGTGGTAATGGGGGTCGCTAATGCCAAAATTTTGTTGAGACCTTGGCTTCTCTTGTATATACTAAATACCAATTTTATGGACTCTTACCCGCTTGATTTACCTATTTACCCCAAATTTACCCCAATTTACCCCCGGAACAAGATGAAAATATAATCTAGTCCTAGATCTCGTTAAAGTACATATGTGTACCAAATTTCAAGTCAATATCCCAAACGGTTCCAGAGTAAACGTGCGCACAAAAAAAGTTACAGACCGACAGGACAGACAAGAAATTTTTTTTTCTCAAATTTAAAATCTTGACGTTTCATGGCATTCTAAGCCTATTTGAACAATAATAATTTTAAAAAAAATTTTTGTCGTTATATACTTCCACTGGATGTGGAAGTAATTGACCTCTACACGAATTATTTCCCCTAATCGGCCTTTCTTGGACTTCGTTGACTGGACTATAAATAGCTATTCATTTTAATTGATTTCGTCTTATACTGTCGTGCAGGGGCGCAGCCAGGGGGGGAGCCATGGGGCCCGGGCCCCCCCCAAGCCGTCCTCCATGAACCAAAAATAAAGACGCATAATCTCTATCAGTACAAAGCAGTATTTAAACTATCCCTTGAAATAAATATTTTATAATTAATGCCAATATTATCTAGTAGAGGAATCTATACACATCCGTTTACAACAATTTTCTGAAAAGTTTTCCTGATCCTCTGAAGAGGCCAGTTCTATTGCCCCCAGATGAATTTTCTGGCTGCGCCACTGCTGTCGTGGGTAAAAAAAAATGGGACAAGTCTTATAACGTAATTTTGCTAAAATCTAGTTGTGTACGTCTAACTTTAATTTTTGTGACATTGTCAGTTATTTGTCAAAATTCATTGCAGGTGTGCAAAAAGAGACAGATTTACATTAGAAAAAATAGTTGTCCTATTTTTTTTTTTGCTCACGACAGTATGAAAGTCGTGATGACAAAATCATTGATATAAAAAGTCGCAATAACGATTCGCTGTGTGATTGAAAAATCACGATATCGTCCATCAGTACAGAGAACATACTAACTGCATGTGTTCTCCCCCCTTACCGTTATTCTCAGTTGACCTTCATCACAGGTACCTACGTAAATTATCATTGCAGCAGTGCAATTCTGTTCTAAAAAAAATATTTACCCTTTATTAATACATTTTCCGATAAAACTAATTTACGCATATTAACATTTTAAAATTAAATCATATTCACTTTATTATCTTGTTGGATTTTTCTGTTGTTTGAGAATGTTTCAGTAGATGTTTACAGTGTAATATTATGTCTGCCAGAAAGCCGTCACTGGAGCGGATACCTACCATCCGACCTCTCTGACTCTTGCCACAAAATATAAAATAAAGTATCACGTATATCTGAATAGAATTCAAAATTAATTAACATCTCGAATGGCTTTCATATCAAACCATAACGATTGAAGTGGTAAGGTTTAAGACAACTTGAGAGTGCTAGCAGTTTTTAGACACATGTCGTGGATGTTAACACTTCGTTAATCGACTTATAACATTACTACGCTTCGCGGACGCATTACAAATCGTCTTGAAAAGCTCCGGGAATCCGTAAAAGTAGCCACGTACTACATTCTACATGGTGGAGAGCCCTTAACAGTCGTTTCGGTAATGGGAATTTTTCTCGCCGCAGACGAATAGGCTCTAGACCTCCACTTATTCCAACAAAATTAAACGCTGTTAGAGAGCAGCAACCTGAGAATGTGTAGCCGAGGAGTCACGTACTGTTTCAAATGTGTCTTATTGGCAACGAGAGAGTAGGAACTTATTGATAAAAGCATGTAAATGTAACAGTAAAGAATATAAGGACTGTACGAACTTTATAAGCCATAGCCAGTTTACGAACAGATACAATTTAAGTACGAAGACAGAGCTGTTAGCGGTGAATGGACCAAGCTAATGCTGAATACAAAATTGTTTTTAAATCGTGCAAAATTTCTTAATTTGGTGGTTGATTTCGTTGGGTAACTTTGATGATGCGTAAAATATCTTTACTACCAGGTTACGACAGTACCATTACCACTTTTAATATGTTCAAAGTCATATAATAAATTGGACTTAGATATGGGGTGTTAAGTGGACATTATGGAGTAGTTTATTCCAAGAATTATTTTATTGATTTGTTTAGTTAAGCATGAGCCAGTAGATATGAACGTTAAAAATTCGTTTTTTCACTCCCACTAGAGTAAGTGTGTTATTATGACACTGTTGTTTCGGACGTGGGTTAATTTTACCTCCCTAGGGAAGTAAATGATTTTACTAGAGAGGTAAGTGAGAACACATTTTTATTACAAAAAAAAATATAGAAACTTTCAATTGAGAGTTTATTAATTTATATTTATGTTTATGAGGGTTTTCTCTGTCATAATAATGGAAATTGTGCTATCCATAAATCCGTTGCGATGAAACGTTGATTCAACGGTGAACAACACAAATTTGAAAAACTTTTCATTTTTTCCAATTTGATTTTGAGCCCACTGGCAAAAATTTAATCTACGATTTAAATCCACATCCAAAAGCTCTTGACGCAGCTGTACTCGATAGGGGTGAAACTTATTTTTACGAAAACATAGGGAAATACTAGATTTACTAAATCCCTACTTAACTCCCGAACACTTGCCGTAGGATTTTCAATTACCGCTAAAGTAATAGCCACCTCATTTTCTTCACTTAATATATTTCGTTGTCTCGTCTTCTTTTCATACGCAACACTTCCAGTACGTTTTTTCAAATTTTCTAGAGACCTCACATCAGGACATCTTCTATCGGGATATTTTTGATGCCAATAAGCAATTTCCATCTCATTCACCAATAACATTCACCATAGATATCAAATCTTATTCTCAAAAACCGTTTGAAATAAAAATAAAGTGTATGACATTGAAATGTGGGGATTTATATGCTTTATTCATCCACGTAAAAAAATTATAGGCATTCCATTCAAAAACAGATGAGAAAAATAATAATTAAATATCAAGAAATATAAACAAATATTTTGGACACCCAGTAAAATAATAATACATTTCAAAAATGTTTTTCAGTAAATACATCATTATCAAATAAAATCCTACATTTTTAGGAAAAACAATTAAGAAATTTCGGAGATATGGTAGTCAAAGAATGTTTGTAAATTGTCGGGAAAAACAGGAAAAAAATCCTAACTTGGCAACGCTGCATCCGATTTACAAAATATTTTAAGGTGTAATACAGGACCCTTGGAGGCTTAACTAGCGCCAAAAAATACAGGGTGTTTCGTTTAAAAAAATTATACTTATTTGTGTAACTCGTTTTTGTGACACCTTGTATAATTGAACATGATTTTACGTTGTAGTAGAGATAAAACATTGAAAGTATTGTTAAGAAAGTTTGTTTTATAAAGTTAGCAGTTATTGTACAATCTTCCTAGGGAACACTAACTGGACACCCGGTATACACAAATTATCCTTTCACACGTCAAATGGTTACAAAATACCGGGTGATTCAGTTTGGTATTCGCCCCCCTGTATCTTTTTTATTTTAACAGAAAACTACAATAAACCATATATATTTGTAAATCGTTTGCCAAGCTCTATCGAATGACGTCCTTAAATCATATCTTTGATCACATATGCCAAAATAACGATAGTCAACTTTTTTTTTTTCAAATGGTATGCTATACATTTTTTTGCCGATTGTTGTAGAGGTTCTCTTTTTGCATTCAACCATGTGAAAAAAGTATACACTTCCATAAGGAAAATTTCGAGAAAATTAATAAAACACGAAAAAACTTCATTTAAAGGTTTTGTTTCTGATTCAACATAGTTAGCCATGGAAACAATTGAATTTTGTCATTGTTAGTAATGTTAAATTGAAAATACTGTTATTTGTGACTGTGTTATTCGTTTTTGTTTTATGTTATACTTCTAAATAGATTTACACAATGGGATCTTACACTAATGAAGAAAAATTGGACATGATATTAATTTATGGACAGTGCGGAAAAACAGTAAAGCAGCCAAACATTTATATCAAGATCGCTTTCGAAATAGGCCGGTACCACCAGACAAAATGTTTGCAAAATTGGCAAGAAATATGAGCGAAAGTGGAAGTTTTGAGAAGAAAAGAAACGTTTTTAAGCCCAGAACCGCACGAGATGAGGAACATACACTTGCAGTTTTAGCCCGTGTTTTCGTAGACCCGAATATTTCTATTCGTCAGTTAGCGACAGAAACTGATATTTCATATTCTTCAATTCAAAGAATTCTGAGAGACAATAAACTGCGACCATATAAAATACATTTACATCAGGGCTTGCTTTCAGGAGATTACGAGAGACGTCTAAATTTTGTAGCGTGGTTGGCAGTTGCTCAAGAAATGACTATATTAGATCGCATCATGTGCTCAGATGAATCCCGTTTTCATAATAATGGAATTAATTGTTAATAGGCATAACTGCCATTATTGGTCGCAGGATAATCCTCACTGGCTTCGGGAAACTAATTTCCAAAATATCTGGGGAATTAATGTATGGTGTGGAATTCTCAACGGACAAATTATAGGACCAAGGTTTTACGAAGGCACGCTTACTGGAGAAAGATATCTACAGTTTTTAAGAGAAGAGTTGTTAAATTTCATAGAAGACGTTCCATTACATATTAGGCATAACATGATATTACAACAAGATGGGGCACCGCCACATAATGCTATAATTGTAACGAATTACTTAAATGCAGCCTATCCAGGTAGATGGATCGGAAATCGTAGTGAGAGAGTCAAGTGGCCTGCCAGATCACCGGATCTCACACCGTTAGATTTTTTCCTTTGGCCATATCTAAAAGAAAGAGTGTACTTTACACCTCTAAATGATGTCGAAGATCTTAAAAATAGAATACAAACTGAATGCCGCAGATTAAATGTTGAAATTCTTCAACATGTATGTACCCAAGGCGTGATAAACAGAGGACGATTATGTTTAGAAGCGAACGGAGGACTCTTCGAACATATGAAGCAATAAATAATGTTTTTATTTTCTTAATTGTTAGTTAGTTTTCAAGTATTGGTAGTTTTTTTTATTGGTAATTGTTATTTATTAGTAGTTGTTGTTTTAATATTATTGTTGAGTATTATTATCATTAATTAACTAAAGATACGACATTAAATGTTTGTTTATATAGAAATGAATTACATAATTATTTAAAAACAGAACTTTGTTTGGTCAAAACATTAAATTTTGTTTCGAAATTTTTACGCCTCATCAGTACCGTACAGAATCCTCGTACAAATCCCT
Source organism: Rutpela maculata (assembly GCA_936432065.2). Taxonomy (NCBI): domain Eukaryota; kingdom Metazoa; phylum Arthropoda; class Insecta; order Coleoptera; family Cerambycidae; genus Rutpela; species Rutpela maculata. The sequence continues at coordinate 7,537,670 of OW386292.2, forward strand.
CTCTTTCGAATCTGATTTGCCTAGTTGGTACTAGTTACATTACTTACAATGTCAAAATTCAATTGCTTCCTTGGCTAACTGTGCTGATTCAGAAAAAAACCTTTGAACGACGTTTTATCATATTTTATTAATTTTCTCGAAATTTTCCTTATGTTGAAGACTGAATTTCAACATTTAATCTGTGGCATTCAATTCGTATTCTAGTTTTAAGATCTTCGATGTCATTTAGAGGCGTAAACTTTTTCTTTAGATAGAACCAAAGGAAGAAATCTAACGGTGTTTAAAAACGTTTCTTTTTTTCTCAAAACTTCCACTTTCGCTCGTATTTCTTGTCAATTTTGCAAACATTTTGACTGATAGTACCGGCCTATTTCGAAAGCGATCTTGATATAAACGTTTGGCTACTTTATGTTTTTTCCGCACTCTCCATAAATTAATATCTTGTCCAATTTTTTTTCATTATTGTAAAAGACCATTGTGTAAATCTATTTAGAAGTATAACATAAAACAAAAACGAATAACACAGTCACAAATAACAGTATTTTCAATTTGACATTACTAACAATGACAAAATTCAATTGTTTCCATGGCTAACTATGTTGAATCAGAAACAAAACCTTTAAATGAAGTTTAAGATATTTTATTAATTTTCTCGAAATTTTCGTTATGGAAGTGTATACTTTTTTCACATCGTTGAATGCAGAAAGAGAAGCTCTACAACAATCGGCAAAAAAATGTATAGCATACCATTTGAAAAAAAAAGTTGACTATCGTTATTTTGGCATATGTGATCAAAAAGATGATTTAAGGACGTCATTCGATAGAGCTTGACAAACGATTTGCAAATATATATGGTTTATTGTAGTTTTCTGTTAAAATAAAAAAGATACAGGAGGGCGAATAAGAAAACTGAATCACCCGGTATAGTAAATAATAAATAGTGGTTGTCTTAAACGGTTGTCTTATTTACGGGCTGTATTTTAAGTCAAGCATCAAAAACTAGAATCAAACCTTTTTAATTTTTTAAAATTTTGCTGTGTGAGTAGAAAAATGTAAAATCCCACTCGGGAAGTAAGTAGTTTTGACCAAGTCAAGAACCCGAGAACGTTTTAATAATACAATCAAGGAGTCTGCGAACTTTTCTCAAGCCCATCATTTCACGTAACTAACTTACCCTCTTCAGTATCTGCGCCTTTCTTGTAAGGTGATCCTTTAATATTCAATAACGTACAAAAAGCCCGGACGCGCGTAAATTAAAACAAAAGCCATATTTTTTGCTTAGGTTCATAATTATTAAATGCTGACGCCGGTAATTTTGTTGGAATATCATAAAAATGTCCAAAAACCGTAAATATTTCACAGAAAGTAATCTATCTACAGCGATCGTTAAATTTATTGGTTTTAAAGGCAATGGCTCGAAATAGAACTGATAAAATGACGTAGATATATAATAAGTAATACCTTGATGGCTACTCTCATTTGGGAACGTCGAGATTTATGGAGCGAGTGTAAATTTGTATTCTAAACCGAATCATGCCTAATTTCCCACGAAATATGACCACGACGAGCTATTTTTCCTCATTTATTGCGTAATTTAATAAATAACGGAATTATACGAATCATAATTAATATTCTCAGGCTTCGTGGGTATGTCCTTTGTAATTAGACCGGGCCTGAATAAATGAATCCACAAGGATGCCTTGATTTATGCGATACACAAATTCGAAGCCGACGGATTTTGAAACAATTTTTACCTTTAAAAATAGTCCCCACCTGCTGAATGGTGCACAATCGATAGAATGTCCGTTTGAATTCGATGAGAAAATTGAAAATTTTACTGCCATCGTTGCTTCAAAAGATGTCTTCTTACGGTCGATTTTCACATTTAATAATGGCCAGAAATTTATGTACTAATTTTCGTTATTTTCCCAAATTTTATTGTGCATTTGAGCCTATTGATACCGTCTCTCGCCAATAGATATTAATAGAGTATAACTGGTTGCATAATAGCACTACCTGGTTCATGTCTGCCATTGAATGCGTTTTGTTACAGGAAGTATGGGTGAGTGCGTTCAGATATTCATTAAGAGAGTGCATTGCAAAAACGCCCTTTTAAAGCTTCTACAATGGCTAGTATTGTTGATTAAACCTTCTTTTGGTGGGTAGATTTATGAGAGGATGGCTTTCAGACTATATTATGGTAATATTTGTGGATATAAACGAAGTTAGGAAAATCTATTCTAGTTGTGGGGTACGCCGTGGAGTGGAAATTCTGAACGTACGGAGACGGAAGACAAGAACTTGGCATTTTGATAGAGGACATTTTCTTGGTCATTTTTCCTTTTGCTGCTAGAAGATAGAGTCGTCTGAATACGAGTTTTAGCAATATTGTAGTTTTGCTCCATTTATGGGATTTAGTATTCATCACGACAAGATTAGTTGTATTTTCATTTGGTTTTGAGTATCGTTTTGGGGAAAATGCAGCTACGGATTTCCGGATAAAGTCAAATTTCAAAGCACGTGGCGACGTCTGAATGCAAGATTTTGGAGTGCCATTTCGACGGCAAAGGACCTCTTTCAGTCCACATCACATCTCAGGTACGTCTCTGAAAACCCACTTAAAGTTTAAATAGATTTGTAATTTAGGTTATTTATTTTATTGCAGGGCTGTTTGTTTGTTTGTTTGTTTGTTTGTTTGTTTATTAGTTAGTTGTTTCCTTGTTGAGTATGTTACAAGTATTGTGATCTATTTGTTAGTTTATGGCTATTTGGATTGATACCTTATGATTTTACTTGGATCTGTTACTCGTATTCTACTTGAGCTTTTATGTCACATTCTACACTTTACGAGGGACTTCCAGCCTGACTCTGGTTTCGACTTCTAGTCCAGATTTCGGTGTCTAGATGGTGGATTTATTGACTGACATCTTGTGTATGTATGGTACTGGGGATCTCGGCACGTACCTTAGACTCCACGTAGATGGTCTACCACCTGCGGCTGTTATCACCTGAATTACGCTACCCTGGTAGGACGGGAAAAGGTATTCAGACACTACCAAAGGTAAGCGGAATCATATTCTCTTAACGAGGGATCCGGTATATCAACTCAACGTCCACGGGACAATAAAATAAATTTTCAAGGAATATTGGTAATATTTTGCTCGTAACGTAAATCTCAGTAACATTTTAGATTTCAGTAATATTTGGTATATTTTGTGTATCGTTACTTCACTAACTGAATAGTTTTGCCTTATTTTACAAATAGATGTCAATAATTTTAAGTAATTTTATGTTTTACCGTACCTTGGGTCACTTGTAGTTTTTTGTCACGCTTCTGGCATATGACCTTTTGTACATTTATCAAAGATTTATTATTTTGTAAGATATTTTGTGTATATTAGGTTAAGCGTGTGAGCCCCACTTACTAATGCACTTTTTAGGGTATATTGAGATATATTGTACTGCGTACCGAGTTATCGGTGACAATTGTGAAATATTTTGTACTACGTACCCTTATATTTTATTAAATGTTTAATTAGAACGACGTTGTCTTTTATATCTGACCACCTACACCACCCCAATTATCGAAGCCACCCCCAAGGACCTGACTAGTCGGCCGTGTGAGACTTCCTCCTCACTAGTGTATTGCAGAGGGGGTACTGCACGTAAAATATTAAAATTTTGTTGAGGGCACAGGGTGACTACCTTACCCTGCGTTCGAGGTTTAGCAGCCTTTGGGGCCCCCTTTTATAAGTGGGTCCAGGCCCTGTAACAGTCTTGTTTCGGTTTCTCTCATTCTTTGTTGGTATTCTTTCAATATTATTTTCTAGGTAGAAAACAATATGTAGCTTATAGTTGATGTAGGTCTGTCGAATACTTGGCAATATCTGGAGTTCCCCAAGGATCAATTCTTGGGCCTTTCTTTTTAACCTATTTTTATATGATATTGTGGAAGTTATTGAAGTTGACTGCTTACTTTATGACTTAGCTCTATTGATGATTGTAATTTATATCCAACATATCCAATTTTGTGTTTTCAAAATAATTTTAAATGCAACGTTATGCCCTATACAATTAGTGTAGCATACCATTTGAAATAATATGCACTTTTAATTAAAACACACTATATCCTTTCAATTACTTGAGTTTACTGTACAATATTTTACTTTATAGATTGATCACCCGTGAATGTTTTCATTTAATATTTTATTTCAGTTTAATTGTAAACTGTGTGACATTATATTATTCTGTTAAATATGTATTTAATTTATGTTCTAGCCTCTTGCTACCATACCACACACTCATACCTCTTTACATTATTTATATTGAAATACATTAAAATTAATTATTAAATACTAGTGGTAATTAAATAAGGTTTAAATAAAATTATTCCTATTGTAGAATATTAAGTTGCCTACATCAATTGGCAATCGAGTTGAATACCGCGCAGTTTTTTTTTTAGAGGAGACATTAGTCTTCCTTATAGAGTTCGTACATTTACTAACTCATTGATTCTTTTGCAATGATATAAATCAGTAACTCCGTTTGAAAATCTAAATGGGCAGATGCCCAGTGTTAATTTAAAATTATCAATCTTCATTTAGTGTCATCCATACATTTTGAAGGTAATTTATTTTCTTAAATGATTTTAATTAACAATATATTGCAGCCTTCAGCTATATTTTCCAATTTGTGGAATTTATTTAGTTTTTTTATCATAACCTTATTTTTACTACCACGTGCTAACGAAGTATTTCTCTTTCTTTTTATTTTGCCAGGAGTTCTACCGTAATTTTGTTTATTATTACATCATCAATCCATTTGTTTATTACATCATTATATTAGACCATCCAGTCTATTATATTACACCATAAAGTCAATCACGTAATTTACAAATCAGAGACTGGTCATCTCATAATCAACAAAGAAATTTAAATTACGTGTTACGTATTAATTAGTCAAGTAACTGTGGAGAGTGGTCATCTTTCAATCAACCAATATAAAGTCTGTAGCTGATAATAAGAGAATTTATCTCATATTGCAACTTACCTTTCGCGAAAACTTTGGCAAATAGAACTTCAGACAAAATTTAGGCATAGCAGTATCATAGCAGTACCATAGCAGTACCGAGAAACCTTACCATAAAATTGCAGTAAAGAGGGTAGAGCGTGGTATCCTAGCAGAGACTACTAGACCTCACCTAGGACTCGTCTCTTCAGTACCCATTTTCAGGTGGTGAGAAAGTGTACATTTTTATAATTATTTTTATTGTGCTTCGCTCATTTCGTAATATATTGGTATAATTTTTGTGCAGTAGCATTAAGCCAGTTTGGCCATATTTTATTACCGTTTATTGATTTTTGCTTTAACTTTCATGTAGAAATTTCATCTTTGCTAAAGATTTAATATATAGTGTATTTTTATCTTACTTCAATTTTTTATTATTTATGTTGTGCTGTCCGATTATTTTCCAGGCTGTTCCACAGCAGCTGGTTTCGCTATATTAAAGAAAGTTGTGTAATACTATTCACGCTGTGGATGGCGCCTGAATCTACATCTTTATTTTTATAGACTTTCTCTGCGAAATTGTTGAGTCTTCCTCTGGTTCAATTAAAATAGGACCCACGGTTCCCCGCCCCGCACCAGGTCGGCTAGTCGGTGCACGCCGTTCTTACTTGGGCGGGAATTGTTTCTATTTGTATCAATCTAAAGATATAAATATTGATAATTCTCGTTTAACTAGGATCGAATGTAACAAACTAGTACCTATTAAATTTAATTATAGTATAAATAACGTTCTTGAAATACCCGAGATGAACGGGCCATGTCTTAAAACATGATGATAACAGTCCCGCAAAAAAGACACTTAAAACAGAACCAGCACGCTGGATGTCAATCCAAAATCATTGACGAATGTGAAAAGAAGCTTGGGACCCTGCACTAGTCTTGTGTGGCTAACGATAATGTTTGGTTAAATCTTCATATTTTGAGACAAAGAAACTTCAACTACTCTATGTCCCATTCTGAATGACTCACGCTGTAGATATATATGGCTAATAATTTTATTTCTTGATTTCTATTTCTATCTTATATACCCAGTGATGTAGCTACAATAAGCTAGGGAGCACTCTGACCCAACCATCCCCATTATTAGCGCTCCCTGTTGTAGATAAAAATCTATATTTTATTTTTTACTTGTACTTTTTAATGCCACCTGTCAGAGACGAACCCAGCTATTTTTTTTTGGGGGGGAAAGCTACAACTAATTTGCCAACTGCCCATTTTTTTTACAACTTATATTTCCTTATATTTTTTTTTATTTCGGACTTAATCTATAAGTAGCCTAGCGATACAAATATTATGCAAAAGAAGTTTAACTAAACTACATGATGTAGGCGCTAGACCTAAGTTGACCCGTGCTCTCCTTCGTCTAAAAGCTACTGGATGAGGTAACCGTTATAGTTTAATGACCGTGGAGAAAAACAAGATATAGTTTGTACCTTTTACTGAAATTGATACAGGTCGGTACCCTTTACGTTTTTTTGCGAACTTTTTTATATCGCTGGATCAAGGGGTCTACACACGATCGAGCGGCAGGGAGCCAGCCTTGTCGGCATGCTTTGAACTCATTCGTAAAAGTTAACTGGTCCGCTGGAATTCCAATTATCTTCAAAGCGTACCAACAATGTCGGGTCCCAGCAGCTGGATCGTCTGTAGACCCCTTTAATAGTCCCAGATTCTGATTCAGTGTCCTCTAATAATTTAATATTTTAACAATTTCTGACCGACAACAATTTGTTATTATTATTAACTGATACGACTTTATAGCTAGGATAAAGCATTGTATTGATAAAGGCAAAAAGGAGTAATATTCTAATATTTCTAATGTAAGACAGTCTTTGTGAATTGTATGCTCTGGCCGTGCCGTCTACTGGGTCAAACGTCGAATTTCCGCGAGTTGACGAGTTTATTTTGTTGGCCCGTCGCGTAGGCCCGTCGGCGTTGTGCGTTGTCCGTCGACTATTCTGTGGCTCACATCAGTCACATCTAGTCATAAATAATATCAATTAAAATTATTTATAAAAAAATGGTCATAGTGACAGTGTCATTTAATTTTTATCAACTCATTATTCGTTTTTTTGCAATTATACCCAATAAAGATTTTTTTACATTTTTGGTGATTTTCCCAACTCAATCAACATTGGGGGGGGAGCGTACCCCCCCATAACCCCCCGTGGGTTCGTCTCTGCCACCTGTGTAATCGTCCGCCAATCCGCCTCAAATATACACCACTGTATGTACCCATAAAAAAAGATCGTATTTACAGACTATATCATTCACCCTTCTCAATGATTAATGTAATATTTGATACAGAGTTGGAGTATGTAATTTTGCAAGGGATAACAGCAAATGTCATTTCCGAACCTGCAGATTTACTACTGCACCTAAGTTCGTGAATTTTTAACGTCCTCATCCGAAACAGCCAACATAAACGAAATAAAGTACATCTCGTCACTTATATCACTCTCTCCTTTTTCCACTGTGCGTTCGTTTTAACTCTGTCGGCCCTTTCTCAATTCAGTTAACCCCGGTCCTTGACCTAGTTACGCATATTTTTAGTTTTTCCTCTTTCCTGATCCTATTCTGAGTATAAATCCGGGGTGATAAATTTTCATTTTTCTTTCCCATGTTTGTAAAATACTAGCCGGGATTCTGTGTGTGGGATTGTTGCATCAAAAACAAGTGTGAAATATTATATTAAATTGAGGAGGTCTCTGAATATCTGAGGATTATGTGAAACACTTTTGTTATGGTATAGAGTGGAATAATAAAATTTCAACATGGAGAAATAAAAGAAAACAAAGTAGAAATTGGAGAAAAGAAATGAATTAAAATGTGTAATGAACAAATGAACAGGAGGATCCTAGACAGGTCTGCTGAAACCATAACAGAAAATTGATTACTATTAGGGGTTACATATACTGTAAGTACTGTAAGTATTAATCATAATAAATACTAAGAATAAATTAAATTATAATATTTTACCGGTATATCAATCTGGGTTTCGCACAGGCCACATCTATGTGACCGCATTACTAGGTGTCATGGATGATATGATTGAGGATATAGACTCAGGAAAAACAACATTCTCAATTTTATTAGATTATTCAAAGGCGTTTGGACACGATTAGTCACGAAATTTTATTTGCTATTCTATTTTGCCCCCCGTTGTTTTCTATACATACATATAACATAACAAACTCTCTAAATCAAAGTAGATTTATACGCGGACGACACTAAAATATATTATTCATTTTTTTCACAACGATTTGAATCAGGCAAATGAAATTAATAATAATGATTTACAAAGACTAGTTGAAATATCTATACGCTATAAATTAGGTATAAACCCAATGAAGTCGTCTGTTCTTGTATTTGGCAAACTTAAGACTCAAGTGGGGGCAGATATAAAAGTTGCAGCAGGAAGTACTGACTTGACATGTACAGGGTGGACCGAACTAGATGGGATTTAAAGTTTTCTCTAAAACTATGGCAGATAGACAAAAACCAATATAGGTGTCCCGAGCTCGATTTTCGAGAAACAAACAACGGAGCAAACCGCGATCGTCTATCTTCTTCATCTACCGAGCTACAGAGCGTTTTTGGAAAATTGACATTTTTGGATTTTTGGAAGGATCTCAATTACCAAGTGTCGAAGTAACACATTCTTAAGGCACTTTTTTGAGTAGAATCCGATGATGATAAGAAGAAAATTATGCATACCTCAGTTTTCGAGACCTAGACGTAACTTGTGTTTTTTTTTAATGGAATACCCTGTAATTTATTTCATTATTTGATCGCAACTTAAATTAACTATTCAAAACGATATATTAGATGTCATATTTATCCCTAGAAAAGTGGTTAATCTTCGAAAAATTTAATATATTTGTGAGGAGGCCATGGAAAACTATTAACAACAACAACACTATAGAATAATTTTGCCAAAAATAGAAAAAACTAAACTACAATAAATGTTCGAATTGTCTTGCATTGACATCTATGCATATTTATCGCATTTATAATATTTATTAAGAAAGCCATGGTAAAAAAAAAGAAAATCGCAATAATCGTAAATGTCAAAAACTAATTTGTGAGTTAATTGTGAGTGAGCATTATTAAAAATGTTTGAATTTAGTAATGGTAAAACATATGATATGGTTAAGTGTTTTATAGAATGCGGAGAAGATTCAAATGTAGCTTCTGAGCGCTTTGTTTTAATAGGTAAGTTATAGACAGCAAAACTTTGTGCCAAAGATGCCTCAAAATATACAGGGTGCACAGAAAATGAGGTCCAACTTCTACAATTTCGACCTTCAATAAATCGATTATTTTAAATGGAACATACTGTATTTTATAATCCTATTCGCTCCCCCTTTTCACTAACTTTCAACTATTCCCCTAGAGCTAAAATGTACGATTATTGGGTTATTTAAAGTTATTTAGAAAAATGGTTGAATTAACATTAATATCGACGATAGTGTTCCATGGAGAACACAGTAATTTTCAATTTTGTAAGAGAATCACAGTAGATTCATTAAAGTTGCTTAAAGTTCGTCAGGGATGGTAAAAAATTTCTCAGCGGAGGTTATGGAATCATCTCTTTCTTCTACTAGTAGTAGTTCTTATACATTATTTATTATTTTTCCCACATTTAATTATTTTTTGAGAGAGAGACCGTACAAAACAGGAATAAATCGAACTTTTTACCATCCCTAAGCAACTTTAATGAATCTACTGTGATTCTTTTACGAATTTAATGTAAATTATTATTATTACTATAAATTACTGTATTCTCCATGGCGCACTATTCTCGATATTGACGTTAATTTAACAATTTTTCTAAATAACTTTAAGTAATCTAATAACAGTACATTTTAGCTATGGGGAATGCACACGTAGGCAGAAAGGCAATAAAAGAGGGGAGCGAATAGGATTATAAAATACAGAAGTTCCATTTGAAATAAGCGATTTAAAGAAAGTAAAAGTTGTCGAAGCTTCCATATCTTTATATTTTAGAAATAATAATAATTGTAAAAAAGAATACACATAAATTTATCTTTCAAAATTTTCACCATGATTATCCCACACGGCATGGCTTTAATTTGCAATATTCCACACACAGGTTAGAATTGTACAAATCAAAAATGATTCTTTATTGTTTACTTGTTTTTGTTTTCTGCTTCTCTATTTAAATGTATAAATACTTTTTCATTTGTATTTTACTTCCACATCCAGTGGAAGTATAGTAACGACAAAAATTTTTTTTTAAATTTTTATTGTTCAAATAGGCTTATAATGTCACGAAACGTCGAGATTTTAAGTTTGAACGAAAAAAAAATTTCTGTCTGTCGGTCTGTCGGTTTGTCTGTCTTTCGGTCTGTCTGTAACTTTTTTTGTGCGCACGTTTACTCTGGTACCGTTTGAGATATTGACTTGAAATTTAACGAGATCTAGAACTAGATTATATTTTCATCTTGTTCCGTCGAAGGGTTGGGGGATAAATTGGGATAAATTTGGGGGAAATAGGTAAATCAAGCAGGTAAGAGTCCATAAAATTGGTATTTAGTATATACAAGAGAAGCTAAGGTCCCAAAAAAAGTTTTGGCATTAGCCACCCCCATTACCACCCCCCCCTCATTATTAAAGGGGATGAAAAAAAATTGTGATTTAGTATGTGAACGAGAACCAGAAACCTCAAAATATTTTCTTACTTCATCCACCCCCATTACCACCCCCCATCACCACCCCCATCCCGCTACCGATGTGGGGTATCGTTTTATGGGTGTTTGGGGTAGAGGATTTGAAATATTATATTATTAAAGTTCCATAAACAATTATTTCCACATACAAATTTTTTTCGTTGTGTGACTTGGATAAAAAATTTGGATGTGGAAGTAGTGGAAGTAGTTCCTTGGGCAGCGGTTTTTTTATATGGACTTGTCCTAGATCAATTGGATTAATAAATGGCTACTCTATTCTATTTTATTCATTTTCTGGACACCCTGTATATTTTGGGACATTTGTAGCTTGAGCCCATATAAGCTCCATCTCACATAGACATATGGGGGAAAAATTAGTTATCGGAATTTACCATAGCGAAGGTTACTAATTTCCAACAATGGGTTAGTTTTCGCTTCAGATTTCATCAAAATCAAATCAGACTCTATTGGTTTCTTAGCTAGGGAATGGTATTGGCAGTTACCTTAAAATAATGAATAGAATTCGAATCCAGCATAAAAAATAATGCAAGTCATTTAAAATAAGTTAATGTCAACTTCCGGTATAACTATCTACCCCCAGAGACATCTATGTGAGTTTCCTACAAATTCTATAGAAACAGAAACTGAATTAGTTAGTTAGTTTGGCAATCGGCCCAGAGATGACGCACGATGTCGAAGTCTGGAAGTTGTAGAAAAATTCCAGAAGGAGGAGAGAACATTCTGGAGCTCTCATCTTTGGGTATATAAAGGTATGGAGAAGCCCAGAACAGTTCTGAAGACAGTTGAGTACAGTTCAATGAGCAGAGTAGTTTAGTTCAGATATCGAATTGGGAAACATTAAGAACAAGTAAGCAAGTGATCAAGTGACTGAAGTAGTAAATTATAGTACTTAGTGTAATATTAATAAAGTAATTGATTATTGTAATTAGTATGTAAGTTAATAAATTACTGTTTAGTTACCCTGGTGTTATAATTTACGGATCCACGATAGGGGTGTAAACACGTAAAACTATTATAAAACCAATTTCTTCTATCCTAGAAAATTAAATTAAAGTGTAATACCCTATGATCCTTACATTCAGTATTTAGTTAAATGGGCATATCCTAATTCTAATTTAATTAAGTGTAAGTTTTCAAGTTTATTATGTTGTCACTTCATTATTTAGTATTTTTATTGTATGTTTCTTTTCTATGAACACTTGATAAAATAGTTTTGATCAATAATAATTGTATTGTCTTTCAGTCTCCCTGTAGTCATATTTAAGTTTATATGTTAACTTATTATACAGTGTGTCCCAGGATAGATGTAACAAGAGGTGTAATGGACCAAAAATTTTGGAATGGTATTTGGGGATTGAGTTCTGCTTGTTGTAAAACTAAAGTATACCAAAAATGACTTCATTTGGTGTTCTACAGGATGTTTTATAAGCAAAGTTGTAAAAATCACCACTAATAAAGTACCTTTATTTCTCAAAATATGAAAAAATTCCACTAAGAAAAGTTATATAGAATGCAATTTTATACCTCTATACCAAATTTCAGGAATATAAAATTATTTTTTTGAAACTTCCCATTTTTTCAATAAATTAGGATTTTATTTTGAACCATTCAATTAAAACTGCATAGAAATTATTTTTTGCGAATTAATATTTAAAGTTATATAGAAGCTAAAAGTAGGCTATGAGAAAAGCAGTGGATACACATTTATCATTTATTATTGACATATCTGTCGAACGTAGTCAATATTATCCTTAATGTCTGTTTCAAATTAACGAACCAAGCATAAAAAACCGCTGCCCAAGGAATCACTACTTCCACATCCGGATTTTCTATCCAAGTCACACAACGAAAAAATTTTGTATCTGAAAATAATTATTTATGGTATTTATAATATAATATTTGAAATCCTCTACCCCAAAAACCCATAAAACGATACCCCACATCGGTAGTGGGGTGGGGGTGGTGACAGGGGGTGGGAGTGGGGGGTGGACAAAGTAAAAAAATATTTTGAGGTTTCTGGTTCTTGTACACACACTAAATCACATTTTTTTTTCATCCCCTTTAATAATGGGGTGGGGGTGGTAATGGGGGTGGCTAATGCCAAATTTTTTTTTGAGACCTTAGCTTCTCTTGTCTATACTAAATATCAATTTTATGAACTCTTACCTGCTTGATTTACCTATTTACTCCAAATTTACCCCAATTTACCCCCCAACCCTTCGATGGAACAAGATGAAAATATAATCTAGTTCTAGATCTCGTTAAAGTACATATGTGTACCAAATTTCAAGTCAATATCTCGAACGGTTCCAGAGTAAACGTGCGCACAAAAAAAGTTACAGACCGACAGACAGACCGACAGACCGACAGACCGACAGACAGAAATTTTTTTTCGCTCAAACTTGAAATCTCGACGTTTCATGACATTCTAAGCCTATTTGAACAATAAAAATTTTAAAAAATTTTTTTGTCGTTACTATACTTCCACTGGATGTGGAAGTAAAATTAAGTGAAAATGGTACTCAGAGTGCGTGAAAAAATTTATATTGTGCAATGCTACGGAATTGGAAGTGAAAAACCGCTAAGAGAAGTGGTAAGCCAATTTAATTTGAAATTTCCAAACACTGCTTTGTCACGTACTCAGGTTATGAGAATAATTAAAAAGTTTCTGGCTACTGGAAGTGTTCTTAACATGAGAATAAAAATAAAAGCATATGATGAAGACAATGTTGGGGCTATTATAGCTCATGCCTCTGTTATAGAATATCCTAGGATGCCACTAAGAGAGAGATCAGCTCTTATTAATATTAGCAAGTCTGAACTCCAAAGAATTTACAAGGCAAAGAAAATTAGGGCATATAAAGCAAATTATAAACATACGCTTGAAGAGGGAGATGACAGCCGTGGGTTGGATTTTTGCTTGACCATTGGAGAAAAAATCATGGAAGAGAGATTTTTTCATCATTTCATAATTTTCTCAGATGAATCCACATTCACAACCAATGGTGTTGTTTCATCTCAGAATTGTCGGTTTTGGGCTTCAGAAAATCCAAATTTTAGAATTCATTGTAGAAGACAATATTATAAAAAAGTGAATGTCTGGTGTGCCGTTTCTTATCACGTTGAGGGAAAGTTAAACCAGCTCACTTATTTACAGCTTCTTCAAAGATTTTCTGAAGAACATTTAAATATTTTAAGAGATATGCCTTTAATTCACTTTCAACATGACGATTGCCCTGGCCACTCCACAGAAATGGTTAATCGGTGGTTGAATTTAAATGGAGAAAATTGGATTGCCAGGAATGGACCGATCAAGTGGCCGGCGAGATCCCCAGACCTATCAATATTGGATTTCTTTTTATGGGGTCGCCTCAAGCAGTTGGTTTACGCTGAACCACTTCCTAACGCTGTAGCAGTATTGAAGCAGAGAATTACAAATGCCGTAAACTCCATACCGTTAGATCATATTCGAAACAGTTTTAAGGACTTCAGGCGAAGGATCGAAATGTGTGTGGATGTGGGTGGTAGCTACGTCGAATAATAAAAAAATTGTAAACATTGTTTTGTATTGGTCAATAATTAATTTGTTTGTGAATCTGTTATGTTTTTGACATTTATTACTTGTAATAATTTTTAAACCTCATTAATCTTGTGTTAGTAATTGTTTCTTGTTTTACAATTAGTTCGATTAACATTATACCTTCTTACATCTCGTATATTCAATTTTTTATTTACCAATGGCCTACTTTTTGAGATGATTAACATTTGCTCCTACACAACTTTAAATATGAATTCGCAAAAAATGGGAAGTTTCAAAAAAATTATTTTATATTCCTGAAATTTGGTATAGAGGTATAAAATTGCATTCTAAATAACTCTTCTTAGTGGAATTTTTTCATATTTTGAAAAATAAAGGTACTTTATTAGTGGTGATTTTTACAACTTTGCTTATAAAACACCCTGTAGAACACCAAATCAAGTCATTTTTGGTATACTTTGGTTTTACAGCAAGCAGTACTCAATCCCCAATTACCATTCCAAAATTCCAAAAATTTTGGTCCATTTTGGTCTTGTTACATCTATCCTGGGACACACTGTATATACTCAATATATCAATATTATGTATGTAATTATATGGTCTACAATAAACATTATTATTACTATTATTATTAAAATAAAAATATATATAAAAATATGGCTTGCTTTCTAACGTCATTAAAGATTAAAGACTGAGCAACGTCCCTGTAATTCACATTATATTATCTATAATAAAAAATGTCTACTTAACTTGTGACGACTCCACGCTTGTCTCTCCAATCCCCTAAAACTCCTCCCTTTCGTAAAATATGTAGGCCGCATGTCACAAAGAATGAAACTTTTAGCTTCATATTACGCATCTTTTCTTCAAATTACACACTTCTTGTGGAGAGCCTATCAAAACTTTTTTGACGTTTTAATAACGAAACTGTATTCACATATTTCCATATTTAAATGAGGTGCTAGACGCCCCACGTTGTAATTGTCCCCGGATTCTGTTTAAAAGGCCGCCCGTAAGATGGTTTTTGTGGTAATTTAATAAATCTCGCTTTATGAAGATTGTATCATGAGCTAAACGTTCATAACTCCGTAAAACTTTTGATCCGCTCTGAGTAGGGTTTTTAAACATCTGTCCTGAGACTATCAGAAGTGACAGGAATGAATTAATCTGTGTAATTCCTGTATGGTTGCATGATGGGCTTGACTGGAGATATTAAAATGAGAGTTAAATAAAACTTGCCGGTGCCGTACTTAACAAAATGATTTCGTAGTTCGAGAATTTCTCTCTCATCCCTGAACCGACTCAAAAAATTTTTTGATAGGCCTTTAGAGACAACATTATAAAATGGTACCAGACTATTGAAAAGTCAAAAAACGTTTTTTTAAATTTTTTTCTTTTTTTTTCCTAGTACCATTCTATAAAGCTGTCTCTAAGAGAATATCAAACAATTTTTTTAATCGGTTCAGAGATGCAAGATAAATTCTCGAATTACGTTCACGAAACCCCCACCTTAAAGATGGAAATGTTCTACAATCAAATAATATACGGGTATAACAGTTCATTTTTATTAAGGGTATTTTGTACCAAAATTCTGTAAATTTTCGTAAAATTTCGTATCTTTTAGTTGGTCCATTACTATACTTTCCTTAGATTCAGCCTAAAAAGGCCGATAGATCCAAAATATAGAATAGAATAGAATACGTTTATTAACCCAAGTGATCATAAATTATGACATAGGACAAGTCAATACAACACATTAGTAGATAATTAATAGGCATACATTAAACTATTCACTTATATTATATAACCCACACACATTCACTAAAGTACCAGCTAATAGCAAATAATTTCGTTTTATTAGTATTATTCATCAACAATGTCGTATTTGACAAACATTAATTAGTATGATTTAGAAAATCTTCTACTGAGTAAAACGTATTTGCCACAAGGAATGATTTTAAAGTTGACAGAAATTTTTTTACATTTACAATATTTTTTATATTTGTACTTAATTTGTTATATAAAACTGATCCCATATAGTATGGGTTAGATTTATATAACTCTAATCTATGCAAATCATATTGCAAATTGGAGCCATGACGGGTAGAGTAGTTGTGAAAAATATTTTGTGTATTAAATTAGTTCATATTTTTCTTTACAAATTTTAATACTTCAAAAATATACAGACTAGGCAATGTTAAAATTTTATTTTGGGCAAATGGCATTCTACAAGACTCTCTTACATTCATTCCAAACATGGAACGTATGGCTCTTTTTTGTAATATGAATACTCTGATCGCAGATGTTGAATAACCCCAAAAAATAATGCCGTATCGAATTCGTGATTCAAAATTACAAAAATAGTACGTTTTAAGAGTATCTAAGCTGGTGATATGGCGCGATCGTTTTAATGCAAAACAGTTACTTGCACAATTATTGCATATAAACGTGATATGTGTTTTCCAGTCTAGGGATAAATCTATATTAATTCCCAAAACTTTATGAGATGTTACTTGTTGAATTGATTTTTTATTATGTTTAATTAGTACACTAGACGTATAATTTTTTCCGACGGGATGAAACTGCATAACGAAAGTTTTATCCTGGTTCATTACACTCAAAGAAAATGATAGGTAAATTTAACCAAAAAGAGCATATGAAATCGCGTCTATCTAGTTTCATAGTTAAATCAATCAGAAAAGAATAGTCATACAACTTTATTTGTTTTCGTAAACAAATAGTAGTTTAATAATCATATCTTCTTGTAACAAATTAAATATAAATAGTACAACGACTTTGTTTTTTGTTCACCAACAAATTTTTAGGTTGATCTACATTTTATTGTATGATGAAGTTTTTTTTGGTTAGCCAAAATCTCAGTATTGAGACATCAGACCACCTAAACCAAAGATTAGAGATCGTTTATAAGATCCATCCAAATATATCGATGATCCCTGAGAGAATTTGAACATTGCAATCATGTTATTAATTTTCTATAAATTCATAAGAGTGTAAGATAATGCATGATTGATTATTGTCAGTGATTTGTATGTGGTGTCATCTGGGAATAATTTCTGTAATAGACTACGTGGTAAGCAAGCAAATTTTATGGTAATTCTTTTAGAACTTCTAGAAGACGACAATAATATTGGTTTGTCTACCAAGTACAATAGTACAGCGAACTAATACTGGGTTAGAATTACAATTCGATAATAGTTAAAAATAAATATACTATTATCTAGTTTAGTTTGACAGAATTCAACAAAATAATAGTCAGACGAACAAAATAATAGTCTTATTCATCTATTTTTCAAGTTAATGTTTGTTTTGTTATACGACAACTTTTTATTAATTAAAATAACAATCACCTCTTGTTTAAAAATACCATCAATATAGTTTGGTTTAACAAAATTAACGATATTGTTAGTTAACCATTTTTTTTGTTGAATTTACCCATACTATTTATTTGAGTGTACTAACTGGACACAGCTGTTTCAGAAAACACCTATATACTATAGGGGTGGTTGACAACCCCGGCTGCAGGTTCTGCGGGGACGAGGAAGAAAGTTATATCCACGTCCTAACTTCCTGCCCTAGTCTTATGAACTTGAGGCACAAACACTTCGGCATTGGTTTTCCGGTGCTGGAGAAAGTAAGGAATGCTCCCATAGAAATAAAGTTGATGTCACTTCCGGTTGAACCGGAAGTAACTTTTTTTTCTTAAATAGAATGACCGCTGCCCAAGGAATCACTACTTCCACATCCAGATTCTCTATCCAAGTCACTCACAACGAAAAAACTTTGTATGTGAAAATAATTGTTTATGGAACTTTAATAATATAATATTTGAAATCCTCTACCCCAGGTTGGACAGGTTGAGGTTTCTGGTTCCTGTACATACACTAAATCACATTTTTTTCATCCCCTTTAATAAGGAGGTGGGGGTGGTATTGGGGGTGACTAATGCCAAAAATTTGTTTGAAACCTTAGCTTCTCTTGTGTATACTAAATACCAATTTCATGGACTCTTACCTGCTTGATTTATCCATTTACCCCAAATTTACCCCAATTTACCCCCCAACCCTTCGACGGAACAAGATGAAAATATAATCTAGTTCTAGATCCCGTTAAAGTACATATGTGTACCAAATTTCAAGTCAATATCTTAAACGGTTCCAGAGTAAACGTGCGCACAAAAAAAAGTTACAGACAGACAGAAATTTTTTTTTCGCTCAAACTTAAAATCTCGACGTTTCATGACATTTTAAGCCTATATGGACAATAAAAATTTTTTTAAATTTTTTTGTCGTTACTATACTTCCACTGGACGTGGAAGTAAAAATTCAAAAGATAAGTGAGACACTAACAATTTTTTATTTTTTTTCAAAATGGCCGCGTCAGATGAACGCGATGTAAGAGAATTACTAAGTAGGCTACGGAAATTATTAGTAGGGTTGTAGACTTGTCTGTAAAGAACAAAATAGTTATTTGAATTACTGATAGGTAAGACTACTTTTAGTTTTTCCTCAAAAGATGGAATTTTCTTTTCATTTTCGTAGAGATCCTATGACATTTTTTAAGTGGGACCATGCTATTTCCTTTTATTAATCAGAAATAATGATTTATAACCTTATTACCTTATGCTATCAAATTAGGATTTCAAATAATACTATAACTTGGCTAAATAACGTTTGTCAATTTTGACAGTAAAATTATAATGTGTAATAATAGCAGTAAAAGTAACTATGAAAAAAACTACTTAATTTTTAAAATCTTTAAATACACCTGTTTTATTTATGTCTAAATGGTTTTTAGACGTTTAAAATTAGAAATAATCTTGTATGTAACACGTTCCGAAAGACAATTTTGCGTAACTCGTGTTATTTTGCGGGATCTGGCTTCTCTCGCTCCTCAAACATCCACTAGTTACACAAAATAAAATCTTTCATAACTGGTTACATAAATAGCTATTTTTCTGCTCAAATAGGCTTAGAATGTTATGAAACGTCGATATTTTAACTTTGAGCCAAAAAAAAATGTGTCTACCTGTCTGTCGGTCTGTCTGTAACCTTCCTTTTGTGCGCACAATTACTCTGAAGCGGTTTACGATATTGACTTAAAATTTGGTACACCCATGTATTATAACGAGATCTGGAACTAGCTTATATTTTATCTTATTCCGTTGAAGTGTGGAAAGTAAATGGGGTGTTAAATAAGTAAAACAATCAAGTAAGAGTCCATAAAATTGAAATTTAGTGTATGTACGAGAAGCCAAGGTCTCAACATTTTTTCTGATATCAGCCATCCCGCTATCACCACCATTACTACCTCCGCCTTATTATTAAAAGTTGTAAAAAATTTAAACTGTGATTTATTGAGGGTACAAGATTTAAGACCTCAAAGTCTTTTTTGGCATCAGTCACCGCTAGTATCACCCTCTTTAATAATAGGGTGGGGGTGGTAGTGGGGGGTTGGACAGGAAATCTGGATGCAGAAGTGGCAGGCCTTTTTTGTAATGAATGTGACACTATTGCATTTTGTGAATCAGTTAAAATTCTAGGCATAATATTTGATACATACTTGGATTGGGGAAATCATATCATAGATAGCACATAGTGTGCGTTATTTTGGAACGCGTTGGTCGCTTTAATTTTTTTTTTTTTTTTTTGAGATATAGTGCTCGATGAGCTTTATTGGAATGTTTTGAAAAATTTGTAATTTTCATATTTTCAAGGTCTACTAAACTTCTCTAGTTATTCAATAGCCAAATTTAAAATTTCTCACTTTTCGACTGGCCTTGTATAAAAGTCGATTAAGTTTACTAAAAAGATAAAGTAGTCATTAGACACTAACTGAGGAAAAAAAACACACACACAAAAAATTTAAATCGGCCAACGCGTTCCAAAATAATGGGGTATTTGCGGTATTAAATAGTACACACTGTATATGTAATAAATTACGCAGCAACTGTTATCATCTGAACTTTATGTCATTACACTATAACTACGTACGAATTCACTTTTTGACCTATCGACTCTGACCTTATTCTGTATAACGCAATATATAGCTGATGCATCTGACTCCTGCTTGGTCAAAATGTACTATTAGAATTGATCAGAACATACAGCGGTATCATTCTTTTGTTAAAATTTGCACACTATTAATAAGTATGTTTCAGTTTTCTGTGGGCCACCCTGTACCTCAAAATTTTGGAAATAAATTACAAGACTCGTGGATTTCTTCCATTTTCTACATCCATTTAAGACCGCTTGAGTGGAACGAGCTGTTTTTTAAAATGGGCCACGTTAGGGAGAGCTCTTTGGTATAATGGTCGACATCAATTGTCTCGTAGGCTATTTCGGCAGCGACAGCGCTTCGGATTCGGCCCGCTCGTAAATCACAGCCATCATCAAAGGGGCATTCGTTCCCAGCGACGCGTCTGCCTGTCCAATTTGCAACTGAATTATATTTTGACAAGCCCCTAAAACACTAATTGAGATTTAAAGCCGCGAACTTGTAATTGTGTTTTATTTCATTATGAATTATTATAAAATAACTCTTTTATAAAGCGTAAAAATTCAACAGCTTTTACAACTTTTATACAAAGCAGTTTGTAAGATTACACAACCCCACAAAAAAATATATTCAGAGCAGCGAACCACCCCCATGTATCCCTATGTATTTTTGGTCGCTGAATCCGAATTCGAGGTAAAAAAAAATCGCACACCCCCAACATCATTAGCTGAAATGGGGTAAAAAGAAGATTAAGCTACGAGAATAGTTGTTACATCTTAATCAATCAAATTATACAAATTAAGGTTAAACAGCAGCGTAATACAATAGATATGAAACACACCCCCTGGGAGGGGCGAAAACTAGCCCCCATATATAAAAAAATCGATCCAAAACAGCAATGACTGCTGAAAAAGCTCGAACAGTTTTATTAAAGTGATAAGAAACTGCATCAGGTCTGACGTAATCTTCATAAACTGTCCCTATAGGGTTGAGAACAACCACCGCCAAGTTTAAAAGATACGAGAAAAACAAGAAAAACGTAAAATCCAACAGGAAATTGCATAGTACTCTAAAAGAGAACTAGAAACTTACGCACCATCAACGTCCTACAGTGTCAACCCTCAGAAGGTGTGAAAACTACCCCCATTCAACATTCAACTTGAAAAAAGCTGCAGTGACCCTCGAAAAGCTCGAAACTCCGGAGGTTTGTAAAGGTGAGAAGAGTCGGCAGTAGTTTTGGCTCAATTATTGAAAACTACCAACAGCGCTGCCAAAAATCACCTCTTATCTTAAATGACAGAAAAAACAAGAAAAAAACATTTATCTAAAAGTATATCTATTTTTATGGATACTATGATTGGTTAAAATTGCGTAGTACTCAGAATTGGACTTAGAAAAGTCACGTACCACTGTTGTTATTCTATTCCACTCCCCTAGGGGGTGAAAACCCCCTGTGTGAAGAAGTTACAGTGACTTCTGAAAAACTCGAAACGTCTGCGTTTTGTTTTTAAACCATCCTACGGATATAGGGGGTGGTTTTCAAGCACAGCGTCGAACATAGTCTAATTTCTTTTCACTTCCACACAACGCAGGTGTTTCGAATTTTTATAGAAGTCACTGTAACTTACATTGGGGGTAGTTTTCACACCCTCTGAGGGTTGACACTGTAAGACGTTGATAGTACGTAAGTTTCTAGTTCTATTTTAGCAATTTCAGCCAATAGCATCCATGAAAATAGAAATCCTGTTGGATTTTACGTTTTTTCTTGTTTTTCTCTTGTCCTTTAAACTTGGAGGTGGTTGTTCTCAACCCCATGGGGGAAGTTTATGAAGACTACATCGGACCTGATGCAGTTTCTTATTACTTTAACAAAACTTAGACATTTCGAGCTTTTTCAGCAGTCATTGCTGTTTTGGATCACTTTTTTTATATATGAGGGCTAGTTTTCGCCCCTATCTGGGGGTGTGTTTCATATCTATTGTATGTACGCTGCTGTTTTACCTTAATTTGTATAATTCCATTGATTAAGATGTAACAACTATTCTCGTAGATTAGTCTTCTTTTTACCTCATTCCAGGGGTGTTTTTTGGCTATAGCTAATGATTTTGGGGTGTACAATTTTTTTTGACCTCGGATTCGGATTCAGCGACCGAAAATACATAGGGATACATGGGTCTGGTTTGCTGCTCTGAACATTTTTTTTGTGGGGCTGTTATCTCCGGCAGGCAAGATCGAAATCCTAGTCATTCAAGACGTATTTGATACCATAGAACTGAAAGTAGAAAAAAGGTCACATACCCTATACTATAGCTGCAACAATAGAATACATGTAGATGGAGTAGGATTTGCGGTGAATCGACGGCTCAAAGGACACGTAATTGGATTTGAGGCAGAAAGCCACAGAATATGCAGAATCCAAATAAAAGGAAAGTTCTTCAATTACAGCTTTATAAATGCCCACGCACCTACTGAAGAAAAACCTGAGGATGAAAAAGAACAGTTCTACGAGGAACTCGAAAGGATATACAGACGATGCCCAGGAAATGACATAAAAGTCATACTAGGCGATATGAACTCTAAAGTTGGAAGGGAGCAGTCCTTCCAACCAACAATAGGAAAGCACAGCCTACACGAAGTCAGTAATGACAACGGAGTACGCCTAGTAAACTTGGCGGCATCGCTGAACATGACCATAGTCAGTACATATTTTGAGCATAAGGACATTCACAAAGCAACATGGACATCTCCGGATGGCAGAAGCAAGAACCAGATAGATCACATTTTAATTGACTCCAGACATGGCTCTAATGTCATTGATTGCAGAAGTTATAGAGGCGCCAATATAGACTCAGATCACGCGCAAAGAGCGCGGGACGCCTAGGAATCATTGGTATGATGAAGAATGTGCGGAAGTAACAGAAAGAAAGAATGAGGCGTACAGAAAAATGCAGACCCGAAGAACAAGATTAGCTGTAGAGGAATACTAGGGGAGAAGAAGGGAAGAAAAGCGAATCCATAAAGCAAAAGAAAAGAGAATACCTGAATCACGAGCTGCAGGAAATAGAGAATCTCAACAGAGAACAAGAATATAGACAGTTTTACACAAAGTCAAATTTTGCAAGAAGAAGTTACAAACCACAAACTACACAATGTAAAAACGCACAAGGAGATCTTTTAAGCGCTAGACGCGAGGTATTAGACCGGTGGGTGGAACACTTCAACACCTTACTGAATACAGGAAACGAGCCAGGAAATGTGCCACCAGAGATGGAAAATGACAACCAAGACCCAGGAAATAATGAGGACCAGCAACTACCCACCAACCATGGACGAGGTTAAAGAGGCCATTAAAAAGCTGGCAAACCACAAGTCTCCGGGAAGTGACAATCTCCCGGCGGAGCTCCTTAAAGGTGATAGTGAGGACCTAATTGTGGCCATACATAAGCTGTTGTCAGAAATCTGGACACAAAAGATACTCCCAGAGGAGTGGAAGATAGGCATAATCTGCACTATCCACAAAAAAGGAGACGTCCTCGAATGCTCAAACTATAGAGGCATTGCCCTATTAAATGCTGCATGTTAAAGTAAAATGTTTAATTGTCTAATTTTCAATATGTCCATGCTTTTGATGTTTCAGTTTATACAAAACTGGTCAATGTTAATTGTTGTAATAATTTTGACATAGCTGTCTGTTAATTTCTGAATCTCGTAATTATCAATAAATGTGTTCTAGTATTTATCATATTTCGTATATCTCAATATGGTAGCAGAGCGTGGTTCCCGTACGGACTAAGTGCTCAATAAATACTGGAACTTTTCGGTGAGTCTTTTCTTTGTGACTTGTTGTTTGATTTAAGTCAGATACGTGAATATTGGCAATCAAGTCGAAGTAGTGTGAATCTTGGCCGTATATTTGGAAATACGTATTTAACAGTCTTAGCAATGGAATATCACGGAATAGAAAAACTGCAAGGCGCCGAAAATTGGAGTATCTGGAAATTCGCTGTTAGAAATATACTACGTGGTATTGAGGGAGCCTACGAAGTGTGTATCGGTGACCTCAGAAAACCAACAGTTTTAGTGGATAATGCAACTCCGGAAGATAATGCTAGATACGAGATGAGTCTGAAAATTTGGGACAAGGCCGATCGTGCAGCCAGTCAAATCATTGTCAAGACGTTGGAGGCTAAAGTTATGGCATTGCTTGTAACTTGTGAGTCTGCAAGGGAAATGTGGATTAAGTTGCATGCTGTTTTTGAACAACAGACAAAACAAGCAGCTCACACTGTCCAGGCTGAATTTTTTAGTTTTAGCATGAATCCAGCTGATGATATGGTAACTCACATCAGCAAATTTGAAGGATTGACTTTACGTATGCAACAACTAAATGTAAAACCAGATGAGTCATCGTTAATGGTGAAGTTATTGGATACTTTATCAGATGATTATGAAAGTTTTAGGCAGGCGTGGTGGGCGAGGGCTGAAAACCAACAGACGTTTGCTAATTTAATACAAGTGCTAACGTCAGACGAAAAACGTCGCCAAAAGACAGCTCAAAAACACGACGAGTTGGTAGCACTTATGGCAGCTAAGAGTAAAACTCAATGGAAGAGTGAACCTAGTAGCAGTAAAAATCAGCAGTCGAGGAAACCCGTCGGATTCACAACTGATAAAAGCAAAGAGAAGAATTCGAACTTCAAATGCTATGGTTGCGGAGCAAGAGGTCATTATCGACGAAATTGTCCAAATTCAAGACAAAAGAAGGGACCAGGTAGCGCAAATTCATCAAATTGTGCTAGAGGTGATCAAGCTTTCATAAGTGAAACCATGAACGCGGAAATTGAAAATGACATGTGGATTGTTGACTCTGGCGCAACTGACCATATGACGCATCATCGTGAATGGTTTTCGTCATTTGAAAACTTCACAACACCGGTTCAAATAAAAATCGGTGATAAGTCCACAATGAATGCCCTTGGAAGAGGAACAATTAGATTCGAAGCCGCCGTGAATGGAAATTGGCTACCGTGCTACATGGAGAATGCTCTGTATGTGCCAAATGTGCGTAGAAACTTGTTTTCTGAGATATCCGCGCTTGATAAGGGGATGACGTGTAACTCGTCCAGGACCGGATGTGAATTCATAAAAGATGGACTTATCAAGGCACGAGCTGTACGCATCAATAAAATGTTCAAGATGGATATTCGTGTGAAGCCACCAGAAACGTCATGTGACAATGAAGCGAATCTTATCTCAAAGAATACGATGCAGATTTGGCATGAGCGGCTTGGTCATCAGAACAAACGTCATGTACAGAAAATCCTGAAAGAACGTGGAATTGACATCACAGTTGATGAAGAGTTTTGCGGAGCATGTGTTGAGGGGAAGCAGCATAGAAGTAGCTTCCGATCACGTCAACAGCGTACGGCAGAATCCGGAGCAGTTATTCATGCTGATCTGTGTGGTCCAATGGAATGCGTATCGTTAGGTGGAGCAAAGTACTTCGTGTGCTTTACATGTGACTATTCACGCTTACGCTTAGTTTATTTTCTCAAAGAAAAATCGGAAACTGTGGAGAAAATCTCGGAAATGCTGAATATGGTTAAAAATCAGTACGGGCGCGTCGTGAAAACATTTCAATGTGACGGCGGTCGGGAGTTTGACAATAAAGACGTTCACAAACTTTTGAAATTAAATGGTGTCAAACTAATTATTACAAATCCATATACGCCTGAGCAGAATGGTTGTGCTGAACGCACTAACAGAACTGTTGTTGAACTTGCTCGAACAATGCTTCTGGCGAAGAATTTGCCAAAATTTTTATGGGCTGAAGCAGTTAACACCGCCGTTTATGTTCTTAATCGAACTGGTCCGAGCCGCGTCGATGGAAAGACACCATATGAATTGTTTACAGGGAAGACTGCACACCTGGATAAACTTCATGTCTTTGGTACCGACTGTTATGTGCATGTGCCAGCACAGCAGCGGAAGAAGTGGGACGCGAAGGGAAAACGTGGTGTATTTGTCGGATATTCAGATGATGTGGACGGTTTTAGAGTTTGGATGAAGCCTGAAAGTCGTGTTGTTCGCAGCAAGAGTGTTGTATTTGAACCAGAAGTCGCTGGAAAGACATTGGCGCTGTTTCCTGCCGAAATGAGTGACAACTTGGAAGAAAATAAATTAGAATCAGAAAATGAGCCTACTACTAGTTTATCAACTGATTCAACGACAAGACAATTACGAGACCGTACAATGATTAAAGCTCCTGATCGTTTGATTGAAAGTATGATAGCTGAAATTGACGAGCCGAGAAGTTACGCTGAAGCAACTAAATCATCGGAAAAATACCATTGGAAGGCGGCAATGGAAGAGGAAATGGAATCGCTGAAGGAAAATTCGACTTGGACTTTAGTCGAATTACCAGCAGGACGCAAACCCATTTCAAATCGCTGGGTATACCGTATCAAACGAAAGGCTGATGGTAAGATAGATCGATATAAAGCGAGGCTGGTTGCCCGGGGATTTAGTCAGCGGGAAGGTATCGATTACAGCGAAACTTTCAGTCCTGTTGCTCGATTTGATACGATCCGAACAGTATTAAGTATTGCAGCAAACGAACATCTCGAGTTGGCGCAATTTGATATAAAAGCAGCTTTCCTCAACGGCATAATTGAAGAAGAAATATATATGGAGCAGCCTGAGGGATTTATTGATGGAACTAATCGTGTTTGTAAACTACAGAGAAGCCTGTATGGATTGAAACAATCACCAAGATGCTGGAATAAACGTTTCAAGGATGTGTTGTTTAACTTCGGATTGTATGAAAGTACTGCAGATCCATGTTTATTCTATCGAATTGAAAATGGTAGAAAGTTGGTGGTGGTGCTATACGTTGACGATGGTTTGGTCGTTACGACGAGGAAATCTGATATTAACGATTTCTTGCTTAAGTTAAAAACCAAGTTTAAAATTACTATTGGGCCAGTCGGATGTTACCTGAACATACTGATCGAACGAGGCAATGACGGTTCAATTTTCATTAGTCAAAAGTCATATGCTGAGAGTGTTCTCAAGAAATTTAATATGCAAGATACAAATCCTGTATCAACACCAATGGAAAAATGTCTACTAACAGAGGAAGCAACTGATGCTGATTTGGTTGTCCCGTATAGAGAGGCGGTAGGTTGTCTAATGTATTTGGCTGTTGCGACGCGACCAGATATTGCTTTCGCTGTAAATTACGTGTCACAGTTCCTTGAGAAGCCGGAAGAAAAGCATTGGATAATGGTTAAACGCATTATGAAGTACATAAAAGGTACATCGGCATTAGGTATCCAGTACGAATTTGCTAAAAAGATAGGCGAACTGGAAGCCTATAGTGATGCCGATTATGCTAGCGACTCCAGTACACGGCGCTCAGTAAGCGGAATAGTTTTCAAGTTCAGCGGCGGAACTATTACTTGGTCTAGCAGGAGGCAGCAAAGCGTGTCGTTGTCAACGACAGAGGCTGAATATGTGGCAGCTAGTGAGGCAGCAAAGGACGCTGTATGGCTGAGTCGACTATTCAACGAAATTGCACCGTTAAAATCTGTACCTGTGCTTTTGGTTGATAATGCAAGTGCTATCAAGTTAGCTAAGAACCCGGAATTTCACAAACGCTCGAAGCACATAGATGTGCGTTTTCATTTTGTACGTGAGCGAGTCCAGAATGGTCAACTTGTGATAGAACATGTATCAAGTAAAAATCAAGTAGCGGATATTCTTACTAAACCAATTCCGCGTGTGCAATTCGAACAACTGCGCGGTATGTTGGGCATGATTTGATTATTTAGTATTTGTAAAAACAATTTAATATTTTAGAGGAAGTGTTAAAGTAAAATGTTTAATTGTCTAATTTTCAATATGTCCATGCTTTTGATGTTTCAGTTTATACAAAACTGGTCAATGTTAATTGTTGTAATAATTTTGACATAGCTGTCTGTTAATTTCTGAATCTCGTAATTATCAATAAATGTGTTCTAGTATTTATCATATTTCGTATATCTCAATACTGCATACAAGGTATTCTCAATAATACTGGGCAAACGCATACGACCCTATGCGGAGAGAGAAGTGGGAAAATACCAAGCCGGCTTTAGAGGAGGGAAGTCAACCATACATCAAATATCTACACTAAGGCAAATCCTGGAAAAAACACAGGAGTATGGAATAAGCACCCATCACATATTTGTTGACTTCAAAGTCGCTTACGACACGATTAAGAGAAAGGAGCTATATGCAGCAATGAGACAATTAAATATACCAAATCACTTGGTAAACCTGACACAATTAACACTGGAAAAAGTGGAATGCAGGGTGCGAGTGGGCGGCGACATATCGGAACCTTTCGAAACCACCAATGGGTTGCGACAAGGGGACGCACTCTCCTGTATATTATTTAACATCGCGCTCGAGAAAGTTGTACGTTCAGCGGGTATTACCATGACGGGGACAATATACAATAAGTCCATTCAAATACTGGCCTACGCGGATGATATAGATATCATAGGTATTACCGAAGCAGTGGTAACGGAAGCATACATAGCATTGAAACATGCAGCAAAGGAAATGGGGCTGGTAATTAATATAAACAAAACAAAATACATGCTAGCTGCAGCACAACCAGCAAGGGAGAGACAGCAGCCTCTAAACATCGAAAACGAGGAGATGGAGTCTGCGAGGGAGTTCGTATATCTCGGATCGCTAGTCAATAGCCAAAATGATACAACATCAGAAGTAAAACGCAGGGTCCTTATGGGCAACTGATGTTATTTTGGACTAGCCTCGCAGCTCAGCTCACAGAACATATCTCGAAGCACAAAGGTTAAACTTTATAAGACACTTACAAGACCAGTGTTAACATACGGCTCGGAAACATGGGCCCTTACTAAGAGAGATGAGGAAATCCTGGGGAAGAATCTATGGAGCTGTAAATGAAAACGGGGGGTGGAGAAGGAGATATAATTTCGAGCTGTATAGACTGTATAAGGACCCCGACATCGTAAAAACAGTAAAACTGGGGCGGCTGAGATGGGCGGGCCATGTCATAAGGATGGAAGAGAGTGAACCGGCCAGAAAAACACTGCTCGGCAAGCCAGTAGGCCAACGCAGAAGAAGAAGACCCCGAATCAGGTTTATGGACAATGTAGATACTGACCTGAAAAATATAGGAATAAGAGCGTGGAGAAGGCGTGCGTTGAACAGGGACAGCTGGAAGGAAGTCCTAGAGGAGGCTAAGGCTCACAACGGGCTGTAATGCCAAAGAAGAAGAAGAACTGAAAGTATCGAGGGAACTTTTGTCAACTGTTTATTTTTGAATTCCAGGAGTGTTTTTTTGGCTCTAGCTAATGATTTTTTTTGACCTAGGATTCGGATTCAGCGACCGAAAATACATAGGGATACATGGGTCTCGTTAGCTGGTCTGAATTTTTTTTTGTGGGGCTGTGTACTTTGAATTTATCTGTCAGTATCATGAAGGATGGGCAATGCCTCGACCAATGCATAAGATATTCCTATCTTGACGTAAAACAGAGTAAGATTTTTTTTATTTACCAGAAATATCATTAAGTTTGCATGCACAGTCAAGACGCTTCTGCGCTCGCCCATTATTATTAGTATAGATTAAGACTTAATACATTAAAAATTAATACTGTGTACAGCAGGTTGACATTAAAAACTTTAAAACATAATTACTTTAATATCTTCAGCCGTCTAGGAGACAACTTCAATTTTTTTAACTTATGAGTTATCGTAGTAAGCTCTAATATCGATGTTAGGTAATACAGTTTAATTAACCGGGCTACTGAGTAAAGTTTCTGTTTCATAATTCTTTTACAAAAAAAAAATCAGTACCTAAAATCTATCGTGTTTTAAAGTTACTCTACCTTTACATTTTAAAATGATTACTGTGTAAAAAAATGAAACAAAAGCTTACTTACATACAATTGGATGACAAATTGGATAATGAAGACTTACCTGAAACAAAGAAGTAAACATTATTAAAAAGGGAAAAGCAATTTGAATGAATATTCAACAGACTTAATAATCTGCTGTTAAAAAAGGGCGAACAACAGAGAAACCTTAAGAAAACAACATAATTGGTCTGGATGGCATTATCATTAATTATGTTTAAATTACGGGTAAGATAAAAAATAAGAGCTTTTCTTTCCATTCATGGTCGACTGGCGAGTTAATTGTGTTGCACTGGTAAATGTATAAGCACATAAAAACATGCTGAATTATAAATTGTTCGTAAGCAGACTGTTCGTCGACGGTTTTAGTACGATCCAACTAGGTATATACATTTGTAGTTACTGAAAAAAAGTATAAAGCGGGTATGCTATTAAAATGGGGATAATTAAAAATTCGAACCGAAAATTAATATCAAGGCAATACAATAAAAAAATATGTATACCGGGTGCTCACGAGATCATGTACATTCTCACTTTTTCCTTATTTTTCAAGATAAAAATTTTAAATTAGGATATTTGAGATAAAATATATTTTTTTGACCTAACTGGAGGCAAAGATACACTTCCGATATAGCCAGAAGTACAACTATTTTTTTCATTCTAAGTAGCATCTTGTAAATTTTTTACTCTTATCTGATAGAGGTTTGAATTAATCATTTGAAGTTACACACGTAATAATTAATTTGCCTTCTTGGTAGGCATTTCTATTTAAGTTGCCGCATTGATAATTGATAGGTTACCATGTTAATGAGTAAAATAATTACATATATATACCGGGTGCTACAGGATAGTGGTTCACCTCTATATTTCCTTTATTTTTTAACTTATCCATTTGAAATTTGGGGTGCATAAACTACCTGTAAGAGTGGATTTTTTTACATAAAAACGGTATGAGACCATTTCCGATTTACCCGTAAATGACGCAACTTTTGATTTTTAAATGGAACACCCTGTATACTTTTACAAATTTGGATTTAAGACAACATTCTGAGTGTACCATGAGACTTTCGCTAATTTTTGGGTCGATGTTCAGTTTTTTTTTAAGCATTTTGAGACATTCATCTAGAGTGCTTTGGAATACCAAAATTTGTTCTACGGCAAGTAAAGTCCAAGGGAAAACAGTCGTTTAGTTTCATTAATAACTACTTACGAAGCCTCCAAAATTGAATAAATCACTTTTTTATCGAACACTTTTTTTTTAATGAGAAGGTGGTAGCTCATAGTGTTCAATAAATTATAGATTTTTTTCTGAATTAATTGATATCCATTTCAAATCTATGCTACTTGTTTTTATATTTTATTTAATTTATTTAAAAATATAAAATCACTTTCAATATAGTTTTTATTGAACTTTGCACTACGATTTGATACAGTATTATAAAACAAAATAAAGGTGACAAATGTAAACAATTATTGTTAGTGAAAATTTTGTGTTCAATATTAATATTTCTTAACATGAACTACACCAGTAACGAAAAAACTGACATGATATTAATTTATGGCGAATGCTGTGCTTGCAGGTCAAATGTATGCTCAGAGATTTTTTGAAAGAAAACATCCGTTTCGTCATTATTTCAAGAAATTAGAGAGAAAAATGCGGCGAGAGCCACTTGTCCAAAATCAAGAATTCATTGTAAATGAAGAGTTGGAGATCAATGTACTAGGAACCGTCAGCCACAGTCAATCAATCTCAGTTAGATAAATAGCGGAAGGACTAGGATCAAATAGGAAAACAGTAAGAATTTTGAAAAACCATAATTACCGCTCGTTAAAGTACAATCTGCATCAACATGGTTAATTAATGAGTTTCAAAGAGACAAACAATAATTTTGCCTTCAACCCCTTTTTTCCGATTAGGCACGTTTCACAAATAATGCGATGTTCAACAGGCAGAAAGTAAGATACTGGTCCCAACAAAATCAAAGATTAGTTGGACAAGGAAGGTTTCAAAAAAAATTGGGATAAACGTATGGGCAGGTATTTATGGAACATAAATCATTGGCCAAATATTCCTCCAAGGTGACAGGACAAAGGTATCTTGAGTTCTTACAAAATCAAATTTGGCAAGAAATCGAACAAGATCCTCTAGCATAATACCGATTGTTGTATTTCCAGCAAGATGGAGTACAGTCGCGTTGTTATGGATTATCTCAATGAGGCTTATTATAGCCCACAACTCATTTCAAACTAGGGTTTCATAAGGTGGCCTGCAAGGTCACCTGATCTAACCCCATTAGACTTCTTTCTTTGGGGTTATATCAAGGGACAGGTCTACAAAGATCCCGTTATAACCATCGAGGATCTCGAATGGAGAATAATAGCATCACTCCACAAATGTTAAGGACAATTCACAATTGTGCGAGCAAAAAAATGTATTGATAGTGATGCGGTTCATTTTGAACAATATTTGTAAAATTCAAATGCCGTTCACCATTTCTAGGAATTTAACGCTTTTAATTGTGCGGTTTGCACTTGTCTAGTTGAAAAAACATCATATGTCTAATAATGAAATGTGAATAACTACCTTTTTGTGAATAATAGCCTTTTAGTTCTCTCTTTTGTTTCTTAATAGGTATAAGTACTAGTGCAAACTAAGGATCAATTAAATTATTTTGACAGTGATTTTTTATTTTTAAATAAATTCAATAAAATAGAAAAACAAGTAGCATAGATTTGAAATGGATATTAATGAATTCAGAAAAAAATCCATTTATTGAACAGTATGAGCCATCACCTTCCCAGGTAGCAGGGTGACGTCATTATGACGTCATTATGACGTCTTTTAAAGGTGATTTTTCGTCGCCGACGTCATTGTCCCAATAAATGACGTACCAGATACGTGATATTTATAACGTACTTCTGACGTCATCATGAAGACGTCAAATACACGTTTCTTTTAAGTCATTATTTTGACGTCATTAATAAATGACGTACCAGAGACGTGATATTTAAAACGTACTTCTGACGTCATCATGAAGACGTCAAATACACGTTTCTTTTAGGTCATTATTTTGACGTCATTAAAATTACGTGAAATAAATCATTATAAAATAAAAATAAATAGAAGTATTTAGTGACTAATTCAATTTTCGCCACATAGTAATAATAATTTTGTTTTTTCTATTTCTAACTAGGTATACAGCTTTTAAACATATTTAAATAAAGATGTTCAATGGTTCAGTGAGTTAAGTGTTAGGTTGCGAGTCAAAAGGTCCGCGGTTCGATCCCTGCACATTCCGGTTTTTTTTTTCGTCAAAAACTTTATTAATAATTGTGGAAAAATATTATAATGAGAGGTTTGCATCCCTTATCGCAAAATTCACTGATTACCAATACGTCATATTAGCGTCATATGTATGACGTCATTGGGCTGTGACATTGTGCCGTCTTTTTCACGTCATTTTTACGTCATGCTGAAGGTGAAATTGACGTAATTAATGCCGAAAAAACGACGTTATAATGACGGCACCTTGCTGCCTGGGTTCCCATTTGAAAAAAAAAGTTTTCGATAAAAAAGTGATAATGTTCATCTTTGGAGGCTTCGTAAATAGTTACTAAGGAAATTAAACGAAAAATTATATTTTTCTCTTAGATTTTACCTGACGTAGAACAAATTTTGGTATTCCAAAGCACTCTAGACGAATGTCTTAAAATGTTTAAAAAACTGAACATCGATTCAAAAATTCGCAAAAGTCTCATAGTATACTCAGAATATTGTCTTGAATTTAAATATGCAAAAATATACAGGGTATTCCATTTAAAAATCGAAAGATGCGGTCATTTCCAGGTAAACCGGAAATGGTCTTATACCGTTATTTATGTCCAAAAATTTATTTTTACAGTTAGTTTATGCACCCCAAATTTCAAATGGATAAGTTAAAAATAAAGGAAATATAGAGGTGAGCCACTAACCTGTGGCATCCGGTATATACCTGTATTAAGTTGTATGAAGAAGCTCTTAAAATAATTTTCTTAAATACTAATACATATTTACTCTCAAACATATAACCAATTTTAATATTTTATAGTAATGTATTATGCTCGACCATGTAAACCGCACGATAAATAAATAAATTAGCAATACGACAACTGACACAATACTAGATTTCTTTTATCCATATCCATGGATTCAATATTGACTTTGTTAAAACGTCAAATAATGGAGCTAGTGGCGCAATTATCGATTGTAGCAAAAAATACCTTCACAGGAGTTTTCCAACCAATTTCGATCGATTTCGGCTTTTAGGATGATTGATTTCAACGAAACAGCCCTTTTATGCGAAAGAAAAATGACGCTATTTCATATACCAATGGCTATTGGAAAATAAGCAGATAAGACGCAATGTTTTGATAGTCCCACATATCTCCTCTCAAATGTACGTATATGCGATGTAAGTATCCAATTCAGTTTTTTACTTGAAAACGTCAAAAGTTCTTTTCAATAGGATTAATCTGCTCATTAGACTTCTGTTAGTCTAAGAGCTGGCTGCAGAAAACGTGGTCGATCAAGTAACAGAATACAATATTTTTGAAATGTTAGTACTCACAGAGACCATAAGAAAAATCATTTTGTGCCTGGGCAGAATTTGTTCACAAGTTTTGTATGTGCCCTCTCCTGAACATTTTTTAGTACAGCAACAATACCAATGGAGTAACAGCTGGATTTAGTATTAACAGAGTAAAAAAAAATAATATTTTTTTGTATATATCTTGTTCTAATGCCTTGGCACAATTTTCTTTTTATTTTTCTTTTTGGTTCATTACTTTACCTATCGACTAACGGCTTCAAACTACAACCAAATTAAAGTTTAAACATTTTTCTATTAGAAAAAACATTTGTGCCACATCTATGCCTGTTTGAAATACCTGGCACAAAACTTTATATTTCTCAATCTTATGTTATTACTAATACAACCTATTATAGAAGTATTCAGGGATAAAAAATAATCATCCAATAAACAATCATAATGATTTCAAAAAAATAGTTTTCATTTATTTGGATATTTGCACAAAGTATAGATACATAATACAATGAAATTTTTCTCATGTACCGGGTGCCTCAGCCGATAGGGACTCTTGTAACTTTTGAATGGGCGAATAGATTTTTTTCAAATTTGGTTTAGTGATATGGGATGAAATTTCCAGTTATATAATATAAAGAACCAAAATGGCCCCCTTTCGGTTTTTATACAATTTACATGAAAATCAAATTTTTAAATGGAACATATTTTGCATATTTTACTTTTCCAAAAAATGTGCCGGTTTGAAGCCTTCAACATTATGGAGCAAATACAGCATGTTGCGATTTACACTCCAAATTAAAGACAATATCGACATTAAGTTTCCTAAATTAGTAGCTTTTTTAAAAAAGAAATCTGCTGGATATAAAGCTAAGAAAGCCAATACTTTTTCAAGGAAGGATATCAACAAGTTTATTGCAGAAGCTCCAGATGAAACTTACTTACATATGAAGGTAAGATTGATCGTTATTGTTGAATAATAAATAAAAACGTAACGCAGTATTTGTTATTAGAAAGTATATATAAAATGACAATTAAGTGACAGTTTAGGCAGTTGTCATAAGTGCATTTTCCTTTTTCAGGTCGTGCTTATATTTGGAATTGCTGGGGCATGCCGTAGCGATGAATTAGTTATTATACTACTTGAGGATATCAGTGATAAAGGCGATATTTTAATGGTGAAAATACCTGACTCAAAAATTAATATCAAAAGGACATTTACAATAACAAATGAGATTTTAAACGGAGTATCTGTCTTGGATATGTATAGAAAATATCTGGACTGTAGGTCCCCTAAAACATGCCATTCTAAATTTTTTGTAACTTATGCTAAAGGGAAATGTACAAACCAGGTAATTGGCAAAAACACAATTGCCAAAATTTCATACAGAATAGCAATATTTTTAAATTTGGATTATTCGAAAGGCTATACTGGACACAGTTTCCGCCGTACTTCAGCTACGTTATTAGTCAATGCTGGAAGTGACATTCTCACTCTAAAAAGACATGGGGGATGGCGAACAAACGTAGCAGAAGGGTACTTAGATGATTGTATTTCTAAAAAATGTGAGGTAGCCAGCCAAATAATTACGGGAGAAAGTACTACTTCAAGTACCAAAAAACGTTGTCTTGTTTTTGAAAATTTTGTTTCTACAAGTACTTCATCAGCGACCAAGACTTTGGAAAACAACAAACAGGAACTGATCTCCACCAGCAGAGCCAATATTTCTTCAGGGCGAATGTCCATTAGTAATTTAACTAATTGTACCATAAATTTTAACAATATTTAGTTACTGATGTTAATTTAAACCTTCATTTAAACTGTTTTCAATTTTTATAAATAAAAATAAGTAATAAAAAAATCTGTTTCAAAGAAGAGCATAATTATACATTTTCAGGAAGTTTGTGTATCAATAAAAGAAGTCTATACACTACTATTACAGCTATTTGAAGTTTTTACTTGTTTGCTTCCAGAGGGAGCCAAAGTATTTTCCTCCCTAGGGAGGCAAAGTATTTTCCTCCCGAGGGAGGAAAAGTACTACTTTGCTCCCTGAAATGAGGGAGCAAAATAGTATTTTCTATGTAGGGAGTAGAAAAAATGATTTTTCTTATGGTCGCTGTGAGTACTAACATTTCAAAAACATTTCATTATGTTACTTAATCGGCCAGGTTTTCTGCAGTCAGCTCCTGGTCTATATCGAAACTACTGTATCTTCATACAAAATAACAATGTCCTCCAAAAAATACCTTTACAAAGTCCAACCTACTAACATTTACCCAGTTTTCTAGCAAAATGTAACATTATTAATGGCCTCTTTCCATAGTATATGACAGCCTGTCGCTCGATGTTGCCCTTCAAAGTGCTTTATTAGACAAAGAATAAGCAAAAAGGTATTTCATAAACAACTTTTAATGCCATTATTTGCCGCTAATGTAACCGCACAAACACAATACTCTGGCACGGACAAAGGAGCATCGATCAAACGTTGAGAGGCTCTTGAAGGATGTATGAAGTCGGGAGTGTAAAGATATAAGAAGAAAATTTCAATATTGGGCTTAGACGCATTTTCAATACATCAAAAGCAATTTAGGGAAATAACACGGCTACTGAGTGAATATTTTCAACATGGAGTTAAAGGGGAAGATCAAAAGGATCTTAAAATTTGTTTAGTTACTGTGTGCTGAAAAACAAGTTACCTGTCTACCATTTCATTCAGAGTACAAGATACTATTAAACGGGAGAGCATATCATAATGATTTTTAAAGAACTTTTAGAAGTCGCCACGGAGACTTGAATTCTAGATTTTAAAAAATGACAAATGCATTTCATAAACATATTTTGTCCATGGCCGTTTTATTTTTTACCAATTATACTTGTGTTTGTTCAATCATAATTATATACATTATTCACTACTACCAGTGATTAATCATTGATCACTATCTAGTAGTGATTAGTGATTAATCCCTGGCAAGTACTTCTTCAATTTGAGTGCAATCTCGCAACTTTTTAGTAGAATTTATGGCGAGTTTCTGAAACGTTAAATGGAATTATTCGTTAACTGGCATAGCTACAATTGTGTGAACAATTTTACTGTTATCATGAAAATGAATAGATAATTTTATTTAACATTTCAGAAACAGGCCCTTTTTATCATACAATTTCGTTTTTAAATTTTATTGAGTAGTCCGTTATGTGTCAAAAGAACGCACATTGGGGCTTTTCGTAGTTAGTAGTCCCAAAAATGCTTAGAGCCTATCAAAGTTGACTAATACAAATAATTTTTTTTTAATTACTTCCACATCCAGTGGAAGTATAGTAACGACAAAAAAAAATTTTTAAATTTTTATTGTTCAAATAGGCTTAGAATGTCACGAAACGTCGAGATTTTAAGTTTGAGCGAAAAAAAATTTCTGTCTGTCGGTCTGTCTGTAACATTTTCTGTGCGCACGTTTACTCTGGAACCGAATTTGGTACACATATGTACTTTAACGAGATCTAGAACTAGATTATATTTTCATCTTGTTAAGTCGAAGGGTTGGGGGGTAAATTGGGGTAAATTTGGGGAAAATAGGTAAATCAAGCAGGTAAGAGTCCATAAAATTGGTATTTAGTATATACAAGAGAAGCTAAGGTCTCAAAAAAAATTTGGCATTAACCACCCCCCATTACCACCCCCACCCCATTATTAAAGGGGATGAAAAAAAAGGCGATTTAGTGTGTGTACAAGAACCAGACACCTCACCTCAAAACGTTTTTTTACTTCATCCACCCCCACTACCACCCCCCTATCACCACCTCCACCCCGCTACCGATGTGGGGTATCGTTTTATGGGTTTTTGGGGTAGAGGATTTCAAACATTATATTATTAAAGTTCCATAAACAATTATTTCCACATACAAAATTTTTTCGTTGTGAGTGATTTGGATAAAAATTGTGGATGTGGAAGTAGTGATTCCTTGGGCAGCGTTTTTTTCCTTATAAAATTTCTAAACGATCCCTCACGAGCTCTTTTAACGTGCCTTTATTATTTTGTTACACTATTTTACTGCCTACAAGTATTAGAAGTAAAAATAGCAAATTCTTAGTAACTTCGTCATGCTAAATAACAATATAAAAAGCAAAAGTTCAAGTTGGCTCTGGTTGTCCCAATACAGGTAATAAAGTGTAATGCAGGTATAGAGGTCTACAGACGATGCAGCTGCTGGGACCCGACAATGTCGGTACGCCTTGAAGATAATTGGAATTCCAGCAGACCAGTTCACTTTTACGAATGAGTTGAAAGCATGCCGACAAGGCTGGCTCCCTGCCGCTAGATCGTGTGTAGACCCCTTATAAACCATAGTTTATGGGCGGTCCTATCACAAATAACAGGTAGAATTAGAATTCTACGAAAAATAAACATTCTAATTACCTACCTCTTTATTTGTCACTAAAACTAATATTCATTCTTAGGTAGTCGTATTTGTACCTTGTGCATGATAAGCGTTCATTTTCGAAAGTAAATAGTGCGTATTTTGAAAATATGCCACGAGATTGTGTAAATACACCTAACAACTTTTGTTATATTTGTGGTGAAGTGAATTTTTCGCATCAAAAACGTAATTTTACTCCCAAAAGTAAGAAGGTGTACCAGTTATATTTTGGTTGTACAATTGCATTGCTGTATACCAAATATTGCTGTTTTCTTTGAGAGTGGGATAGTCGAGCGCGATTAGAACATTACAAAAGAAAAATTTGGCCGCCAAGACTGGGTTTTGAACCAGGAGAAAAAAATGTTTCTAACATTCCATTAGTTGATTCACAAAAGGTAATACTGCCACCACTCCACATAAAACTGGGGCTTATGAAAAACTTGTTAAAAGCTATGGACAAAGAAGGACGTGCTTTCAGTTATTTAAAACAAAAATTTCCCAGACTTAGTAATGCGAAAATTAAAGAGGGAATTTTTGTGGGTCCTCAAATCAAGAACCTTTTCAAAGATGCTGAATTTGACAACATTCTAGAAGGTAATGAAAAAGTTGCTTGGAATTCCTTTAAAATGGTAGGAACACACTTTCTCGGTAACAAAAGAGCAGAAACCTATAGAGACCTTGTTGGGAATCTTCTTTCTTGCTACCAGAAATTAGGATGCAATATGTCATATAAAGTCCACTTTCTACATTCACGCCTTGATTACTTCCCAGAAAACTGTGGTGCAGTAAATGATGAGCATTGAGAGAGATTCCACCAGGATATTCAAAATATGGTAAAAAAATGTCAAGGAAAATGGACTTCTGTGATGTTGGCAGACTACTGTTGGACATGTATAAGAGATGCTCCAGAAATAACTTATAAGAAACGGGCTAAGAAGAGCAAAAAAAAAATTAATTTTCTGATTAAAGGGCTTATATTCTAATTAAATATATATTATATAACATGTATTTGAAATATATATCAAAATGGCAAATATTTTTTCGCATGATGTAATTAATTGCTTTTTTTATTTAAATTATACCATAATATGTGAGTTAGGTAAGTTATTACAATTTTTAGAGCTAATAAATTTTTTTTACGACTATGTTAGACGTAGCTGGGACCAAAACAATGCAAATAAGTGGTTTTGGTTAACGATACAAAATAAAAGTTAAAATTTGTAGGTGTGTGTTATTTATTAGGTCGATCTGTAACTAACTCTCTATTTATGTATGTATGTCTGTAAGTAAGAAGTCTAAGGAACTGAATTTCACCCACTTCTAATTGTTGAATCATCATGAAATTTGGCAATTGTGTGTAGCTTTGATGATAATACAACATAGTATACTCAATATTATAATATGTTCAAAATGGTCGCCGCCCCAAGATGGCGGATTATCATTTTCTTTTACAACCCCCTTGATATGGGTATCAAAAGAAAGGGCTTGATAAGAAGAAAACAAATATTTGATCAAATCTTAAAAATTGGTAAAATCGGTATCTGTGGGTTATCGAGGTTGCAGATTACAATTATCCGGTCCAAATTTAACAAACCAAAATGGCGGATAATTTTGCTAATTTATTATCTCTGGGAATTAAGATTATAAGTATTTAGCCGAATTCTTTATAGTACAGTCATTTGGTAGTTTTACCTGTAAAGTTTTCCGGGAGTTTTGAAAATTGGTGATTTTATAGATTTCGATGTGCTCTTTCCGAATTTCTACTTTGCCACCTCGTATCTTTGCCGCTCCCGCCGCCATATTGGAAAAATGGCGCCTGCCTAATCGGATTTTGTAGGCTAATTCCAATATTTTAGCTAATACCGGAATAATTGATATTGGCCTATAGTTTTCGAATGAATCTTTCGCTCCTTTTTTAAAGATCGGAGTTACCTTAGATACCTTGAGATTTTCCGGATATATACCATTTTCAAAACAACTGTTTATGAAGTAAGTGATTTGAGATAATAGTTCTTCTTTAGCTAATTTAAGTGAGTCACTATTTAAGCCATAATAGTCTCTAGATTTAGATGAGCTAAGCGAGTCAATTAATTTTTTGATTTCGGTCTCGGTAACTGGCGATAGGTAAAAAGAAAAGTCACGTGATTTTTACTTAATGATTCAAGATATTCCGTATTATTATGATCAATATTATATACTTTTTTGTGTTTTGTAAAAAATTGTTTTAACATAATTCACTTGCGACTTTTGCCCCTGGCTTTGAATATTTTATGTCCAAACATCTAATCCGCGGCAGGCGACTCCCAGGGGGTCCTAGTGGCTAAAAACTGGTATCTACGATCCTGAAACGAATGGAAAAACACACATTTACGTTTTGAAACGTGTCGTCGACGAGGATAACGCAGAAAACCCCGCGCTTACATTTTTATATTGCCGTGAAATTTTAATGAAACCTCGCGAGCTCTCTACCGGCAAGCCATTTATTCCACTGTCGTGGAATTGCTAAATTAGATGAGTTAACAAAAAAGGTTGTATAATTTTATTTGCATGCGAAACATAATTTATGAGAGTCGGTAGATGAGACAGTTTTTTTTTTAGCAAAAAAGAACTTAAACATGAGATAAAAGTTGACTTTCTTGTGTGTACCCAAGGTTAAATATTGCAAAGGGTAAATAAGGCGAGGTTTACTAGCCAGACTACACTAGAGGCGACGGATTAGACTCTACATTAGCGAAATTTCAGTTATTCAGCATAGACCTCCTCAGGGTAATAGATTACTCGTAACTACGGTTACGAATAGTTCTTTATACAGCTAGTGGGAAGAAAAAACGAGTATATACAGGGTGTCCCAATGTTATGCATACAGCGATTATCTCGAGAACTATTTAAGATAGCCGTCTTTGTAAAATGCATATTAAGTGAGGCACCAATGTCAATTAAAAATAGTCATAAAAATTATCCATTATAAATTACCCCTTATAACTGACCTCAATTTTATGAACTGAAATTTATATAAATAATTCACAAAGCTAGTACAAAGCATTGAAAACAGCTATAATATTCTGAGTTTTAAGGAATATTTTTTGAAGGGTTTCTCTTTATAACTTAGGGTCGGTACTTTCACTTAGTAGTGGAGTAAAAAACTGGGGAAAAGTCGCTTCCTTCTCGAGTTTTTTTTTTTTTTTAATATTAGAACAAACTGAGACATATACCATTTCGTTAAGTAGGTCGATGTTCATTAGAAATCATGAAATACGACATCTTTTAGTGGTCACGGACATTGTTATTTTTAAAAAGGTGTGAAATTTTGTTTTTTTTTTAATCATGTTTTTTTGAACATCTAATGCCATATCTCAAAATCGAATGGAGATATCCACATGAACTTTTTTTTTGTTATAAAACACACACTTAAGCGCTTCTATCTGTGTACAGTATTGTTAATTAAAACATTTTTAAGCATGTTAAAACTGTAACCTTGAAAGTTCAGAAAATACCCAGTCAAATTTTCACTAAGCTACAAACTCTTTTGTTTTTGGAAATTTTGTATAACA
The DNA here is from genome assembly GCA_936432065.2 of Rutpela maculata. NCBI lineage: Eukaryota > Metazoa > Arthropoda > Insecta > Coleoptera > Cerambycidae > Rutpela > Rutpela maculata. Next base: position 7,580,499 of record OW386292.2, read on the forward strand.
TGCTGCGAAGAAAATAAAGCCAAAAGACAAAAAAAGTTTTTGATAGCATAATTCTTATTGTGTCTTTGATAGTTTAGGTACAGTGATTTTTTTGGAGCGCGCGAATTGCAGAAATTGAGTATTAATACGCCCGCGTCCACTAAAACTTACTAGTCTCAGGGCGGTGTACAATCAACGTTATTCGTTTTCGTCGAAGGTCAAATTATAAAACCGCTGCCCAAGGAATCGCTACTTCCACATCCAGATCTTCCATCCAAGTCTCTCACAACGAAAAAAATTTGTGGTTAATGCAAAAAAAATTTTTGAGACCTTAGCTTCTCTTAGATATACTAAATACCAATTTTATGGACTTTTACTTGCTTGTTTTGCCTATTTACCCCCATTTACCAACCCATTAACGGAATAATCTAGTTCCAGATCTCGTTAAAATACATAGGTATGCGTACCAAATTTCAAGTCAATATTTTAAACGGTTCTGGAGTAATCGTGTGCACAAAAAAAGTTACAGACAGACAGACAGAATTTTTTTCGCTCAAACTTAAAATCTCGACGTTTCATGACATTCTAAGCCTATTTGGACAATAAAAATTTTCAAAAATATTTTTGTCGATACTAACATTGGATGTGGAAGTAAAATGTGTAACGATATTCTTTCCCTTCTTACCACTTGTATTATATTATAGAACATATGGCCATTGTGCGAGTTGTGCGTGGATTATCTACTAAAAAAATATTTAAGATAAAAAAGCATTCTAAGTTTCATTGTAAAATGGAGTGGATTTTATGTGGCGTAGCAATAGAGGAGAACGATAAACTTGTGCACAAGCCATGGAAACAGGGTTTCTATAATTAGGGCTGCGGAAATTAAAAGAGACTTAATTTAGGATATTTTTTCTTTTTTGTTACCTAATTTAGGCGAAAATAACACGTTTACTCAATTATTGTGTGGATCTAGGGTAAAAATGCAATGCGTGGGAGTTTCGGATAGGGACTCTGACACAGGAAATGTCGGATACAAATATTAAGATTGCCACGTTAAAAAAAAAGTGCTTTAAGAAACTGTTTTTTCTATTTAGCTTCAATAATAACGCAAAAAAAAGGAAAACTCGATAGTTTACTTTTTATCAAAACACTCCAAAATTATTACTTTTCCTAAACTTCTGTTTATGGAATTTTATTAGCCCCCTAGTTGCGCAACTTTTTTTCCCATTTACTATATTATTTTTTACCGTCCGAGATCCCAATGCAATGCATTTTTATCCCAGATACTCTATTTAAGATTTTTAATTCCTTTTTGCCTTCAACCTTAGTCCTTAATGCGCCACTGGAAAAAATAAGTAATCCTTTCAGATCCTAAAACGTGATAAAACAGTCCTAAACATAAAAAAATAATAATGAAAAGTTCCGTTACACATAATACATAATCATTATTATTCTGCCGCGCGCGTACGCTTCGACAATTTCTCCATACTAAAAAATTCGTAGCAAACTATTGCTAATAATGAAAATATTTTTTTTCTAAAAACTTTTTTAGTCTATTGACTTTATTTTCTTCATAGCATGTTACACAAAATTTTCAAAAACAAAAAAGTTCGCTTAGTGAAAATTTGATGGCGTATTCTCTAAACTTTCAGGGTCATCTACGTTTTTGGCATGTTCACATTTTTTTTTATTACCAATCCTATGTATAGAAAGAAGCGTGTGTATAGAAAGAAGTGTGTGTTTTATAACAAAAAAAAGTTCACGTCGATAGCTCAATTCATTTTTGAGATATGGCAATAGATGTACAAAAAAACATGATTTAAAAAAAAATTAAATTTTACACTTTTTTTTTAAATAAGAATATCTGTGACCACTAAAAAAATGTCGCATTTCATGTTTTTATGTGTAAAATGATGTTGTCGGTAATACCCACTGTGTCTGATCTTGTTCTAAGCGGATAAAAAAAAACGCAGCTCTATAGGTATAAATAGACTTCATCCGGCGAGTAACTATCTGACAGATAAGATAAACGGAGCTTGCTATCTGCAGGATAACTTACATGCGTACTTTCATTCAAAATGTATCCTCGGTTATCTATCCGATAGATATGACTTTAGAAACTTCCCAAAATAAGTGTTGCCAACTTAAGACACTGTAAAGTTCTTCACTGTAAACTTTCAATAAAAATTTAAAGTTATCGTATTAACTGACAGAGAGTGCAAAAAATGTAAACCGGTTATATAGTGACGTACTGAATGTTTGTATCTCGTAAATATCAAGCAGGTTCAGTTCAAAAACAAAAATTCATTTTTTCGAAAACGGTGCATGTAAATTCCAAAAACTGCATAGAGAATTCAAGGAGCTTTACAATGATGTACGACTCGCCCCTCCTTCCCTATCCAAATTTTAGAAGTTCTACTCAATAATTGAACTCAATTGTAATTCCTAGGCATTTAATTTTTTTTGCCAGACCAATGTATATTCATCCTTTATATCTAGTTTATTAATTTGGCAACTTTGGGCTGTATGAGGTTAATGGCAAGAAAAATGTTTTCTTGTAGTTAATAGTCAAGTTTTAATTATCAAATAATCTTTTTATTGTAGATCTTTTTCTACTAATCTTTTTAAGTCTTCTCATGAATCGCTTTCGTAAAAAAGTGCAGTATCGTCAGCAAAAGAGATGATTTTTCCTGCTGCTTTCATAGTAAGTATGTTATTCATATATATATTAGGAATAGAATAGGCCCTAACACAGGTCCCTGCGAAACTCCGCATGTTACTTTTTCAGGTCTACTTATTTTATCCCCTATTTCAACAAACCGTTTCCTATTTTCTAGGTAGCTTTGAAAAAGTATTAGTTTAGTTGTACACCTCATATCCCAATAGGCTCCAGCTTCAGTAAGAGTTTCTTGTAACAAACCGAATCAAAAGCTTCCTTTAAATCCAAGAAAACACACAGTGATGGCTTCGATTGGTCCACAGCATTATACATGAGGTTTGTTAAATGTTCTATGGCATCACTAGTTGAGCGTTTTTCCGAAAACCATATTACAGTTCTGATAATAAATTATATATTGTCAAGTATGAACTTATTCTTTATTTTAATATTTTTTCTAGAACCTTGCTGAGACAGGAAATAAGTGGGCCTATAGTTTTCGACTAAACTCACATCTCCACTTTTGTGTATAGGGGTAAGTATTGCCTCCTTTAACGTATGTGGAAATGTTCAAGTTTCTATTACTATTAAATATATAGCATAGTGGTGGCTTTGTTATATATTCCTCTAAGTCCTTCAAAGTCTCAGACCTGACCGCATCTTTACCCGGAGTTTTGTAATTTTTTTTTAACTCCCTTATAAACTTTTTTATTTCAAGCTTATCTATTGGGCGCAGAAGAAGTGAATTAAGAGTTCTACAATAAGATTGCTTCTCTGGGTGATTTTTTATTTTCTGTGCCAATTTAGTACCTATTCATTAAATTCATTTGTAATTTGTTCTTGGTCTGTTAGTGTTATATCATCTTTCTTAATATATTACATACGATAATAAACTGTTACTTACACTTGCTATATTACTCGGTAGCTAAAGTCGATAAAATCTTATCGATAAAAAAGTAGTAGTGATGTTTCATGCGATTAACAATTGTTCGTATCGGTGTTAGGTAATGAAAATAAGTAGATTAGGAATTGATATAGAAAGTGAATAGAAAAACTCCCACAACTTAATTTAATTCAAACATCTGATTTCACGATAATCTTTGTAGGTTGCTATAAGACACAAGGGAATTATTTAATCAGAGATCTCAGCAATTAAAGTTGGTCATTGCAGAGCTGAGCTAACCGCATTATACTTTTTACTTGCGACAAAACCATCAGAAGATAACGCTAGTTTCCTGCATAACAAATACCTTCACTAAGCCTGCATACTACTTGCTAACTGCATCTAACTAAAAACAACTCTGTCGCTCGTGTAAACTTCAAGCACACTCCCCAGCGATAGTTTTCAGCAGTTTCGGACCGCGGCGCCGCACCGCATGATAAGATCCAGGTGGTTGCCTTGTCCTGAGTAATAAATTCGAGAGTTTGACGGAAACTGCAAAATAGACAATAAGTGGTGAGCCATAGCGGTCGTAGTTACAGCATTGTCGCGCGTCCAAGACTTCAGCTGGTTTATTACCAAACAATACACAGAGTTGTGGACTGGTAGCACATTCGTGTCTGATGGAGTTCTACACAAAGGCTTTTAATGAGTGTATTCTCTATCAATTTGATGGCAATCAATGTTTGAATTGTTTTGTGTATCATCAATCAGGAGGGTTAGGGTTCGGATAGCAAATTTGTAGCGAGCGTGGAAGTTTTAAAGGCAAACGGTCTAGGGTTGCTTTGTATTTTTTTCATGCACCGTGGCCTAAGGAAATGTTTATATATTTAAAACTTGAGGCGTTTTCTTTCTGCTATTCATCAGCGAGTCTTAAAATTAAAGCTACTGAAAAAGAAAAGGCAAGAAAAAAAACAAAACAATAAATGTATTGATTGATTTGCACACAAATGTGTTTTTACATTCGGGGGTATAATACATGTATATATAGATATAATAGTAATATTAGTTAAGATTTTTTGGTCATACAAGTATTATTAATTGATTGATTGACTTTATTCAACAGTTCTTAGAAGACACAAAAATTACACACGCGGCGTGCCATTACTGTATATAAACAGAGGGAAAAAATATATAAACATAGACCTCGGCACGGTACTTACATTTATAAATAGTGGTATTTATTTTGCAGAATAGGGATTAACTCGGAGATAAGCAAGACATCGGTATTTTCACCTACAAATAGTGATATCCACCAGATAAATATGCTTCATTCCTAGTAGTAGTGCAGACCTTATTAAACTTTGGTTATAGGTTCAAAATAGGCCAAAGTTCACGAAACAAAAAAGTTTAGGAGTTTTACGGATCCGCGGGAACCTATATAGGTGGATGAAAAGGGTTTTTTTAATTAAAAAATCAATTTCTCTCTATTTTCTCGGGAAATATGGTATTTATAAAAAAATAGTTCAAATAAACGTTGTTTCTGAGAAAACTATGTTAATGTAAGTAGTCAGTAATTAAAAAAAATATATTTCCATATACTGTTTTTCGTTAATGTATAGTGTGACCTACACGCTCAAAGTTTTTCATCGGCTTTCAGCGCTTGCCTTAGAAAAAAAATTGCATTTTATACTGTAAAGGGATTTTAGAAAAAATGTAACGTTCTTGTTCTTCTGCAAATTTCTCAATAAATATTAGTTTAAAAGGAAATATGGCGGACATCAAAAATGAAGCGTATAAACCCAGAATAAATTTATTTTGTTTATACATTTGTGTAGGGTTGACTTTCGGAGATATTTAATTGTATATATGGCATTAGACCGTTTTTACTATGAAGTTATGGCCGATTCAATGTGAGTTTTCACATTTTTGTTAACATAATGTCGGTGTTTTATTATTGTAACTGCTCAGTAATTATTTTTGCTTTCAAAAATGCTGTTTTCGTTTTTCACCTAGATGCTCAATTTATCTTGTCCATTTAAAACATTTGTTTTAGAAAAAAATTCCATCCACCATTCCCCCATCGAAAAATGGCCGTATTTCGATTAATTATTGCTTTGAAATTAATTTAAAAACACCAAATTAAAGATAATTTTGCCAGAAACACCTTTTATTTGAACTATTTTTTTTGTAAATGCCATATTTCCCGGGAAAATGAAGAAAAATCGATTATTTTTATTAAAAATACTCCTTTTTACCCTCTATAGGTTCCGCGGATCCGTAAAATTTCTAAACTTTTTTGTTTGGCCTATTTTAAAGTTATAACCAAAGTTTAAAGTATGCATAATTTTTTTTCTAGTTAGTCATTTTTACTTCCACATCCAGTGGAAGTATAGTAACGACAAAAAAATTTTTAAAAATTTTTATTGTTCAAATAGGCTTAGAATGTCATGAAACGTCGAGATTTCAAGTTTGAGCGAAAAAAAAAATTTCTGTCTGTCGGTCTGTCGGTCTGTAACTTTTTTTTGTGCGCACGTTTACTCTGGAACCGTTTGAGATATTGACTTGAAATTTGGTACACATATGTACTTTAACGAGATCTAGAACTAGATTATATTTTCATCTTGTTCAGTCGAAGGGTTGGGGGGTAAATTGGGGTAAATTTGGAGTAAAGAGGTAAATCAAGCAGGTAAGAATCCATAAAATTGATATTTAGTATAGACAAGAGAAGCTAAGGTCTCAAAAAACATTTTGACATTAGCCACCCCCATTACCACCCCCACCCCATTATGAAAGGGGATGAAAAAAAAATGTGATTTAGTGTGTGTACAATAACCAGAAACCTCAAAATATTTTTTTACTTTTATCCACCCCCACTCTCACCCCTGTCACCACCCCCACCCCACTACCGATGTGGGGTATCGTTTTATGGGTTTTTGGGGTAGAGGATTTCAAATATTATATTATTAAAGTTCCATAAGCAATTATTTCCAGATACAAAATTTTTTCGTTGTGTGACGGATAGAAAATCCGGATGTGGAAGTAGTGATTCCTTGGGCAGCGGTTTTTCAATCTTTCCCTATACTATAGGGTAACCTATCCGGCACGTAGACCTTGGGACAACGCTTTTATGTACCGGATAAAAATAGCCATGCCCAAACGGTTTCGGTGTGATTGACAGAATTTTTATTTTTTCTTCAATCCAACTTTTTTCTTTTGTATTGTGTTTAAATTTTAAATTTATAATTAGATATAAATAATCGTATTTAATAAAAGAACATTTATAAAGTGATATCATAGACTACTTATACTGTAACATGCATATTTGAAATACTTTGTTTTAAAACAATAAGACTATTTTTGTACATTGGAAATCCAACCTGTAATTAGTGGTCTATTTTATCAATAAACAATATTGAAAAATTATTATTTGAGTGGATTTTTAAATGTTCGCTTGGAGCCAGTATGGTTACAAGCTAAAAATGCAATACAACCATTTAAAATGAAAATAAACTTAAAAAACTTAAAATTGTTTTTGTTGCATGTCGTGGTTTTATAAATCTCGTCATGTACCAATAGTGATCGAAGGTCTCGTTCCAGTCATTCCTGATCTACCTTGCACTGACGAGAGCCAACAGCTCGAAACCGCAGACTGCAAGTGGAGTGGAGTGGCTGATACGAGAGCTTCTTTGAGTAGGAAAAAGTCTTTCGGCTGGTATTTGTTGCAATTGAAACGTTAGCGTTTTGTGGCAATATATATAATACAGGGTGTAATTAGTTTCATATCATTAAAAAACATTGGTAGACAAACAAAAAACCTATATGACTTTCTCCTCTAGGGGCATTTTGAAAAAACTGGCCTAAGTCAAAAATTTGAATGGTAAGGTAGGAGACATTTGAGAACCACTGCTTTTCTGGGTTCCGAATCACAGAAGTTTCTTATTTACTTTTAAAAGGTCATAAAAATAGTGTAAAGATTACCGAATTGTGTCTCATCGCCGTGCGGTTTCAAAGCAAGAAGCACGGCATTTTGATGGGACCGTTTGCACGAACTCTTTATACAAAAATGTAAATAATTCGTTATCTTTTTCTACACAACCGCAAGCATAGGATGGCCGCATGGGTTTAAACAGAGGATTTGTTTAAATGTGTGACTTTTAATCTGGAATAAAATTATTGAAGCTTTTATTGTTGTTTATAATTCATAAAATTTAAATGTGATTTATTAATATTTGTAACAAATAATTATTTTGCGTTAAAAGCTTAAAAAATTAGTAGGTAATTATTTCATGAAATTGAAAAACGAAGAGTTAGACGTCCGACAAAATGTTGTTGAAAGGTATGCGTGTGTGTGGTATACTATACCAGTGCATAGTATACGTCGACACGTGTGGTCGATATATGACCCCCATGTTAACTTGCTATCAATGCATGTACCTAGAAATTTTGCTTGTGTATCAAAAAAATGTATAAAATCTGACAGAGGATTTTTAAAATAGAAATTTAGAAAGTGGTCTTAATGTCGTTTAATATAAGCAGATTGCATTGACCCCAGGCGCTTATTTTCTACAGCACGGTCTTAACTTTTCTGTTCATTTCGTTAGCAGAGTTTCAGCAATTATTAAATAACTAAGCAACTTATATCAGGCATGATATCATCAATACAATTGAGAAAGCAATTAATGTTTAAAATGGATAATGGGGGACCTAAAACAGGACCTTGTGGAACTCCCGAGTGGACATTACATTCCACGTAGTTTTTATTATTATCTTTTATTCTTATTCTCAACAGAGAAGTGTTGTCCTTCTCAATCGCATGCGCACTCTTTTTCATTCAACGGGCACGTCACGCGCAGCTGCAATGCTACGTCGTCCTCTATTGCACTGAATAGTACGCTCAGTGTTTGTCGCGCATCTTTACTTGCTTCGATTTTTAAACTTTGAAGCCTGGCAATAGTAACTCATGAACGGTTTTTTGCAGGCAATACTATACCATCGTGTTTGTAATAAAATTATCTTTATTTTAATGTATATTTCAATAGGCAAGCAGATCAGTGCAATCATTTATATCAGCTTACCTGTTTATACCTGCTCGCCTGGTAGTAGTGAACAAAAACAAGTAGGCAATATAACTTTTGCATATTCGTTATGCTTTATACTTTTGATTTGTATTGAATTCGTTTGGTAAGCATGTGAGTGAAACATAGGAAAAAAACGTTAATTACAGTTTTTTTAATTGATAGCCATGAACATATTTTAATAGGCAATACATTCGCGACATATTCATTTATATATGATTTGATAAAAAATACGTTTCATCTGGTAAGCAGATGGGTGAAGGACGACCTCTCTTCGGATCCTGTACTATGAACTTGAACAGTGAACTAGAGTTATACGTGTAGCACTTACGGGGATAAAACAACTGCGGGGTATGCATATTTGGTTTTATCAACTATTTAACAATATTTTGACGTAAAGCGGGCACGTATTAACAAAGTTTAGCTCGTCCTAAAAGAGCAACATTTAATATTTCACAACGGCGCGAGGCAGGTACCGAGAACTAATTAAAGTATAATTATTACAAAGAACCCCCTTTATAAACACCAGTCTTCCCAATTTTACCGCTGTTGTGCAAAGGATACGCCCTGGTGCAGGGCGTGTTGATTTTAATTAGCTAATCGCCAAATTACTTTGCAGAAAAAATCAGTTTTATTAATTTTGACGCAGATTAATTATGCTGTCAGTTGCTTTGGATGTGTATTAAATAAATGCATATTTGCTAAGTTTATCTAATAATAAGGCAGATATACACGAGCCCAATCAACCTTTCAAATGATCATTTGTCGCTCCATCAATCATACTAACGTATAAAGCAGATCATTACTGAAGTGATTATATTTCGCAGGATGTGTTTTACTACGATTTCTGTTAGGCATTTAGACCAATCAAATAATTCATGAGACAGGATTCATACTTGTACTGAGGAGCTAAAGATTACAGGATGTTCAGAAACATTATTGTCAGAGGCTAACACTGTGGAAAAATTATAACATTATTACATAATACTTTTTAGTCATAGAATATATAGATACTGTGTTATACCGAGTGACACACGCACGTGGCTCAGCCCTATATTTCTTCTATTTTCTAATTTATCCATTTAAAATTTGGGGTGCATAAACTATCTATAAAAATGGATTTTTGGGCATGAAAACGCTGAGACCATTTCCGGTTTATCCGGAAATAACGGCAACTTTCGATTTTTAAATGGAACACCCTGTATATTTATACATATTTAGATCCAAGACAACATTATGAGTATACTATGAGACTTTCGCGAATTTCTGAGTCGATGTTCAGTTTTTTTAAGCATTTGAAGACATTCGTTAGAGTGCTTTGGAATACCAATATTTGTTCTGCGGCAGGTAAAGTTCAAAGCAAAAATACAATTTTTCAATTAATTTCATTAATAACTGTTTACGAAGCCTCCAAAGTTGAACATATCATTTTTTTATAGAAAACTTTTTTTTTCAAAAGAGAAGATGGTGGTTCATAGCCTTCAATAAATTTTTTTTCTGAATTCATTGATATTCATTTCAAACCTATGCTATTTGTTATTCTATTTTATTTAATTCATTTAAAAATAAAAAATTCACTTTCAAAATATTTTTTATTGAACTTTAACATAGTTGTCTTGGCACTACGATTTGATACAATATTATAAAAAAAAAGAAAGTTGACATTTGTAAACAATTATATTGTTAGCGGAAGATGTGTGTCCATTATTGATATTTCTTAACATAAACTACACCAATAACGAAAAAACTGACATGGTATTAATTTATGGCGAATGTCGAAAGAATTCTGTGCTTGCAGGTCAAATGTATGCTCAAAGATTTCCTGAAAGAAGACAATCCGTCTCGTCGTTATTTAAAAAAAATTAGAGAAAAAAAATGTGGCGAAAGCCACGTGTTCAAAATCAAGAATTCATTGTAAATGAAGAGTTGGAGATGAATGTACTAGGAACTGTCAGCCACACTCAATCAATCTCAGTTAGAGAAATAGAGGAAGGACTAGGATCAAATAGGGAAACAGTAAGAAAAATTTTGAAAAAACATAATTACCGCTCGTTAAAGTACAATCTGCACCAATATTTGTACGAAGATTCTGTAAGACGATTCGTGTTTTAATAATTAATTGATTAATCAAGGGAGGTTTCAAGAAAGATTTGGGATAAATGTATGGGACGGTATTTGTGGAATACGAATCATTGTCCCAATATTCTTCCAAGGTACGCTGACAGCTTATTTCGTATAGAATGTTTTCATAATTTTTTTATTTTAAATTTCGGAGTTATTGTCAAAATGCGACCTCATGCTTTTTCGGTAATTTTTTAAGGTACTTAAAAAAATTTTGATAACATAGTTGAGTATATAAAATGTAAAAATTTCCAGTTCCGATGAAAAAATTCATAGGCAGAGAATATTTTTAATATTTTCATAGCAAATAATAATAATAATACGTTTATTTTCAACAGGTTGACACCCAATTACAGAAAATAATAAATAAAACATATGAAATGGTAATAATGAGACACAGATAATGCTGATGCGAATTCTTAATCTAAATGAAATTATAATCAGACTTATTAATAATAAACCTAACATATAATACAGTGACGATGAGACACAAATAGTGAAAATGAGAATTCTTAATCTTAGTGCAATTACAATCAGTCTTAGACTATTACATGAATATCTTGTATATATTAATACTAGTTTGGATTATGGAAACATACTCAGGCTTAATAATTAAAACAAAGCATATGAAATAGCAATAGTCAGACATATGTAAATGAAAATGCGTATTATGCAAATAGACTACGCTAAGACACAAATTGAGCAATCCATCTTCGGTCCCATTTTCGTCGAAACTGTAAATATGATAATACGGCCTTCGCCTAAATAGGCTGGAATGGGAATTCTTCATGTACTAATTAAATTCTAATCTCAGTTAATCGAATATTTCCTCTCTGCCTCTTAACTAGACACGCAGATGGAGGAATGCGACACAATGTGAATATGCCAGGGTCGTAATAAATCAAAGACTACATTAACGTATCGTGCACTAAGGTACGACGCGAAATAAAAATTCTGCGTCTCTTTTTAAAAAATGGACGTATTTAAATTTCCTTATTCACATACACACATTTTTCCATATATTGATATAATACGCGTACCTAGTATATTAGTCCATGTAAAAATAGTACGTCTCCCTAAAAATGTCAAAAACCACCCCTTTTGGGTTGTTTTCGCGGTAATGTGAATAATACTGTAAAATAATGTTATAAATGTGCTAATTGTAATGATATTTTGACAGTTCAGTATGTTCATCTAAAATAAGGACAAATTTTATGCTGAAGGTTAACCAGAGAGGGTAAAACTACCTCTAAATTGACGTAAAATGGAAAAATGATGGAATTTTTTTTTTACTTTTTGATTTGAGCTTAGATGAATGGGGATTGTACAATGAAGAAAATGTTTTTTCAACCCTTCGGGGGTGAAAACCACCCCGATATCGCCTTTAAATTGAGTAGTAGTGATGTATACTTTTTAGTTTATTTGTAATTTCTGATAAACTTCCGTCGAAAAAAATACAAAAAAAAATCCTTTAGGGGTGAAAACTGCCCCCATGCTTGCAGGAAATTGAAAGAGAAGGTAGAAATATTCTTGACAGATGAACACTTCATATTTTTTTTCATCGGGATCTTTTGGTCTTTCCCGTTCATACGGCGGGGGATTCAATTCGATTATCCTCACACGAGAAAATAATTTTTCCTAATTTTGCAATCCCTATTCATCCAAATTGAGTTTCAAAAAGTAAAAAAAAAAATTGCGTCCATTTATATTTAGATTACCATATTTATATTTTTTTATTAAAAATATTGCAAACAATATGAAGTGTTCATTTATCAAGAATATTTCTAGCTTCTTTTTCAATTCCCTGCAGGGTGGGGTAGTTTTCACCCCTTTAGGGGTTTTTTTGAATTTCTTTCGACGGAAGTTTAACAGAAATTATAAGCAAACTAAAAAGTATACATCTCTACTTATTTTCTAATTTAAAGGCGATATAGGGGTAGTTTTCACCCCCGAAGGGTTGGAAAAAAATTTCTTCATTGTACAATCCCCATTCAACTCAAATCAAAAAGTGAGAAAAAATTCCATAATTTTTTAATTTTACGTCAATTTGGGGGTAGTTTTACCCCCTCTGGTTAACCCTCAGCATAAAATTTGTCCTTATTTTAGATGAACATACTGAACTGGCAAATATCATTACAATTAGCATATTCACAACATTATTTTACAGTATTATTCACATTACCGCGAAAAACCTCCCGAAAGTGGTGGTTTTTGGCATTTTTAGCGGTGACGCACTATTTTTAGAGCCGCGGGACCCCGATTTTCGTGATCAGCGATCCAAAAAACATATAATACAAGTGGTCCCGATGAGGGGGGCATTCCTAGCGTCAAACCCCGCGTTTTACATGGACTATATAGGGCAGTCAATTTAAAGTAGTGTGGATAGCGCAACAATATGCAACCCTGATACTATGAAAAGCAGACATTCCCTGACCGCTGTCTCCACTGTGACGTCATTTGGTGGTGGAACTAGTAAAGCGGTCAGGCCGCACAGAACAAAATTAAGGTATAAAATAATGGCATATTATCCCTTGATATAGATCATTTTTTTTGCTTAACACGTTCTAACTTGAAAAGGGGCAATGAATAGACCTTTTCATCGTAGAAGCGCGCATGTGCTGCCTCTATGTTTGTCTGCGGGAACTATGAAATGTTCGGACACTTGGATTGTCAAAATGTGTGGACCGGTATCATTTTTTCACATTAATTTAGACGAAAGTGTGATTGACTGTGCAAAATTGGTACACAACATTGTGGAAGAACATACTTGTGCTCAATTAAGGCGCTGTCTCAAGTATCCTGGCCGTAAAATGACTGGAAGCAAGAATAAAGAACTGGTTGCAAGGTTAGAATTCAACTATCAACTTATCAATTTATATACAAGTGCATTAAAAGAAAACAAATGTGTTTAGTCTACAATATGCTTAATAACATTCTTCGTGTAGTAATTGATAATGCAATAAAAATATTTTCTGTTTTTTTACGAAAATATAGGGTCGAAAATGAGGTTTTTTGTCGATTCTTCTGTGGATAAAGCTGGCTTCTTTTTTTTTAATTCTTTCAAATAAATAAACTATACGATATGGCACTATACCTATTTTCAAAAAATTGGTAACAGATTCATCATTATTTGTTTAAAAAACGTCGAGTTCCGCCATGTTCGGACAGTTTTCGCATGTCAATATTTGATTTGACATAAACATTACGTTTTTTAACCAAATAATGATGAACTTGTTACCAATTTTTTGAAAATAGGTAGTGCCATATCGTATAGTTTATCTATTTGAAAGAATTAGAAAAAAAGGAACCAGCTTTATCCAAGGAAGGATTGACAAAAAACCTCATTTTCAATTGCATTTTTGACCCTATATTTTCGTAAAAAATATTTTTACTGCATTATCAATTACTGCACGAAGAATGTTATTAAGCATATTGTAGAATAAACACATTTGTTTTCTTTTAATGCACTTGTATATAAATTGATAAGTTGTAGTTGAATTCTAACCTTGCAACCAGTTCTTTATTCTTGCTTCCAGTCATTTTAGACCAGGATACTTGAGCCAGCGCCTTAATTGAGCGCAAGTGTGTCCTTCCACAATGTTGTGTACTAATTTTACACCGTCAATCACACTTTCGTCTAAATTAATGTGAAAAAATGATACCGGTCCAACCATTTTGACAATCCAAGTGTCCGAACATTTCATAGTTCCCGCAAACAAACGTAGAGGCAGCACATGCGTGCTTCTATGATGAAAAGGTCTATTGCTCTCAAATTCTTACCATGTTATCACTACATACAACAAACAAAATGTTAGTCAAAGGTCAAATTTTATTAAGTGTAGAGAATACGGTATTTTTTCTAAGGCTATATCGATAAAACTTTGAAGGGGTTAGTGTAGCAAGCGGAAACCTTTTTATTTTTCGAAATAGATATCAAGTATTTCGAGAAGAAACAAAAGTAAAGGATGAGGCAACTTTTTTATTTGAAACTATTAACAGTTTTTGAGAAAATCGCAAGTGAAATTACGGAACGCTCTCGTGGACAAAACAACGCAGAGGACGGTATAAAAACTGACTCAGTGGCCTTAGTGCTTAATGTGTTACTGAAGAGGTAGCAGTGAAATAGTCCGCTGTTAAGTAAGACAACATGGGAAGTCGTTGTTATCTCTCCTGAGTTCGAGTCTCAACTGCAGCAGATGACAATGTCGCAGAGAATGGTTGTTGTGCCCTTATCTGTGCACGCTTGTCGTGGTTTAGTAATGGAACAGTTAAGGTTAAACTTCGTCAGGATGGTAAAATAATTAAATAAAAAATTAAATATATATAAAAAATCTTAATAAAAATATTAAAGAATTCGGCAATTTAACTCGAAGGAAAATAAAATGTTCAATGTGATATTCCCAACGAAGGTATTGTCATAACATGCCCTAAAAGGTGACAGAGGCGAGTTATTTAATATAAGATTGGGATTATTAGACATCTCTTTCCAGTTGGAAAATATAGATAGTAAGTTTTTTCATTATTCAAATATAAAGAGTTACTACAAAGCCTTGTATTTAGTAGCACTGTGTGGATCTTCCAGACTAGTATCACCTTTACAAGACGTAAGGACAGATTTATTATCGGCATATATGGTTAAGTTTGCATTTGGTACTGGATGTTCTACATCATTAATGAAAAGTATGAAAACCCCCACCCTCTTACAAAAACACCCACCTCTCTAAACCCCACATCAGAATTCCCTCTAGCCCCCTTGATGTCTCGCTGAAGTCATATGCCATATAAAACTGCATTTGTGTAGTGTAGACGTTTTTATACGCATGACAGCATTTTCCCCGCGTAATCACTAATAGGACTCATTTCATTTAACAAAACCTAAGCGAGTTTATTTGAAAACCTCGATATAAAAATAAATACAAATACGGTTGATCTTTAATAGAAAACCGTCTTGTAATAAACTAAAATGTCTGAAAGTCGTTGTGCCGCAACATCTGGCCGCTGCGTTACTTTGCATACACTGAACGCAGTGTTATACATATATGATTATAAACAGTATGAAATAAATAAAATAAATAACTCACCATGACATGTTAACTACAGTTAAAAAGATTAAAAATTAAATTAATTTGGTAAATTGGTGCCAGCGTAGTATATCCCGCCATTATTATTATTATTGTTATTGTCATTTCAGAATTTTTTATTACTTTGATATAAGCATATCCTTATTATAATCATCTTCCTTGTGTTTTAAAGTGGTAAAATAGCTGTTAAGCTAAACTTCGCCCTTCTGAATAAGGAAATTGTGTTTGTTCTTTTCTCTAACAAAAACTATTTATTTTTATTTATTATTATTGTTATTATTTGTTATTTATTTTATAATAAACGTTCACAGAAATTCATTCATTGTTAGCACACAATGAAATATCACAACAAACTCAACACTTTGGACCACAAACAACACACAACATTAAAAGTTACATAATTCACTTTGGGCAAGCTAACAAGATACGACTAAATATTTCACGTTCATGTTATACGCCACACACAGGACCTTAAAGTGCGGTTTTTCCTCTTGCATAGTGCTAGTTCTGTAAAGTTTAAAGAGCTCGGGACTGTTTGTTTTACAACAAAGACCAGAGCTAAATGCATTATTCATGTCGGTGTATTGTTCCACCCTAAATAGAACAAAATGAACGGCATTTTTCCCTTTGCTGTTATATGCTCTTAAAAAGACATTTTTGAATTCAATACCTAAGTGTATGCCTGTGATAACTGGGAACTATCCTATCTTTTACGAATGAAAATAAATGCCAAACGGCTTATGTCCTGCATAATATTTTAAATATACTATGCTACGACCTTGTCGAAAATCTGACTGAAATAAAGGAATTATTTGGTGTTTTTCGAGAGAGCTGGTACACATTTTCTTCAAGAATATTTGATAAAACAGATAAAAAACTTATTAGACGTAAGTCAGAAATATTTTGAGCATTACCGATCTTTGACAATAGCCTAACTAGTGCTCAGGGAAATATTCTTGTTTCAGGCAACAATTCATAATGTGAGTTGGATAGTCACCAATGATTCGAAAACAGTAATTTAACATTACTAGGAAAATTTTATCAGAACTACAAGCATTTGTTTTTAGATTAAAAAGTACTTTATTTATTTCTTCAGTAGAAGTCATTTTAAAATTAAAACTCACATAATTCGTATATTTTCTATAGCTATAAAAATGGAATAAGGAATTTTTTTAAGGTTACCTGCAAGAAATAAGGAGCGAAGCAGTTAGAATGGGTTTTGTGGTAAAATAATATGTACCTAACCTGTTTTAGCTTGAACTCATGCGGATTTTCTTATTCTGTTCTATTTTTTTAACTGTTCATTTACACCTCACAATGTAGATAGAATAAATATCTCTATTGTAGTACATTTTATGCTAAACCTCTTGGAGATTTAACATACACATCGAAGGATAAAATATGGAACAGTACATAATCTTGACTTGAGCTTTCAGATTTTATGGTCTTAGGTGCTCTATTATAATAGCTTCTGCTAGCTCCATGCAATAAACCAACTTAAACTATTCAAGGAGATTAACTTTTTGTACCGAACGCGAATGAATTACTAAATCTGGGTTAGGCAGATCAGTGGTGGCTCGACATGGAAAGAGTTGTAAATTGTTTGAAAGGGGGCACGAGTAGCTGGAAGGGGGGGGGGGGGGGGGGTTGCTAAGCAGTTGACAATTCTTTGGAAGTTCGAGGTGGTTGTGTTTTTCAAGTTGACATAATTTTTAGAACCCCAACCTTGAAAAAGGAAAATATTTTTAGTGGAAATAATATTTAGTCTCTCTTCATTCTGATACGATATTATCCCAAAAAGTAATAAAACAAATAAGATGATAAAAAATAGAGGAAAATGCCGAAAATCAGGCGGTTGTACAAAACATACGTATTTAATATGTCGACGTTTAACTCCAAATATTAATCTCGAACAAGAATTTTGCAGCACTTGTATTATTTGCATATCCACTGCATCCAAACAAGAATCATGTACACTACAGTATCGGCCAAATTAAATTTGGATAAAACGAATGTCACTTGGAGTTCCACAGGAACCAAATCTAGGACCGTTCTTGTACACGTACACGTTATATACATCAGGTTTCGAAAAAACAGCCCATCAATATCAAATGCGTTTCTATGCTGAGGACACTCAACTTATCTTTCCTTTAATTCACAAAATTCCAGATACATATTATTTTTAAATTTGTATACGCTGTACGTATAGAGTTGTTAATATGCGACTTAAATATTGAATTCGTATCAATGTAACCCCCAAATTTGTTGCTATTATTGTATATGCCTTGAGGTGTCAATGTACATTTATTTGTAGAATTTCCGTTTCTAGACTTTTATTAACAAGTTTAACTCCCTATTTACCGCATTCCTCTGAATCAAATGAGAGGTAGAGCTGAGTGTCGTCAGCATAAAATGAATCTAACAATCCTCAGCTGCTACTTGAAACTTGACACACACATATAACGTATACAAGAGCGGTCCTAGATTTGATCCCTGTGGAACCCCAGATGATACAATGGGAGGCCCAGACAAACTATTGAAGTTTAAGAGAGCAGTTTTACAACTAGGAATTACTTGAAATTGATTTACGTGATTGCACAGCTGAGACTCTACCTCTCTTTCTAACACTTTTGACATGCTAATTGAACGGAGGTCTTTAAATTTTAAATCCTATTTTTCATGCTCCTTTGCTGTATTATTAAATTTATCCTAAGCTAAGATGACTTATTTAGTTATGTAGTTAAGCGCATCATAGACTAGGGACTAGGGCCTAGACTTTTATGTCCATCCCTATTCAAACTTAGTAGCTCGCCCATGTCAAGGGTCCACAGCAAAGAAGACAAAATATCTCCCTTTGTGTAACCCAAACTAGCAAAAAAAAAATACTCTTGTAACTTCCAACGAGATCGACAAACTTGAATCCCATTGATGCTTGTAGGGTATATTAAAGGACACGCTTTCTGTCAAAAGAAGTATGTTACAACAAGAGACAGGAACAACAGAGGAAACTTAAAATAGTCGAATTTACAATTTAAATTCAATCAACCGAATAGCTAATTACCACTCTGTCTACATATCTTCACTAAGTGATGAGCGACTTTGATTACATCAAGCAAACTATACTGGTATAATTATATTTAGGGGGAGAAATGTAATTATAAGTTGTGATGTTGTAAAGGACAAAGATACATACTAAATAGGCTTGATGAAACATACATTAGAGACATAATTGACATGCCTTTATATCCACTAATTTTATTCAGTTTGACTCTATCCAATTTGCTTCAAATTCTCTTTTTACCGCAGTGTATTTTTTTGCTATTCCTGGGTTTTTTATTCGACACAAGTGGGCTGTAATCGGCTTAACGTATTTTAGCGTTAGCCATTGATGTAGGTTTTCCCTTAATCACTAAGTCAGTAATTTTAGAGTTCATACCTTTCGCCTACAACGAATCTCTACGCTTTTGTATATCCTAAACGGAATACGTTAGCAATGTGAACTTAACACCACAATCGTTGGGGACATTCCCACTTCGAAATCTGTAATGGCTACCGTTTATGATAGCTCTAATTGAGGATCTTTATGAATGCCATTTTCTAACGTGCTGAAAATTAACGTGGCTGTCGAGAGCTTAAGAAAATATTTTCCTACCGTGCATCGAAATTAAAAATTATTGTGTTGAAGTTAAATAAGTCTGTCACTTAATAAGTTCTACAAATACTCAATGGGATTTAGGTCAGGACTATTAGCTGGCCACTGCATGCTATTAGTTACATTCAACAGGACAGTCCCCCATTGACTTTTGACACTACGGAAGAAAAAGATATGGTTACTCTTCGCATGCAGCGGAATTAGCGACTGTAGATATTACTATCATGTGCCAGAGTTTAAGTGAATTTTTTGGGCTTGAAACTTGCATATCTGACTTTACCAGAGCAACTGAGGTAACTTTCATTGATAACATAACAAATGTGGGTGATGGTTTTGTGGCCGACGTTATCGGTCCATGCTTCTCTGACCACCAAGGTCAATATATTCTAGTGAAAGGTCACATGGCACCTCTTAAAACCCTATGGAGAAGTCATATTACTAGACATGGCACAGAAATAATTAAACTCTCCTTATCTCAAATCAATTGGAGGGTTTTTAGATGTCTTAACTATAATGCGGATGACGTGTCTAACTTTCTGGTTAATACTTATAAATGCTCTCTTCGAAACACATTTTCCTTTAGAAAAAGATATGTAACTGATCAAACCCATCAATAAAATGCTTTAGTAAACAAGATAATTTGTATTTCTTCTCAAGATTCTGCCTCAAGATGAGGCAACGTATAGCATTTCACGTAAAGAGTACAGATACTCTACTGATAAGAAGTGTGCTTATAATAATTTTATAACCAGTCGAATAATAAATCTAGGGACAGCTGAAAACTAATTATCTTTAAACGTAACAAAGTGAGCTCTGGTAATACCGACTCTTCGATTATACAAAAAGATTTTAACAACTTCTTTGCTACAAAAGCAGAAAACATACTACACAAGCTGTGTTCTCAGTGGTGCGGGACATTGTTTAGAGCTTTGAGTGGGGAAGTCATTCAAAGCCTTCGACTACGTTTTGTATGACTTACTCTTGGAAAAGTTGAGTTTCTGTGGTGTACGTGGCAGTCCTTTGAAGCTATTTCGCTCTTATTTATGTATCAGAAAACAGTGGGCCAGAAGAAGTAATATCACTTCCGACTTAAATCCGGTAAAACATGGAGTGCCCTAGGGCTTTGTCCTGCAGCCACTCCTGTTTATTATATTAGACCTTGAATTATTTCACTTGATGTTGTCTGATAGGCGTATTGCTTATGCTGACTACACCACATTAATAACTTCTCATAATAACCTTGATACATCAACAAACTTCTTTAATTTCTAATCATATCAAAACCTGGTTCGTTTCTAACGAACTAAAAATGAATGTGGATAAAACTCAGAGGCTCATCTTCTCTACGAATAATACAGAGACTAAGGACAATTAGATGATAAACTGAACTGGTTAAGCCACTTTGAGCAACTAAACCACAAACTTGCCAGTATGACTGTCTTGCTCCGACAACTAAGAAGGACATGGAAACTTTAAAAGCAAGCTACTTTTCTGCTTCACTTAGACATTAGTTTTGCCATCACTATACGTGGTAACTCATGTCAAATTGTAGAAAGTAGAGAACATTGCACATCTCTATGCAAGGGTATTTTTGAAATACGTCCATAAACTCAGATCTATGGTGACTCAAACTTCCTGATATACGCAAAAATATTCATTTATGAAAATGCTTAAAAATAACCGAGAAAATAAATTTTGAAAATTTCAAAGAAATATCGAAAACGTCCATCTTTCCGCGTCTTGCTTAACCTTGAACTATGTCTCATCGCGTAGATGTCAAACCACAAAAAGAACTCTAACAGGTACAGCAGAAAGTGGCAATAGTGTAATGTTTACTGCCGTCAAAATACGTACTAACCGTTACGCACACGTAGTAATAATGAATTATTTTTTAATATTGACAAATTTTACTAACATTGAGTGGAGAAACATTGTGCTTTGTTATGGCGCAGCCGGTTAAAATGTGTCAGGCTCGTATAGGTACTTTATTACCGACGGTTTCCTAATAATACGTATTCCTGACGAACAAACCTTTGTGTCGGTTGTATAACATTTAACGAACTTTTTTTCAATCGATGGCTATCACTTGCTTTAAAATATCAAAATTGTGTAGGTACGTTAGTTTTTAGTGTTTTTTTAAATTTGATCATTTTGTGCAGTCTTGGAAACCATGTAATAATAGTGAACAACTTACGTTGAGGGGCGAGCGTAGAGGCGACTTCAATGTGAATATCAGTCGATATTCCGTTGAAGCAACGTCGAGCGCGGTTAGTACTTGGATGGGTGACCCACCTATCTTGGGAAATACAGCGTTCTCGTCCCACCTTCTAGAGGCTTGTATATCAGTGTATACTCGGAAGTTACGTAATTTCAGACGAGGATTACGTAGTGGATATACCATCCTTCGGAGGGGATGTAAAGCAGGCGGTCCCTTGTCTATTAAATGTTAGGCAAGTAAAAGATCCCTACTCTTCTTAAGGGAAGAGGTTCGGCAAAATTTCCAGGTTGGGGGTAGCTCGTCTCCTGGCGTCGGTGATAGGCCCTGGTAGCGGAAATAGGCCGACGTTAAATAGTTAAAAAAAAACTTATGTTGTGAGCGTCGAGATTGGAGAGCTAAAGGTGAGTCTAAAATTATTTTCTTTGGTTTGAATTTTTAAATTTAAAAGTGGTATTTGTCTTTACATTGCATAAAGACTCACAGATGAAAATATATGGATGTATTTCAAAAACACCGTATATATTTATCTTAGTTCATTGGAAGACCATAAAAACTTTAACTTTTTTGAGAGTAATTCAAATCATCATAACTACAGCACCAGACAAGCTGATTTTCTAAGACCATTTATATTTCAACTAAAAATTCGCCGAACCTCAATTTGTGTACTACCAAATTCAATAAAATTAATAAATCGCAATTCTTTTAAAGTCAAAATTTAAAAAAAAAAACGTTTCCACACTACTGTTTTTATTCCACTGACGAATTTGTGATTTTTCTCACCAAGCCTGTAAACCTTGCTGTTTGCCAAAATTGTAAACCTTGTCAAGTAAAGTGTATACCTACTTACCTTTTCTATCTCTTTTTTTAATGTGTCCTATAAGCTATTTAGGTATATATTTTTTTTCTGTTTTCTTATTTTGTCTTTTTTAATCCTTCGTGATGATGGTGATGATGATGCCATCCTTATTTCACTATCTGGTTGACGTCCGTTATAATAATTTCTTATGTAATTTGGTAAAATCAATGATTTTGATTTTGAACTAGAAATTATTGTTATTATTTCAATTGTAGGCATTACCTATCAACTTCAACTTTGAACAAATCTGTAGTAATCAACCCAGCTAACTCTGCGTGGGCTACGAAATTACCTCAACCGATACGATCATTGATGCACGTGACTGACGCCTTCATATACACATTAAAATTGAAATTTTAAACATGCATATCACACGCGACACTTCCCAGTTTGAATCTTGTATGTACGTTATTACGTCGCTATACATGCAGCGCGGTAATCAAAGTTTAATACGGAACGTGCCGCGAACTGTTCCAGGCCAAATTTAGAGCTACGCGCTTTCTATGTATCGAATATAAATCTGCTGGATACGGCTGATACGTTCAGTAATAAATAATGAAGTTAAACAAAGGGTAGCTGACACCTAAAATAAGAAGTCGTTACTCGATAATTTATGACTACTTTATATGGAATTTGGCCTGTGTATAACTTTGGAGTGAAGCATAAGTAAATACATTGTCCTCTAAAACAATTGTAACACCTTTAAATTTCTCTGCTCTAATTAATAACTCATTAGATTTCCCAGAGATGTATCTTATTTAATAGCTCATCTCATTGCTAATTATTTTCAAATTTCTATCAATAACTAGTTGTCAGTTATGCTTTAACATTAAGAAAGAATAGATTTCGCTGTATTTTGGCCCACTAAATTAGATATTTTATGTAGAGTCCCCCAAGGATTTGTAATGGGGCCACTTCTTTTAATACAATTTATAAATGACTCGTTTAACATGGTCAATTACAAGGAAGATTTTTCCAATTTATTACCCAATATCCAAAATAACCAAAAAATAGTGCGTTGATCTTCAAGTTTAACAGAGTTAAATAAATATCTAAACATCGGGTGGGGAAGTTGCAGCAGCTTCCAGCATTTTTTTTTGTTAAAAACCAGTAACAATAGAAATATACCAATTACATAACATAAACACAAACATACCAGCCAGTGGTATACGGAATGGAGTTACACATTTGGAAAAACGCAGACATAAATCCACCGACATTCTTAGTGCCGGCATTGGGACTCGAACCCAGTACACGATAGACAGTACGACCAGCATATTCATCACACAATACGCCTTGGCTACCGTACTAGTGGAGTACATTTTACCAAAGTAACTCTCGTTATTATCTCCAACGATTTTCACTTTGGTAAAAAATATAATTTCTGTCCTCATTTTCAAAGTATATAAACCAAGTGTACCATAGGCATATCAGTGGGTATTACAGCTCGTGGTAACCTTATAGATTTAACTAGTACTAATGTAGAACAAAAGGGGCCTTAAAATTAAACCTTATGGTATTCTACTAGTTTACTCTCTTTAGAAATTGTATCATTTAATTCAATAATTTGTTTCCTTCTTATAAATAATCTATAATAATAAATGACATGAAGTCATCGTTTTAATTAGAGAGAAAATAATACATCAGCACTTGGAACTAAAGTGATTAGTCTTAAGTCTTTCAGTTCATTAAAATTGTCAATTTTTGACAAGGGACAGACTAATCTTCTATATATTTGGAAATACGATTATCGTCAGACAAAAGTTTACTAAACATGTAACAAAATAAGCATATCATGTATAGAATTTCATAGCATTTTATAGCTCTTGAATGAAAATCACATGGAATAATGTCATATGTGATCTTGAAGTAAAATTATGTACAATATTAAGACTAACTAAATGATTTTAAAAAATGGATTGATCATTTCCGTTGCTGTATGTACTCGACGCGGACTCCATCTTGCTGCCAAGGATAATTTCATTTCAACCAAATTTTAAAAAGCATGTTTGAACGACTCATAAATAATTTCTAGCTGATTTTTTTTATCTGAAAGTGACGATTTACAGTGCTAGCACAGATTTTACAGACCTAGAACTAAAAGTTGCTATTAAGTATAAAGGTAGCGCCTGAACGTCTCTAAGACGAAGTATTTAGTTTAAACGTTAAATATCTCAGAAAATATGGCACTTACGTCAAAAGCGTAGAAAACAAAGAAGTTATGACAGAAAAAAATGTAGTTTTTCAAATTTTTTTTTAATGAAAATGTCGTCATTTTGTTAATGCAAGTAGTCAGCAATTAAAAAATATATTCCCAATTCCCATATATTGTTTTTCGTTAATATATGGTATGACCTAGATGTTCAAATGTCGCGTCCGCGTACAGCGCTTGCTTTAGAAAAAAAAAATTTAAACTGTAAAGGAATTTTAGAAAAAACGTAACATTATTGTTTCTCTGCAAATATCTCAATAAATATTAGTTTCAGAGAAGACATACTGGACATCAAAAATGAAGCTTATAAACTGAGAATGAATTCATTTTTATATATGTATTTGTGTAGGGTTGAAAGTTTCAGAGATATTTAATTTTATAGATGTTATCCGACCATTTTTAGGATGAAGTATTTTGTTTAAAATGTTAAATATCTTAGAAACTGTGACACTTCCATAAGAAATTGTAAGGAACAAATTACAGATAATTAAACAATCTTTGAAATGATTTTTTGCTTGTTTCTACGTCACAAAAAATAAAGAAATGATGGCCGATTCAATGTGCGTTTTCACTTTTTTTTTTAACAAAATATCGCCACTTTATTACTGTAATTACTCAGTAATTATTTTTTCTTTGAAAAATGCTGTTTTGCGTTAATATATAGCATCACCTATATGCTCAATTTATTTTGCCCGTTTAAAACACTTATTTTAGAAAAAAATGCATCTGCCATTTTGAATTTTTTAATTTTGACTTCAGATTCGAAATCAGCGATCCCAAAAACATAACTATCCTACGTTTCAAAAATAAATTAGTAACACTTTTTCAAATATTCAAATTTTAAATTTCAAATTTAGGGGTGGTTTTCACCCCTTGAGGGTAAGAGCAAGTATCCAGACCATATAGAAACTGAAGACGATGTCTTTTACTACAATAATAACCCATAAAGAAAAATTATCATTACATATGAAATTATTTCAAAATTTTACATATTTTTTACCTCTAGGTACTGGACTATTAGTCAGTCATTCAAATAATAAAATATCCAACGCCTTTCCCGTTACAGACACTCGCATCACATCCCTAGCACTATTTTCCACTGTACCCTGATTGGATACTTTTTTTAAATTAGCATCCATTTCATCCTTCGCACTAAGCGAAAGATTTCTTTGTTGAACACACGAAAAACCAGTCTTCTGGGTATTTCGCCGATAAGCTTGCATGCACATCACGTCCTCTTGTAGTTTTTTCACGTACAGCTGCGCTCGCAAGCCGTAACGCAAACTGTGTTGTATCTGTAGAACTACTCGGGTCGATTCTAAAATAAATTTGAGAAACACATTTTTCATTCTTCCGTGGAACTTTTTGACGCCTTCGAAATTGAAATTTGGCTAAGACAACGAGGAAGAGCGGGATGTTATTGACATTTTATAACAAGGAAGACAAATGAACAGTGGGATTCGCAGCAAGAACGAGTAAGGAAGTCTCATAACTTACTGCTCTTGATAAATAGGAATATTAAGCTTAAATTGGTACTTAGAGAAATGCAGTGCTCACTTAGAAATATGAATAAGTGTCGGAGGCTTTGGTATAATGAGGTTAAAGTCTCGTTTCCAGTAATAAGATAATTTTATATCTACTGGGTGTTGAGTGATAAATGCCAGGAAACTTGAAGATATAATTACTCTTTTTTCTACACGGTATTGTCAAAAACAAAAACAAGAAAGCCCCACGATGCATCGTGGGGAAATTCCGGATTTTACTCTAGTGACCTTAATATCCATCGGATCGGAATATTTGTTTTTTTTTAAATTAAAGGTAATTAAATTCCCTACACATCTGACGAGGCAAATTACTTCCACATCCAGTGGAAGTATAGTAACGACAAAAAAATTTTTAAAACTTTTTATTGTTCAAATGGGCTTAGAATGTCATGAAACGTCGAGATTCTAAGTTTGAGTGAATAAAAAATTTCTGTCTGTCTGTCGGCTGTCTGTAACTTTTTTGTGCGCACGTTAACTCTGGAACCGTTTGAGATATTGACTTGAAATTTGGTACACGTATGTACTTTAACGAGATCTAGAACTAGATTATATTTTCATCTTGTTCCGTCGAAGGGTTGGGGAGTAAATCGGGGTAAATTTGGGGTAAATAGGTAAATCAAGCAGGTAAGTATTTAGTATATACAAGAGAAGCTAAGGTCTCAAAAAAAAATTTGGCATTAGCCACCCCCATTATCACCCACACCCCATTATTAAAGGGGATGAAAACAAATTGTGATTTAGTGTGTGTACAAGAACCAGAAATCTCAAAATATTTTTTTATTTCATCCACCCCCACTACCACCCCCTTATCTCCACCCCCACGCCACTACCGATGTGGGGTATCGTTTTCTGGGTTTTTGGGGTAGAGGATTTCAAATATTATATTATTAAAGTTCCATAAACAATTATTTCCACATACAAAATTTTTTTGTTGTGAGTGACTTAGATAGAAAATCTGGATGTGGAAGTAGTGACTCCTTGAGCAGCGGTTTTTTTTAATAACTCGGTCAACTTTTATTAATGACATAATAAATTGTCAAAAAACTGTAAAAAAATATTGTCAAATTATGTATTTGGCAGTTTGATTCTACTACTATATAGTTTATGTACTATGTGTAGATACAAAAAATAATTTTCATATGAATAGAATAGAACAGAATAGCCATTTATTAATACAACCGATCATTACAATGATATAGGACAAGTCAATATACAGAATTACAAATGAGAACAGTATATAGTGATATTGGTTCATTATTTAAATTTTTAATATATTTTTTACAGTTTTTTGACAGTTTATTATGTCATTAATTAAAGTTGACCGAGTCATTTAAAAATTTGCCTCGTCAGATGTGTAGGCAATTTAATTACCTTTAAGTTAAAAAAAAATGGATGGATATTAAGGTCTCTAGAGATTTTTGAACAGTATAATCCGGAATTTCCCCACAGTGCGATGGTATAATAATTACTCGATTTTACCCTCAAGATAAAATACAAATAAGTATTAATATAAATGTAAATATCGTAAATGAAATAACTAGCAATATTCCTAAATCAAATATTGACCCAGTTAGTTTATTTCAGTCATGTAAAATAAAAAAGAATGTAGAGTTTGAGTTTAACGAAATTACTAGGACTGAATTGAGTGAAGCAATAAGCTCAATAAAAAATAAAGCAAGTAAAGATTATTATGAAATAAAATTAAAATCATAAAATTCGTCATGAATACACTTATTGGCCCTCTTACTAAACTATTTAACGAGTGCATAAAGGAAGGTATTTTCCCAGCTGCTTAAAAATTTCCAATGCTGTCCCAATATTCAAGAAAGGTGAGTTAAATGATATGTCTAACTACCGCCCCATATCAATTATACCCATTTCTGGAAAAATATGTGAAAAATTGCTAGACTAGTATTACTATGAGAAGATGCCAGGGCGGAGCCAAAATGAGCGAATATTTTTACCAGTGGTATAGCTTTATCTGGGGTATAGGGATGTGTAATTGCAATAAAAGTTTCGCGGTCAAGGAACTGTGAAAATGGAGTAGATTAAAACTTGCCAACTGTTACGAGTAACCTTTGTTCAGGAGAAGTGTAAGAATAGTAAGTTCTACGAAACTTTGCCTAATAAAGTTGTTTTATTATTATTATTACCGTCGCCGCCGCTCTACTGTAGGGCACCGCCGCCACTGGTGTTGACATTGAATGTCACGTAATTCTTTCTCATTGGCTTAGAATGATGGAGCGCACAAACTCGTTTCTGCGCATATTTTTTGCTGGCATCTTCTCATAGTAATACTACTTTACACACCAGATTAATGTATTATTTTGAAACGAATGACCTCTTTTTCAGTGGGCAGTTTGGTTTCAGATCAAAGAAATCAACGACAGATGCTATAAGTCTACTCTTGAATTACATCACAGATGTATATGAAAATAAAAATTACGCAGGCTGCACTTTTTGTAACCTTTGGAAGACATTCGACTGTATTCGGCATAATATATTATTAGGCAAATTGAACAAATATGATGTGGAACCAAAGTCATTAAAACTACTTAAAAGTTATTTCAAAAATAGAAACCAAGTCACATCTTATAACGATATGACATCAACAATATCGGGCATAGATCATGGAGTTCCTCAGGGATCCGTCCTTGGACCCTGTTATTCTTGATCTATGTCAATGACTTACCACAATATGTTTTAAATGCTAAATTTGTGTTGCATGCAGATGCAAGTAAATTGTAATGAGAACCAGATTGACTAAAAATATTATGCTGCAAACACATTCCACTACTTTCGAGTGGTTCCAAGCCAATGTCTTATGTTTAAATGATACCAAAATAGCAAATATGGTATTTTCTACTCGTTATATTGAAAAGTATGAAAACCCAGATAATGTATAATTTCTGGGAGTAGTTCTTGATCCACAACTGTGTTGGGACCAACATGTGGACTATATTTCAAAAAACTGGCAAGGTGTGTTTATATGATAAACAATCTCATAGGGGAAGTATCCTTAAATGTCATTAGGACAGCCTATTTTTTATTATTCTAACTTGGGGGGCATACAGATCATTTAGATAGAACATTTAGTTTACAGAGACGTACTATAAGATCGATTTCAAGTCTTGAATGTAAAGATGACGTAAATACAAATTTATTGAACATGGAATATTAACAGCTCCTTCTTTTTATATTTATATATATAGAGCAACTCTTAAACACTCGTATATAATGATACACTTAAAACGTAATTGTGTGCAATTCAATAATATTAACTAATATTAACTAATTTCTCTGACGATGATTGAATAAACCGAAACGTAAGAAAAGAGTAATTTTATCAAAAAGACTGATAACCCAGGATATACCTACATCAAGAAAATTTCATCCAATATTTATAATTACGTAAAATTTCGCATTTTTTTTTAATTTATCGAGTATTGCATTATTCTGGTTTTAAATTTGGTCATTTTGAATCCGCCATCATGTATTTTTATCTTTTAGCATCGCTTACTTCATTAAGAGTTTTACACACCTATGCTGAAATATTTTAAATTTAATGTAAAATATTTTTTAATGCTTATAAAATTTTGCCTCATTTTGGTTTTAATATCGATCATGTCTTACTTATTAATTTTCTAAATATCAAGCTCGTAATCAGCGGCCTCGAAAACCCAACTGTGATAATTTTACTTCCACGTCCAGTGGAAGTATAGTAACGACAAAAAAATTTTTAAAAATTTTTATTGTCCAAATAGGCTTAAAATGTCATGAAACGTCGAGATTTTAAGTTTGAGCGAAAAAAAATTTCTGTCTGTCTGTCGGTCTGTCTGTCTGTAACTTTTTTTTGTGCGCACGTTTACTCTGAAACCGTTTAAGATATTGACTTGAAATTTGGTACACATATGTACTTTAACGAGATCTAGAACTAGATTATATTTTCATCTTGTTCCGTCGAAGGGTTGGGGGGTAAATTAGGGTAAATTTGGGGTAAATGGGTAAATCAAGCAGATAAGAGTCCGTGAAATTGCTATTTAGTATATACAAGAGAAGCTGAGGTCTGAAAAAAATTTTTGGCATTAGCCACCCCCATTACCACCCCCACCTCCTTATTAAAGGGGATGAAAAAAAATGTGATTTAGTGCATGTACAGGGACCAGAAACCTCAAAATATTTTTTTACTTCATCCACCCCCCACTACCACCCCCCTATCACCACCCCCACCCCACTACCGATGTGGGGTATCGTTTTATGGGTTTTTGGGGTAGAGGATTTCAAATATTATATTATTAAAGTTTTTTCGTTGTGAGTGACTTGTGAGTGACTTGGATAGAGAATCTGGATGTGGAAGTAGTGATTCCTTGGGCAGCGGTTTTTAGGTTAAAGTAACGAAATTATTTCGAGTTGTAACATCTTCAAAGTAATTTTTCTTAACAAAACGTATTTTTAGGAGTCGCGATTATAGAAAGTCCATCCAGGTCCAATCTATTTTTACTCATTTCGTATAAGTGCTTCACTAACAAACAGCAAATATACCGCCAATAATAAATAAATGTCGATTTTAACAATTCCTCTCCCAATATAACGGATATTTTTCTATATATAGAAAAATGAGAGCTTGGCTATATATAGCAAGCCATCACCGCTTTTGACATTCAGATAATTAACGAACGATTAATAAGTGATTAAAACAGAGCGACAATCGACTGGAGTACTTCGGCCACTTATACTCTCACATATCCGCCCCTGACCAATTTGTCTTCCTATTGACGGCTTGGTCACCAAAAAATGTAATAAACCCGACATTTAACAGTGTAAACCTATCACGGACATCAACCCTTAACGAATTTAAAAATTACACACTGCTGAACGAGGAGTCATCTTCAATTAATTTGAATGGATCCGAACCCCATGGTTACCGGCGTGATGTCACGTACTAATTTAATTGTCAAGGAGAATCGCAGAGGTCAAAGGTCGAACGCTTCAGATGCTTCACCTTTATCGAGCTTTGGGTAAATATTGATGAGTGCCCATCTGGATACGTTGTTTGCTATGTGTGTGGAACAAGAAAGGAAAACAGTGTTTCGTGTTGACTGACATAAATGCAATTTCGAAAAGAAAATAACATCGGTAAACAGTAATTTGATAAATCGACGAGAATATTAATTTCATATGTTGGTATGCAGATTAATAAACAATGCATGAATATATAATGGGTTTAATATTACGTCACGTCGTTTGTGTTGCTGTCACTTATGAATCACAGCCTTTTCATACAACGTTGTTAGTATGTCATACAAGGCACATATAGGTTAGCCTAAAATACAGTGGGAATCGAAAATTTAACAATGATCTCAAAAGCCTTCGAACATCTTTCACTGTCAGGTCTAGTAATAAAACTAATAGATCTTATTTTGCAGCCGTCCCAACAGGGTCGTTTCCTTCAACAAAATTTACAAAATATTGTGATATGGTCAAAAAGTATATTAAATATACATTATATATGTATCACATTAAAAAAAGGTTATAATCATCAAATGCAAGAACAAATTGGTTTTGAAAATAAAAAGGCGGTAAATGGTGACGTATATAATGAGAATTCAATTCTAGAGAATTTTCGTGTTTTCATTTATCATGTTGGTGGTAGTGCTCTGTTGATTTGTTGTTTACGCTTATATTGTGTTTAATATTTGTTTATAATGGAACCTAATTTTGCGAAATTTACTTCAGAAACTTTACCCATAGTGGATTTTTATATGGTACACGAGTTTTATGTAGACAATTTGAACTATTTAATGTTAAAAATTTGAGGTTAGTATATCCTTAAAATACAATGACTCACATCGATACTAACACTAACAGCTACATATAATTTTCTTTAATCTATTAGTCCAGTCAACGGAGCGCTAAAAGGACCAAAATCTCTAATTTGAGTGCTAATGAATGGATTTTGATAAAACCTTGTTCAATGAGTTTGTGCAAATGATTCCAGAGCACATTGACGAAATCTCTCAGCGATTTTTTACATCTAAGATAGCAAACTCCCAACTGACACAGAACATA
This sequence comes from Rutpela maculata, assembly GCA_936432065.2. NCBI lineage: Eukaryota > Metazoa > Arthropoda > Insecta > Coleoptera > Cerambycidae > Rutpela > Rutpela maculata. Next base: position 7,612,848 of record OW386292.2, read on the forward strand.
ACAAACATTAGACAACAACATAACATACAACACACGCACAAATACATACATCAACGCCTTCCAATTTACACTTACCCTGACTGAAATACCACTTTCCACAAAAACCCATCCTTTAAAATGCAATCATTCATTACCCTCCCTCTAACCCCCTTGACCCTCCGCCGAAATCTGAACAACTTCTAATAATTTGTCTTATAGACAAATAATTGTTTTTATTCATCTGACTAACAGAAGCAGGGTTTTTGTAAATTTTCCCTGCACATTAAAATATTATTCTCATTGCTTTTTACAATAATTAAACTAAAATCTGAAATCGAAAGATATTAAAGTACAAAAATATGATTATACTTTATTAAAGAAATCATTTAACGTAAATAAAGCTACAATCATGAAGTCATTCCTGCCACTGAAATATGAATGAAATAATAAATGAATTGTACCAATAGTTAAATAAAATAAAGAATATTGCAATTGGCAATTGGCAATCCAAAGGTCCCGTGTTCGAATCCCGCGGGTTGGATATTTTTCTTTCATATAATTTTTTTCACAACAATGATGGTATCAGACAAAATTTAGGATGTCCAAAAACTAACATTATGTACAAGAAAACTGCGAAGAGTATCCTATAGAATGTGTAACAATTATATATAAAAAGCTCAGTAAATTGGCGAAGAGTACGTTTTTAGCTTGTTTGTTTATATAACGTATTTGTTGTTAATGCTTGGGTTATGTATATTTTAAAATTGTTTGTATATCCAATACTATTTCGTGTGTTATCTTTTTGATATTTTTTCAAGCTTGTATAAACGTAGTTGTTATTACGTTACTATTAATTTCTTATCGACAAAAATTATTGATGTTCTAATGATATCGAAAGTATCTGATAATTGTTTGCTGACTAAAAGTAACAACATGTTATTGCAAAGTTTGTGATCTGATCATTCAATTTAGTCCATTGTAGATATTTTGTGTTGTCTTGTGCAAGAATACCGTCAGCAATAAATAGTCTTGGTAATCTATAATAGTTTGTATAAAACATCGAATATCATTTTATATTGTGGTTATGCACGCGACATGCTTCGATTTAAAATATTAGCACATTCACCATGTCAAATTTAATAACACAATCCATTGTCGTACTGTTCTCATTTTTTTGACAAAAATATTAAAAATCTCTTAGCTTACTTTCCTTTCCTTTCCTTATTTAATTTGTATTAAACACTCACTAGGAACAAGGCAAACAGTGGGGATTCCTTCTTGCGTAGCGTAGCGTTTTGCTTACATTAAAATTCATTTTTAAATAAAACCTAACATAACACACCTTATTTCAGTGCACCCGGTACATTATATTTACTATCTTTAAATTAAGAACGCCCAGACATTTAATTATTCGATAACAGCCTTGTGTTTAGATGTAAGATATGCCTTTTTGTGTATTTATATTTAAGCAGTGTATTTATCTTTTTGTTACAGCTCCTTATCAATATTGTTTCACATATAACGTAAAGGGAACACGTTTTATTTTGAGTCGTATTAATTATTCGATTTAGTACAATTTGTAAGTGAAGAGATATAAGATTTAAGTTACACACATTAGTACTGCGAGTTGCCCAGATGATAATTTCTCAGGTTTAGTTCTATTTTAAATTACTACAGTAATCTTGCGCTGACTTTGGAGTAGGGTCAGACCTACTTCTTGTGAGATGCATAGATTGGGAACTCAGTTCCAACTTTATAGCAACATTAACAAGTAAACTCAAAATTAAGACAATCTAAACACATGTATAATGTCACTTGTGCAATTACCTGAATTTACGTAACACATCCATTAAGTTAAAGGTGATTAAATTTATATATTTTATACCTCTAACTTTTTCTTTCTTCCTAACGTAGAATTTTGCTGGTGAAATTCAACTAAATTAAATCATCGAAATAAAATTTAATTATTGATGAAATTTACTTATTAAATCACATTAACATCTTATTCAAGTAATTTAATTATTGAAGTCATTCAATTATGTTATGGGAAATCCATTTAGTATTTGGAAATAGTTTAGAACTTTACCAATTCCACATTTAATTGGGAGACGAGTAATCTTCAAGTAAAAATGTGTATATTATTACGAGATGGATCCAATTAAATTACTATCAGTTTCGACTTCCTTAATACTAGATGTTATGTTAGTAATGGTTAAGTGAACTTGTGTTTTATGAATTACTCAACTATAGTCCAGTCAAAGTCATTGATTTTGAGACAAGTTTAAGTCCAGTTTAATTCAGTAATGTTTAGTCTAGATAAGTTAAATAAATTAATTTTTGGAGCATAGTAAAGTTCAACGCGCGTAAAAGCGAAACTGATAGCGTTATTTAGGTGCTCTAGAGTGGCCAATGTATGTCATACCACCATCTTGCAGCTTCCTGAGTTATATGAAATAATGTGGTAGGAACTCAGGAACCTCACCAGGACTCACCCTCAATGCATTTATCATCAGGTGGTGAGAAATGAGTTTATTTCTATAGTATTTATTATGCTACAATTTTATGACAGCAAGATATTAATGAACATTCTATTTTCGTTAAATATTCATGTTCTGCAACATATTTTTACATTTATGTGACAATTTTTGATCTTAGATATTTATTGTTTCTTTCATGGATTATTATGATATTCACAGTGGTTTACCAACTATATCATTAATGATCTAGTTCCTTCAAATAAATATTACTAACCACGATCATTTGGACCATGTGGTCACATTTTCATATATAATTTTGCTATTCTGAATGATTTTGTATTTTTTTGTATTTCACTGTATTTTCCGATTTAAGAGATAATTAATAAATGAATTTTATCTTTAAATTTACATCTTTTTAATTTATTTGTTTGTGTCTCTTATTATCAGGCTTTTCCACAGCAGTCGGTTTTATGATTAACGATTATCAATTTTACTATGGATGGCACCCTTATTATCAACATCTATATCTTTACTCTCTTTTTAATCATGAAACAAACTAGTTGAGCAAATACCTGTGAAGCTATTGGTTCTCTCTTTCTCACTGGAAAAACTGGATCCACGAACCCAGCCCCGCATAAGATCAGCTAGTCGTAAGCTGCCGTGTTTGTGATTTTGTTGAAATATTTTTATTTATTGTCAAAACCGGGTATAGATAATTATAATTTTTCCAAAACCAAATACGAGTGAAACAATAGACCACCTTTTAGAGACTGGTACTGTCTCGCCATATTCACGTTTCGCTAATACATAAATTAACTGTAATTATTAAAGAGTAAAATAACGCATATGTCAATGTAAACAATCTTACTCCAACAGGACATCATTTTTAAAAATCCACCCGTGCATACGTAGATGCATTACACATTTTCACATTACTGCAGCTCACTCTTACTGCTCTCGATTGAGCTTAGAAAAGGAAATGGTTATAAATCCAGACTACCTAAGAGAAGAGAACATAAAATAATTCACCTTTTCTATATGCATGTCTTAAGTTTACGCATCCAGAAAGGCCCTACAACTGAACAGGACAGTACTGGCTTAATCTAAATTCGGCTTTAGTAAAATTAATTGACATTAAATAAACACTTTTCAATTAGCAAACAACGTAGGGGGGTAGGGGGTGATTTCTGCACCGTCTTTTAAAATTTTCTGCCCAACTGAGCAGTTTCATATATATATATTTTTTTTTTGGAACAAATATACCGCTGTGTAGAAGTGAAAGAGATTTTCACCTCGTGGGTTTTCTGCCGTGCTGAAAGAGACAAATATTTTTTACAGAAATGTAGTTGTTAAATGAATTCGAGCACTTTTCACCCCCTTAGGGGGTAAAAAAGGGTAGAAAGGTGTGTTTTGGAACTCGTGCAAATTGAGACTTTTGATCTACTGGATCAGTACAACAACATATCAAAAATTGGAGAAATTTAATGGATGCCGGATTTCCGTTTGTGGTGCGCGGGTTCCTTTTACAACTCATTTTTCTCCTACTTCTAATTGTCGTATCGATTTGAAACTTTGAACACTTATGCAATTCTGGTGACAACGTAATAATATGGTATCATTGACCTTGTATGACGACGAAGGTGGGAGGTAATGACAACGAATCTTTATGGGGCATATCACCGGCGATAAATTCAAATTTTCCGTGACAGAGAGAAAATACATTATAGTTTAATAAAAACTAAAAAACACGCTTTCATGAGTAACGCACTAAAAAGTTAAGCTACCTACCTACCTATAGTAGGTAAACTGAAAGTGGTATGCGGTCGGTACCCTTTACGGTTTTTTGTGAGCTTTTTTTAAATCGCTGAATTATATGCAGGACCTACTATACCTATTACGCCCCATGCTTTTAAAATTAATTAAAAGCGTGTTTTTTAGTTTTTTTAAACTATAATTTATTTGGTATAACGCTGTTGAGTGCAGATGAGAAATTAACTGGTCTATAAACTTGTTTGATAATTAAGGTTTGTTTGGTTGGAAAGGAAAGTAGATTCAGTTTTGGAAACACAGCAACGAGCTTCATAGTAAATAATACAAATTGCAAATGCCTCAGATTAGAACATTGCGGCACCCCAGATATCATAGAGTATATTGACGACTTGATCCACTGTAAAATAAGAATTGCGTCTACCTATTATGTTAAATTCAAAGAAGTTTATAGGTTTAGTTAAATCCAAACCTAGCCAATTTCTGTTTTCATGATCAGTTCGTCAAAACGTCAACTTCTCCAAGTTCATCCAGAATTTTAGAAAAAATGTCGCCTAATTCGTCTCTGCGATCGCGCTAAATTCTAATTTCATTCCCCGGCTACAATTTTACGATAATTCAAAGGGTTTTTGCTCGAGTTTATTTCGCGGCTTTCCAGTTAATTTATAATCAAGTAATGAGGCTTGAACCTTAGTAATCTCTTTCATAAATAGAGGCCGTAAAGGCAGCGAGTGGATTTTGAACGTACAACGCGACACTCCGCTAATTGATGCCAGAAAGGCGTAAGTGGACCGAGAGGTTAATTCACGAGGAACGAAGGAAGTCGATATTATAGTAGTAGACCTTTTCTGCCGCGTAGTGGGGGTCGGGTTAAGTTTGTCTTGACTTTTAAATATTTGAGGTCTTAATTTAATAATTTATTTGCACTTAAATGGTCTTATTTACATTATAAATTGAGTTTTTAATATAATTTTAATTTTTAATTAATATTTTCAGCTCATTTATTTAACCGCTAACCATTTAAAATAAAAGACGAATAGATGTAAACAGCATTGAAATAATATGAGATTAAAGGTACATTTCAGTGGTTTTTCTATTATACCGGAGAAATTGCACAAACTACATCTAGTGCTTATATACAGAGTGGACCAAATTATGGGATTGGAGGTTTTTTCTAAAACCATGGCAGATAAACAAAAACCAATTTAGGTGTCCTGAGTTCGATTTTCGAGAAATAAATAATGACGCATACCATCGAGCTACAGAACATTTTTGGAAAATTGGCATTTTTGGATGACCTCTTCAATCTCTACATCTCAATTACCAAGTGTTGAATCGAAAATCGAGTAACATATTATTAAAACACATTCTTAAAAAAAAAAAACAAATTATATTGCCTTTTCAATAACATCAGTCAATCGTCCAGAGTTTAAGACCATAAAAATTGATAACCTAAATGAAGAAATAAAAGAAACAGCCAATACAAAATATCTTGGTATTGTTATTGACAAAAATTTTAAATGGGACATGCACATAATATATCTAACTAAAAAAGTAAGGCGCTTAATACATAAATTCTACCTTTTACGTGACTTCCTTAATAAAAAATTACTTATTACTATCTACAAATCACTAATAGAATCCCTAATTCGATATGGAATAATTGCATGGGGTGGTCTGTATACCAATGCACTCCGTCAACTAACTACAGTACAGAACTCAATAATAAAAATTATTAAAAAGAAAAATCGTCTGTACCCCACTTATCTGTTATATTCTGAAGAAATATGTAATGTCCGTACCCTTTACATACTTGAAACTTGTGCATATCCACATAAACATAATACTATCAGGCAGCAAATTATACACAAATACGATACGAGAGCAAGAAGTGATCAACAACTAGAATTACCCAGAAGTAAAAAAAAATGTCAACCAAAGATTTTTAATACACCTAGCTCCAAAATTTTACAACATACTACCATTAAAAATAAGACAAGAAAGGAATTTAAAACAATTTTTATGTAAATCTAAACACTTTGTAGTACATAATTATTCTGACCTTTTCTATGCAAAGGGGAGTTATTAAGCTGTGTATCTTTAGCCAATTAGTATTGTTATTATTAAAATTCTCTATTATTATTTTTGTTAGTATCGCTGTTTTATCATCATCGTTCTATTGTTTGTTTCTATTATTACTAGTATATTTTAAGTAATTAAGCACTAGATATATATGTTACTTTGTAAGTGCATATACAGGTGACTAATCACCTAGGTGCAATTATAAAACCAAGTGCATGCTTTAGATTGTAAGTTTGTATATTGCCCTATGGCAACATAACTTCAAATTTTAAATTGTTATATTAACAAATTTTTTAATAAATGTATTCTTATTCTTATTCTTAAATTAGCTATTCAACGATATATCATATGTCATATTTATCTCTAGAAAAAGTAGTTAATTTTCGAAAAATTTAATATATTTGTGAGGAGGCCATGGAAAACTATTAACGACAACACACAATATAAAATAATTTTGCCAAAAATAGGAAAAACTAAACTACACTAAATGTTCGAATTGTCTTTCATTGACATCTATGCATATTTATCGCATTTCTAATATTTATTGAGAAGGCCATGGTAAAAAAAAGAAAATCAAAACAATCGTAAATGTCAAAAATTAATTTGGGAATTAATTGTGAGTGAGCTAACACTGATAAAAATGGTTCAATTTAGTAATGGTGAAAAATATGATATTATTAAATGTTTTATAGTATGCAGAGAAGATTCAAATTTAGTTTTCGAGCTTTATTTTAATAGGTAAGTTATGGACAGCAAAACTTTGTGCCAAAAGTGTTGCCTAAACAATATTTTTAGATATCCAGAAAAGAGACAGCCAGACATAAAAATATTCAAAAGGCTACAACAAAATTTAAAAGAGTTTGATTCATTTGTAAAACCTCGTAAAGCAAGTAGAGAAGCTGTAGAAAGTATTGTTTCTAAAACAATATTTTTTACAGCTTCTCTACCTGCTTTATTAAATATTTTTGCTCGAGGTTTTACAAATGATTCAAACTCTTTTAAATTTTGTTGTAGACTTTTGAATATTTTTATGTCTGGCTGTCTCTTTTCTGGATATCTAAATCTATTGTTTAGGTAGCACTTTTGGCACAAAGTTTTGCTGTCCGTAACTTACCTATTAAAATAAAGCTCGGAAACTAAATTTGAATCTTCAGACAATCGTCTGTAATGCAAATCGAAGAACAGATGTTTAAGTCATTAGCAAGCACTAATCTATCACAAACTAGTAGCTTAACTATATCATGGTCAAATATTAAAACAACAGCGATCCGAGGTTGGACAATTGTAGATATTAACGAGTTTGAAGTACAAACTATTGTTGTAAGAAGCATATTGTTCTCAGTACAGATACACAGTTACAGATTTGAACATGACCGACTCCAGTATTTTAACAATATATTCAGTAAAAATAGCCAAGTTATTTGTAGTTGACCTTCCAATTAAATTCATACTGTCATAAAGTGAGTGATAAAATATTTGTTTACTACTATATTCTTGTATAAAACGATAGCAAGTAATTTGCTATTACAACTTTTATACCGTGCGTGTAATTTCCCATTAGGCATGTACATTCACGTAGCGCGAGAGATTTGACAACACCGGCAGCCGTAAATTCGTCCGTTGGTGGAGCATTCCAGCTCTGTTATTTCATTGCAGCCAGCTGGCACGCGCGATGTTGTAATTCTTCTCCCCATGCCTAGCCCGCGACTACACACACGGTATACAGGATGCTTGGAGGTAGTTACAAGCAAAATGTGACACACTGTATATAGCACATACATCGTTTGGGTCGCCAGTTTTAAGAATGTAAATGACCCTAGTATTAAATAGTACAAGATAGAGGAAAAGCCAAAGTGGCTATATAATACTTCACCAGAAAGCTGAGTACTTTCTCTTCGCCAGCGGCTAAACGATTCTACTCTATGATAATGTGTTTTGCAGACATATGCCTAATGTTTATATTTTCCAAAATAGGAAGTTGATTTAGTGGAGCATCTAAGGAATGATATTTTCTAAAAACGCTGGAGAAATATTGTGCAAAGAAGGCTATTTATCACAAGATGCTCATATTACATTAAATATATTAGATAAATTAGAACACTGAACAACACTCACCTAACACAAGTCAGTTACTCTGCACGCAGCCGCATTCAATAATGCCATAACTTTAATAACCTTTACGAACATTGTGTTCTGTTATTATTTTTTAGGGACATCAACTGCATTGCATAAATCTTTAAAATGTTTCGGATATGATCTGTATCACCGTAAATATTTTTGTTCAAAAATGTAATTTTTTTATTTTACATATAAATATTTACTCAAATAAATCGTTATTACATCATTTCTTTTTGTTTTAATTATAGTCATGTTATGTCGCTTGTCGTTAAAAAACTGTTTCGTTTATAAAAGTATTGTTCTCACGTTAGAAACTGTGTTTGGAGTAGAATTTGCATTACTCATTCCCACCTCGCCTGATAGTATCACATTAGAAACCTTCATTAGAGAATACCATTTTCCCCAGTCGCGTCGATAATATTGTATGAAAACGTAATTATCGTAGTCAACCCAGCTTTAGCAATTACGTTTATTATAGGTAACTGCTTGACAGTGACATGACATATGAGTCCATTTGCGATTGGCTTGACGAGATAGGTAGTTACTGTGCCGATTTGAATGATTACTTTAATTTCTATTTTCTCAAATCGATGTAACTTTACTTTTTATATTATACAAGTTTTAACTAATTTACAACGATTATTTCAGTCATTATCATGATAGCCCACGAAAATCCATTTTTGAGATCGTTCCACCAAGCAAATTCCATTATTAGTAGTAAAACAGCTTCATCGGCTTTTGACAGCATGAGCAATGAGCATACAGTTCTGTCTCTGTAAAATGCATTGCAGCCATTGACATATGCCATGTTTTACTAAATATTTTCCGACAATACCATTTGCGCTTTTAAATATTATGTATACAGTGTGTCCCAGGATAAATGTAACAAGAGGTGTAATGGACCAAAAATTTTGGAATTTTGGAATGGTATTTGGGGATTGAGTCCTGCTTGTTGTAAAAGTAAAGTATACCAAAAATGACCTGATTTGGTGTTTTACAGGGTGTTTTATAAGCAAAGTTGTAAACATCACCACTAATAAAGTACCTTTCTTTTTCAAAATATGAAAAAATTCCACTAAGAAAAGTTATTTAGAATGCAATTTTATAACTCTATACCAAATTTCAGGAATATAAAATTATTTTTTTGAAACTTCCCATTTTTTCAATAAATTAGTATTTTATTGTGAACCATTCAATTAAAACTGCATAGAAATTATTTTTTGTGAATTAACATTTAAAGTTATGTAGAAGCTAAAAGTAGGCTACGAGAAAAGCAGTGGATACACATTTATCATTTATTATTGACATATCTGTGAAACGTAGTCAATATTATCCTTAATTTCTGTTTCAAATTAACGAACCAAGCATAAAAAATTAAGTGAAAATGGTACTCACAGTGCGTGAAAAAATTTATATTGTGCAATGCTACGGAATTGGCGGTGAAAACTCGCTAAGAGAAGTGGTAAGCCAATTTAATTTGAAATTTCCAAACACTGCTTTGTCACGTACTCAGGCTATGAGAATAATTTAAAAGTTTCTGGCTACTGGTAGTGTTCTTAACATGAAAAGAAAAATAAAAGCATATGATGAAGACAATGTTGGGGCTATTATAGCTCGTGCCTCTGTTATAGAAAATCCTAGGATGCCACTAAGAGAGAGATCAGCTCTTATTAATATTAGCAAGTCTGAACTCCAAAGAATTTACAAGGCAAAGAAAATTAGGGCATATAAAGCAAATTATATACATACGCTTGAAGAGGGAGATGACGGCCGTAGGTTGGATTTTTGTTTGACCATTGGAGAAACAATCATGGAAGAGAGATTTTCATCATTTCATAATTTTCACATTCACAACCAATGGTGTTGTTTCATTTCAGAATTGTCGGTTTTGGGCTTCTGAAAATCTAAATTTTAGAATTCATTGTAGAAGACAATATTATAGAGAAGTGAATGTGTGGTGTACCGTTTCTTATCACGTTGGAGTTATTGGACCTTATTTCATTGAGGGAAGGTTAAACCAGCACACTTATTTACAGCTTCTCGAAAGATTTTGTGAAGAACATTTAAATATTTTAAGAGATATGCCTTTAGTTCGTTTTCAATATGATGGTTGCCCTGGCCACTCCACAGAAATGGTTAATCGGTGGTTGAATTTAAATTTTGAAGAAAATTGGATTGCCAGGAATGGACCGATCAAGTGGCCGGCGAGATCCCCAGACCTATCAATATTGGATTTATTTTTATGGGGTCGCCTCAAGCAGTTGGTTTACGCTGAATCATTTCCTAACGATGTAGCAGTATTGAAGCAGAGAATTACAAATGCCGTAAACTCCATACCGTTAGATCATATTCGAAACAGTTTTAAGGACTTCAGGCGAAGGATCGAAATGTGTGTGGATGTGGGTGGTAGCTACGTCGAATAATAAAAAAAATTGTAATACCATTCCAAAATTCCAAAATTTTTGGTCCGTTACTTTGTTACATCTATCCTGGGACACACTGTATATTATATTATCTATCGTCCCTGAGACGATTTCTAAATGGCCATTATTAAATCCCTAGTGCTCTTCGTTTCTCATATACAGCCTGTTTTCTATTTTTTTATTAGCTTCACCAAATCGAACCAAATTTAGTAGTCACATTTCACGAATAGTGATCTTCACAATTCGGCACCGCAAGCGAAAAAAATATCAGGAACGGGCTTAATTTTTTTTCCTCTTGGCATTTGCCTAAAACTATCACTCTGTGTATGGATTTTTGCAATTTTCAATACCGAATTTAAAAATACTTTAAACCATGTAATTAGTTTATTTGGCACACTTTTAATACTTCGAGAATTAACAACTAAGTTTTATATGATGTTTTTGTAGCGGGAGCCTTCCCGCTACAAAAACTAATTACATAGCTGACTAATTTTGCGGAAAAAAATTAAATTGTACTCTCTGTTGAGTATCAACAAATTAAATTTAAATTTAATACAGAGTAGTCATTCTACAGAAAAGTACTAAATAGAGAGAGAAGTTTTACGTAAATGCTTTCACAGGTTTTTTATTTCGAATTTATAGATTGTTAGCTAGACTCCTACAATGGGCAAGTATACAATTTTCTTTTAATAATTTTAATAACATCTACACATAAAAACAGTTGACCCGTATTTTTTATTTTATTTTTTTAATAATGCCCTCTATTTAAAAAAATCATGAAGTTTAAACTGCGTTTAAACGGTTAGATATTGCCGCCAATTTCTAATTTGTGCATGAACAGAGAAACGAGTGCTAACTTAAAATCTCGACGTTTCATGATATTCTAAGCCTATTTGAACAATAAAAATTTTTAAAAATTTTCTTGTCGTTACTATACTTCCACTGGATGTGGAAGTAAAATTAATATGAAAATTTATTTCAGACAGTGCAGTAGTGTACATTATTTTTTAGAAATGTGGCAACGTAGCTGGTTACTGTCAAATGCAAAGTGCTCTTGTTTTAGAGGTTATTACGCTATTACGTCACGAGATATCCGGCAAACTGCTTTATTTTAAATCCACTCTCATTTTAAGCATATTCATTTTGCAATAAAGCCAATAACAGTCGATAAAATTACCTTGAAATTATATTTATAACATATTGGAGAATCATACTATAATGCTGTATTATTAATTTTGTCGTTTTCGTTATTGTCTACTAGCCCATTTAATCAGACAGATGATCTTTCAGGCAAAAATTATATATAAATGTCGTAATGCAAGTGGAATTAAATATAAATGCCTACCAAGCAGGTAAATCAATCATTATATGTGTAGGTAAGAATGACATAAAGCTACATATAAAAACAAAACAGGTTAAACACGTCGCTCTAGGAAGTTATAAGCTAATAATGTACTGTAATCCATCAAAATTAACAACACGTTAATAATTTGGTAAATCTAAATTATACATTGTACAACTCGTAGCACTTACTTAACTTTTCAGAGAATATTCTCTGATTTACTTAATTTTTAAACTTCGTAAGTTAAAAGTCGGAAAGACTAATATATATCGCTAAACACTTTAATCTTAATAATGATTCTTACGTCATTCACTGTTGTCCATACTGTCTGAGATATTCTAGTAACGCTAGATGGCGATAGTAGAATCATATTGCATTTCGATTCCTGATAACGGGACCATGAATATACAATGCCTATGGGAGGGACATTGGTCAATATAGTAGTGGTCTCTCTGTCTTTACTAGTATAGATAAAATTTAAAAGCACGAATGGTATCTGAGGAGGAGAATATGTCATTTTAATCTAAGAAGCATACTCGGGTAACTCTTGTTGCGGCTTTGGGCGAGTCTATGCAGGGTGGATCATTAATAATAAATAAATAATGATAATAATATTTAATACATAAATTATTGTTTCCTATCTTAAAAAATGTTTCCTTACTAAATTGGGAGAAGATGGGTCAAAAGTTAAAATAAATAAATTAAAATTTTGACACCTTGTATCTTTCTCCCCGGCAACAACTTCCTAAAGCACGCTTGGTTATATCCTCATATTTTGGTCCAAAGAATCTACCAATGAACTATGGTCTATGGTCTACCCTGTATGCTAAAATATCTATGGTTCCAGTGTACTATTTTGTTACTTGGTTGTCATAGAAACCGTTACTTACTACGTTGTATTTAAAATATCATGGATTTCGCGTACTCCGCAATTTATCTTAATTATTATTTGTGCCTATTAAAAAACTTTTAATATGAAACATGGTTTCATGTATTTAATTAATTAATTTTTTAAATATTCTCCGCAAATACCACTCGTGTAATTAAATTTTAACTTTTTCATGAGCTCCAAAGCGCTCGGAATTTAATCAAATAATAAACTGCTAATTTACGCTCTTTATGTTACTAGTCAACCACGTTCTCGATAACATTTTAAGCACTAAGCGATATTACATACGCTAATCTACGCCCTGACGAAATGTTTTATTGGAATACTTACTCCGAAATAAATTGTTCAGAACCGGCTCAGTGATTCACTAATTACGTATTAGACTTGTAACAATCGAGTTCCGGGTTCGAATCCTGGCTAGAGCATGACTGTTTAATAGCGTTTTTGATGTGTTACCGAGACGGTAGCAGTGGGCCAGATCGCGGGTGAGTGAGACAACACAAAAAATGGTTTTCCAATAATAATATTTTGAGAAATTTCTTCCCACATTACTATCAACTTGTGCTATAAATCTCGACCATATTTGTGCGGGAGCAGCATATACATGCTTATCCGGTGAAAAAGTATTATAACTAGCTCTGAATTCGAATAAATTCGAGGTATAGTTTTTGTAGTTGTTATTCAAAATTTCATAGTTATTTTTTTTAAAATGAAAATTTAAAATGGTTGACGTGAATACAAAGAAATTTAATAATCGGGGGTTTTTAGAGTTGTTAAAGGTGGCGGTGCAATGCTAAAGAAAATGATTTCGTAATTCGACAATTTTTCCTACATCCCTGAACCCATTGGAAAAATTCTTTGATAGGCCTTTAGAGAAAACTTGATAGAATGATACCAGACCATTGAAATCAACAAAGAAAATTTTTTTTATTTTCGCACGAGAAATTTTTCTTTTCCTGCTTTCATTTTCAATAGCCCTAGCCCGAATTACGTTTACCGCACCACCCACTTTAAACGCGAATTCAAAGTTATTTTTTAACGTTTTCAAAATCTAAAGTGGTGATCACTGTAATTACTTCCACATCCAGTGGAAGTATAGTAACGACAAAAAAATTTTTAAAAATTTTTATTGTTCAAATAGGCTTAGAATGTCATAAAACGTCGAGATTTGAAAAAAAATTTATCTGTCGGTCTGTAACTTTTTTTGTGCGCACGTTTACTCTGGAACCGTTTGAGATATTGACTTGAAATTTGGTACACATATGTATTTTAACGAGATCTAGAACTAGATTATATTTTCATCTTGTTCCGTCGAAGGGTTGGGAGGTAAATTGGGGTAAATTTGGAGTAAATAGGTAAATCAAGCAGGTAAGAGTTCATGAAATTGATATTTAGTATAGACAAGTGAAGCTAAGGTCTCAAAAAAATTTTGGCATTAGTCACCCCCACCCCATTATTAAAGGGGATGAAAAAAAAATGTGATTTAGTGTGTGTACAAGAACCAGAAACCTCAAAAATATTTTTTTACTTTATCCAAAATGAAAGTAAAAACATATCCAACAGAAGATATCAACTGCAAGGAAATTTTAATTTCGAAAGTTATTGAGCTCATTGAACAAGATTCAAAAGTAATATTTCATAATAATTAACAGATTAAAGAGAGCGATAAAAAATTACTTAAAAAAAATTTGCTGTTTGGTGTCGGATACCTTCAATTTGAAAAATGTACTTTAGATAAGTCGGTAACCCCAAAAAACACCTAAATGTCAAGAAGCTTATTTTAGCTGTCATTTTGCATTCTGAAAATAAAATAGATATGTTCATGTTGTCCGCCATCTTGAATTTTAAAAAATAATTTAACCAACCACCTCAAAAACTCTCGAATACTAAATGTTTTTCAATTCAAACCAAGTTAATTTTTTTGTTTGCTATCTTGAATTTTAAAAATAATTTCATGTCTAACTACCTCAAAAACCCCCGTATACCAAATTTTATAGACAAGTTGAAATTTTTGATGTCTTCCATTTTGAATTTCTATACTATACTATAAATTCATTAAGGTTTATCTTTCGTGATTTCAATTTAAAACATAATTCAATACTAAATATTTTCCATGATTGCATGTTTCGTCTCTCTAATTTATGCAAGCTATTGCTGTTCTTCTAATTCACCTGCAGTTATCCTTGTATAACGTTTCCATAAAATCCTCCTTTATATGGAAGCGTATTGAAAATTTAAAACAAAGTTATTTAAAAAAATGGCAATGGATATAAATGAAATTGACCGAGTAGTCTAGTGAAAAAATAGACATTAAAAACCATTTACTCCAGAAATTGTATAATATACGATCATCTTGATCCAATGTATTACTACTACATAAAAATAAGAACACGCCGCCGAGACTCCTTTCTTATTACATTTAGGGCAACTATGACGTATATGAAGGCAATTCCGAACACCATATACCACTTTTATTAACTCCTCGTTTCGAGTTGACTTCGCAATATTTCATTTAGTTAATAATATGATTTTCCCGATTTCGCCTCTCTGTTATTTTCAATTAACTGAAACCCTGACGATAATTGTCTCCTGTCTCTGCTCACCTCTCCAGTCGAGGGTAAACAATGATCTGGCGGCGTTTTTTTGTATCGTAACTCGGTTAAAACCAGTCTCCTGTGTGATTCAATTATGAAATCTCTGTTGTCTTTTTTGTTTTGCGGAAATGTAATTATTAAGAAAGGGACGGTCACCAATATATTAATAATAACCAAGTTCCATTTTTAGAACTGTAATTAGTTACAAAAATAGATAGGAAATTATGTTCGGCGTTTCAAGATAAATAATTTGCTGGTCTTGACCGGTTTGGTAGTTTATTACTAATCAGAGAGCATCAAAGTTTGTTGTAAAGCATTGTGCTTATCAATAAGTAAGTCCTTTGATGCTTTTTTATAATATTCGATATAAAAATATTTCTCAAAAGTCTGAGCGCTACACGACGCGTCTTTTAGCAACCAATTTAGTATCATCTACAGATTTTTATCTTCAAAAGACACGAAATTCGTTTAGGCATCTCCAAATAATAGCAATGGCGGGGGAAACGAGTATCGAAAGATGTTAGTACGGAATGTTTATAGTTATACAGTAGTAGCATTTTAAAATATTGAGTCGAAGCCAATGTAAGATAGAAAAGAAGAGAAATGGACAAATAATATGCTGAAAAGAAACAGATTTAACCTACGCTGTTGCCACTTTTCTCTTTAGCTACTTTTATTCGTCAGTGCAACTCTTAACATGCTGAAGTGCTTGGCATCAATGTTAATTTATCGCTTTCTTTCACGTACATTATTTTGCTATTTATATTTTACTCTATCTTATTATAGGGATCAACCCAAGGTGCCATTAGTGTATATAAAATCTATTAAGTCTAAATTAAGAAAGAGAGACTAAATATAGGGTAATTAAGATTTTACGGTAGCTCAGTGGTTAGCTTGTTTATCTTGCAAACTGGGATTCTTAGCGAAGCGAGTTCGAACCTTGCTTATTACGAAATAGTTTTAATTATAAAATTATCCACAAAGAAGGATTTAAAGAAAAATGAGAGGCAGAGAGAAATCATGAGCAGAAAACATGCAGGGTGATTTGCGAAAATATAGAAACCCTTTCAACTTATTCTATCCAATATTTGTAATTGCCTTACGGAATCAATAAAGAATCTATCTCTCTATCGATCTAGCTATCTAAACTGAGGATGAAATTCGTTTTCTTCTAATTCCTGTTCAATTAATGATGTAGGAGATCTGGAAGTATAAAGGTGGCGTCCAAACGTGTATAAGACGAAGTATTTAGTTTAAATGTTAAATATCTCAGGAACTATGGCACTTACATCAAAAAATGTAAACAACAAAAATGAAAGAGTATTAATTAATTAGGCTTTCAAATATTTTTTAAAAACAAAGAAGTTTCGGAGATAGCAAGAAGTATTTAGTTTAAATGCTGAATATTGTGACGTAAACAGTCACGACCAAATTTAAATGGTCCAAATTGATCATTAAAAATTCGGCTACTCGGCAGCTCATATGTCGACAGCGGGTCGTGGGCAAGGTCTCTTATGTCAATTATAAAGTTTCAAAAGATAACTTGTGTATATTAAATGAACAGATGGAAATTTATTGTAAACTTCGGGCGCCAGCCAAGGTTAATTGGCAGAGGTAGGGAAAGAGCAGACAAAACACAAACTTCAAAGAAAAAATATAATAGAAATATATGGTAGCATGCACAAAAGTATCACGATGCAAATGGAAGTTATCACAGATAATTATAGCAGCAAATATACTTATGTATATGGGTAAGTAATTATATAAATTATATAGAATATGATATAATTAGTATAAAAATTATTTGCAGAATATATCATCTAGCCATATGTCGATAGCTTTCAGGACCGCAAGCAGCTGTTTTTGGCTTACATGCGATGACAAAATAAAAAATAGGAAGTTATATCAGGATTAAGTATAAGAACCATAAAATGGTATAAGTATACACTAGATAAAATAACAAATAGTAAACGGTGACCAATGTACAGGCAAATGCACAAATATACTATGGCTCACGCCTTTGTGTCGCTGAAGACTACTTGCTTCTTTCGAAAGTAATGGCACTGCGATCTGGCAGGTTCAAAAAGAAGAAAAACACTCACCGTCTGTGGTGAAATATAGCCAGCATTCCGCTTACCACCTGCAGACCCTCTACGAGTGATTGCGATTCCAATAAAAAAATAAGCTCTGCACCTAAGGCAAGGAATTTTCATCAGGCCTCCTGGATTGCGATTCCAATAAAAAAAATAAGCTCTGCACCCAAGGCAAGGAATTTTCATCAGGCCTCCGCCTGGCACCACTTAATCATTAATTTGCTATGTATAGATTTGGTTCGAAGTTTTAAACGGCTCATATGCCCAGTAGGCACAACATAAGAGCTGATAGAGGCTGAAGGGTAGTATTTAAGGGCATACAAAAAACCTAAAAAGTATTACACCTATTACATCTACCAAGGTATGTATATTTATTTAAAATTTAAAATATTAAAAAAGAAACTACTGACCTTAGCTCTTATTAGGTTGACTTATTTTAATAGGGAATTTAAATTCACATCTGGAGAACACCAGCAACCAGCCAAATCAAAAATGTCTCCTCCTTTTTTGTCTTTTTGAAAGCAAAAAAAGGGTGATTTTGCGCCAATTTGCAAATCAGGCTGACCATTCATATTACTATTAAAATCCCTAACTTAAATTTTGACATTTGTCAATCAAAATCAAGACAAATCTGAATAATATTTACGAATTTAGTTTATTAAATATTTATTATACCTTATACTATCCAGGTAATCTATTAGTCCTTTATTTAATTAATTACTTAATAATGTGATTACAACATAACCTTGTATTTGTTATAGGCAGTAATGTAAACAATTGGGACCCAGAGATTTTATAAGGTGCCAGTGGAGGTAACATTTAATTTAATGTAATGCATGGAGTTGCAAGAGGTAACCAGACGTAGTGGGCCTGACAAATGGTGAGGCAAGTGTGTTCGGAGGGCTACCGCTACTGTGCCGAGACCTGTATGCTGCATGTCAATGAAACTAAGCGACGATAATATTGTTCACCTGCTGTATCCTTATTGAAATATATCTGCATTCATACTATATTTTTAATTGCTAATTCTGAACCGTTACAATATTTTAGAAACTGTCACACTTCCATAACAATTAAGAATGCTGTTTTTCGTTCATATAAAGCATCATTTAGATGCTCAATTTTTTGATTCGTTTAAAATATATGTTTTAGCAAAAATTTCCATCCGCCATATTGGAGCCGCCATTTTGAATTTCTTTATTTTGACTTCAGATTCGTAATCAAGGATCCCAAAAACATAACTATCCTACGTTTCAAAAATAAATCAGTAATACTTTTTCAAATATTGAACGTTTAAATTTAGGGGTGCAGCATGGTTTTCACCTCTTATGGTAAGATCAAGTGTCCGGACCAGACAGAAGCTGAAGACGATACCTTTTACTACAACAATAACCCATAAAGAGAAATTATCATTACATATGGGATTATTCCGAAATTTTATAAGGAGATATAAGGAAAATGACCCCTATAAAAGTTGTTGAGGTCATCGGAGGGAGGCACCACTCGATGACATTGGATTTGACCTTGAAGGTCGTTATCAAGGTAATTTGAAAGTCAACTTCCGTTTTTTTGACCTAGGATTCTAAAAGAGAAAAATTTTGCATTAGAGTTGTAATTGGCCCTAAGGTCTGGTGCCTGAGGACAAGCAGTGGTGATAGTGACGACCTTACAGATATATCAAATCGAGGTCATTTCAAGATCGACTTTGGCGACTAAGGGATTCCCATTTGATAAACGAAAACTGACCTTCAAATGATCTTGAAATGCTCTTAAAGTCAAATCCAAGGACATCAAGTGGAACTCTCCCCCCCCCCCCCCCGTGAACTCAACAACTTCTATAGAGGTCACGTTCTTCATATCTCGCTATCATCACGAGACACCAGCCTGAAAATTTCAAGAGACATTGACCATTAGATGACTCCTAGATTAATGGGGTCAATTTGACCCCTTACAACTCTAATACAAATCTCTTTCAGAATCTGGGATTAAAAATAGGAATTCCTATTTAAAAAAACGAAAGTTTACCTTCAAGTGGCCTCGAAAATTACCTTCAAGGTCAAATCCAATGTCACCAAGTGGTGTCCCCCAAGATGACCTCGACAAATTTTGTAGAAGTCTTTTCCTCATTCTCGCTATCCTGACGAGTTATTCATACTTTTGAGACACTCTATTTTTTGCCTCTAGTTACTGTACAGGGTGGACCAAATTAGATGGAATTTTGGGTTTTTTCTAAAATTATGGCAGATAGACAAAAACCAATATAGGAGTCTTGAGCTTGATTCTCGAGAAACAAACAATGGTGCAAACCGCGATCGTCTCTCTTTTTCGACTACCGAGCTACAGAGCGTTTTTGGAAAATTTGCGTTTTTTTCATGATGCCCATATTTCAATTACCAAGTGTCGAATCTAAAATCGAGTAACGCATTCTTAAGGCACTTTCTTGAGTAGAATCCGTTGCTGATAAGAAGAAAATTATGCATTCCTCAGTTTTCGAGATATAGACATAAACTTTGTTTTTTTTAAATAGAACACCCCAGTAAATTATTTCATTATTCGATCACAACTTAAATTAGCTATCCAACGATATATCATATGTCATATGTCATATTTATCTCTAGAAAAAGTGGTTCATTTTCAAAAAATGTACAGTTCCATTTAAAAAAACGCAAGTTATGTCTATATCTCGAAAAATAAGGCATGCATAATTTTTTTCTTATCAGCAACGGATTTTACTCAAAAAAGTGCTTTAAGAATGTCTTACTCGATTTTCGATTCGACACTTGGTAAATTTCCAAAAACGCTCTGTAGCTCGGTAGTCGAAAAAGATTGACGATCGCGGTTTGTTCCATTGTTTGTTTCTCAAAAATCGAGCTCAGGGCATCTATATTGGTTTTTGTCTATCTGCCATAGTTTTAGAGAAAACTCCAAATCCCTTCTAATTTGGTCCACCCTATATATACATACACTAAATGTACATTTCACCGAGTGAATACATAAAAACAAAAAAAAAACTAAATAGTTTCAGTTAGCAAAGTCGGAGTTCAATTATTACAATCAATTCTATGTCTAAATAGATGACAATATATTTTTTTGACGAGAAAATATGTTCTTAGAAATAACAATCCTACAAATGGCTGTGCAAAAAATACCGTCTAAGGAACATTTTACGGAAATTAATGCAGCAATTTCGTATTTATTGACCAATATTTTTTATTGGTAAACTAGGCATCTGAAACGTTAAGAAATATCCCATCAGTGGCCACAAAGGACCACCAATAAAAAATGTACAAAAACCACTTCGTACTGAAGTGCCACTAATAACAGAATTCGAGGATCACTTGATTCCGAGAGCTCACGTTTGCTTTGTAAAGCAAGTAATCACGGAGCCGAGTGCCGAGCGGGGCAACGCTCATTTTTCACGTAGACCAACTTAATGGCTATTAGACGTCGCCCATCCCACCGCGGTTTACTTCGCTTAAGTTGGATAAACTGCCGTCGATAGACCGAAGGGAGTGTAGATAATGGACAATTCAACGGGTTTTTTCGCGAATTCGCTAGTCCCCAACATGTTACGTTGGAGCGTTTTGATAAATTTATTCATTTATTGCAATTACACAAAATTCTTTCGCACGTCTTAGTGAGCAGGAAGCTCTTGGAATAAGCAGGATTGAAATATCCCACCAAGATAAGAAATATCAGGTTAAGATTTGTTTGTATTTAATATTGAAAGAAAACAGCTGGCAAGTACTTCATTCTTCATACAAAGAAAATCTAAGTAAGTACGTTTGAAGGTGCTCCAGCAGCTGATAAAAATTGAAACTATAAATCACCCAACTTCTGATTAGATAGATAAACATGCCGAGCAAAAAGTTTCTAATACTACAAGCGTACTAATTGGTATAACCATATTAGACAGCATTTCTTTAGGTTGTACAGGTTTATTCATTATATATTGACCCCCCCCCTCGCCCTTTATTTCTCTTATTATTGGAAATAAAAGGAAAGTTTTGTATAAAAGTTATAGGGTTTTTTATATTTTATATATTATATAAATATATATATATATATTTAAATGCAATTAAAAATTGCTTGCATCGATCACGTGTGATAACAATGAAGGTTGTTTTTCAAATAGAAAACCGAGTATGTTATTCTTAGATCTTTTTTCCTTGATTTCAAATATATATAAAAACAAATTAAATAAAAAATTAAAAATTAAAAATTAAAAAATAATAATAATACAAAAATTCGGTAGATCAATTCCATGGCCACCAAACAGCCCTGATTTAACACCATTTTTGTGGAGGTATTTAAAGGACAAAGTGAATTATAACCATAACATAGTTATAAAATATTATTATTTTTATTCTAATAATATATCCAACTTTTAATGTCCGATATGCCAAGAAATATTACAGCTAGACCTATCCATGGGCGCAGCCAGGGGGGGGGGGGGGGGGCATGGGGCCCGGGACCCCCCAAGGCCATCTTCCACGAGCCAAAAAATAAAGAAGCAGTACAAAGCAGTATCTAAATTATCCCTTGAAATAAATATTTTGTAATTAATGCTAATATTATCTAATAGAGGAATCTACATACACATCCGTTTTCAACCATTTTCTGAAAAATTTTCCTCATCCTCTGGGGAGGCCGGTTCTATTGCCCCCCCCCCCAGATGAATTTTCTGGCTGCGCCA
Organism: Rutpela maculata; assembly: GCA_936432065.2. NCBI lineage: Eukaryota > Metazoa > Arthropoda > Insecta > Coleoptera > Cerambycidae > Rutpela > Rutpela maculata. The sequence goes on from OW386292.2 coordinate 7,635,308, forward strand.
CTATATATTTGAAATCAGGAAAAAAATATCCAAAAGAGTATGTAAAAACATATTTTTCATTTAAAAAACAATCCTCATTGTTATATCACATGAACTATGCAAGCAATTGTTTTTTTAATTGCATTTAAAAATGAAAACCCTACAACTTTTATAACTACAACTATTATATCAACATCAATTGTGTGCAGTTTACCTGAAAATTATTTATAGTTGAAAGTCATAAATAAGTAGTTATTGGTAAAATAGTGTTATTACCACGTAAAGGTTAATCACCTTCTGAAATGTCAAAAATAATAACATTGCCTCTTTCCTATGCGCCCATCATTCGCAATGACCATGAATAAATTACAAGACCAAACTCTAGATAAAGTAGAATAGGAACATATTTGCCTCAACCAGTATGTATAGACATAATCAATTATAACAACGTATCAACGGGTGCCTCCAGTTTTTAGTTGTGATAAAAAAAACATATTTAAAACCTCATTTGAAATATTCGCGTATTCCCTGTAAATATTTTGCATTTCATCAGGTGGAAAAAATGTTATTAAACGTTTTTGAAGCACTCGATCAAAATTTAACACAACAGATTAAATATGTTATTATATAGATCGAAAGCCTGAAGAATTTAGACAAACAAGAGCTTTAATGCACTCTACCAGTTGATAAATAACACTAATTCTTCAGCCGCCATTGTCCTAATAAAGCCAGGAAAGCGCTACTTCCTGTCTTAATTATCTCGTATTCATCAAGAGGGTTAAATTTTGTCGCCGTATTTCGTTGTACGGGAGATTGCAACATTTATCAGGAATTTTCCTATGGATCGTTTATTTCTCGTCTCGATTCAGTCGCCATCAGGATGTGAACAGTTTGGTGCCCTTCAGAAATCTCTAAAATACAAGCCAAGAGATATGCAATGCATATTATTTGACATCGGTAAGGTACACCTTAATATTCCTGTAATTTTTTTTGAAATAAAAATTTCTTCTTACGATTTTTTATGTGAATGGTATCCAATTGCATAATAACGAAGAAATAAGATAAGAAATTAGACACCAAGATGTTATCAGGTCCTGATAATATACTGTCTTTTATTGTGAAAAGTTGTGTGGGTGTCCTAGCTCTTCCATTGTGTACACTATTGGTAGATGGCCAAAGTTTTTCCAGTGTTTAAAAGCGATGATAAAGCCCTAGTTGAATAATAGATCAACCCTTACTAATTTAGCTGTCTTCACACAATATGTTGCCAATACATTAGATCATCAGGGGCAGGTGGATGTGATTTACACATATTTAAGAGAGAAAATTTTAAAAAAATTTTCTTGTTCACACACTAAATCACGATTTTTAACAATCGGGTGGGAGTATTGACTAATGCCAAAAAATTTTTTGAGACCTACCTAAGCTTCTTTTATATATGCTAAATACCAATTTTATGAACTCTTGCTTAATTTACCTATTTACCCCCATTTGCCCCAATTTACCTCCCAACCCTTCAACAGAATAAGATCAAAATATATTCTAGTTCCAGGTCTCATTTAAATACATACGTATATGTGTACCAAATTTTAGGTCAATATCTTAAATGGTTCCAGAGTAATCGCGCGCACAAAAAAGTACAGACTGACCGCCAGACAGATTTTTTTTTGCCCAAACTTAAAATCTCGACGTTTCATGACATTCTAAGCCTATCTGAACAACAAAAATGTTCAAATTTTTTTTGAGTTGCTATACTTCCACTGGATGTGGACGTAAAACTACCTTCATATTTAGTATTCGAATGTTGTGATATTGTAAACGTATTTGATGTTATATTGACCACATGGATATCTAATCTCTTAATGAGAAGTTCATACAAATAAGAAGGTGACTTGTTTTTTAATAATTTAGGTATATAAGAAGGTGGAAAATAAGTAATATATTCTATTTTTGACATTTAATTCATTTAGAGCAAAATAAGGTATACAGATTGTACCCAGTTTAGATTTGTCCCATTAATATATTTATTGTATGATCCTTGTAATGTTATTTACCTGCTTTCCATCCCCCCAGTGCCACTGTTTATTAGGGTTAATACGCAAGCCATGAATGTTTTGCTGTATTGTGTAAATCTATATTTATATCATTTTCGAGGTTAATTATTGACATATAATTCGAAATCATCAGCAGAGTGACGTACTCGACAATGAGACAAAGTAAAGGGAAAGGGAAAGTAAAAAATGAAGATAGATAACAATATTGGTCCCAGGGTACTACCCTGCGGAACACCTGACGAATATGAATTATCATCAATTAAACTCTTTGTGATCGGTCTCTGACATAGTACTTCACCAATTCATAGCCCCATTTTCAAACCCAATGCATTTCAATTTTGCAAGAAGTAATTCAAAATTTACTAAGCCAAAGGCTTTACTCTGATCCAGTAAGACCAAAACTGATGACAATGATTTGTCCATTGCAGCACTAAGTCATTTACAACTTACAATAGTGCCGTTTGTGTTCCATGTTTTTGACGATAACCTGACTGTATATTTGGAAGGATGCTATTAACTCCAATATAGTCTGTCTGTCTATAGTCTATTAACTCCAATATAGTTTTATCTGAAAAGATATGGTTTTTTTGAGCAATTTGGAAAAAGTCGACGGAATACATATAGAGCGTAGGTCGTTAAAACAGGATGGAGTATTTATTTTTGGAATGGGTATAATGTTAGCAGTTTTCCATAGATTTGGAAAAATACCCTGCTTATAGTGCTTTATAACATCAAGGCAGTGGGGTATAATAAGTGAAATCATTTCATAAGCTCGAGAAAAATCTATAGATAAAATTTAAGAGCACAAGTGGTATTTACGTAAAACATTTTATGAAATAAAACATGACTTATTAATGCTGTAACGTGTGTTACAATGATAAAAGTTTATATAGAGTTTTACAGCAAAAAAGCTTTTTATTCCTGTCGTCATTGCCAATCTAGTTGTTTTTCTACCAATAATGATATTTGATTGGTGTAATGATCTCAAAAAATTGACTTTCACTGGCTATCATGTTAATTAGTAAAAAAAATCCATATAATCGTACCTTATCCAAAGCAAATTTTGTTCGCGAGCACGCCATATCCTTGTATATCATTAATAGTAACGTTTTGCCGATCGAAATTTTTCACCAGAAACAAAAACTGATAGCTTACACTACCAAGACTATATTCGTTTCACCATTGTTGGAAATTATTCAACCTTCGTCGAGGCATCCATAAATTACCGATAAATCACCGAAGGCGTTGTATAAAAATAAATCTGGCGTCCAAGTTTGTTCCGATTGCAGGACGAGCAGTCGCAGTCGGCTGGAACAAAGCCAAATTGAGGACCATTTTGTGTAAGTGCAGGGTTGAAAATATGTTGCTACTTACTGGTTTGTCTGCTGCACTCCTGCGCAAATATATAGTCGTTTAAAAATTGCTTTGGGCCATTTGACACGTAGATAACGTGGACGAGATGTCGAGTGTGTGTTGTTTTTAGTTTTCTGTGTAAGAGTTGGTACACGCCGTGGCAACCACTCCGGAATTGATGTTCAGTTTTCTGCAGGCTTTCGTAAAATACAATTAACTGTTAATGTATACTGCAAAGGAGAGAAGCTGCAGTTGAAAATGTTTTTAAACTTCAAAGCGATTGTTGGTACATTTAAAAAGCATAGCAATAAAAACTAGTTTTTAAAGGATTTTCAAACACATTTGAAATATTCAGTATCATAATTAAACATGAAATAAAATGTTGTTTCACTAGCTCAATGAATTTTTTTATAATTATCTCGTTTAATATGACAAATAAAATTCCATTTTTATGTAAAAGCAAATGTCAAATATGATCATGTCAATAATTTGACACAAACATTTCCACTTATTAATTTCGTTAATGGTAACCTGGAGGATGAAAATTTCCGGAAATTTTTTGAGTTGCTATAGTAACGAAACCAAGAACAAACTTCTGATTGGCTAAAAAAGTGACTTGTGAAATTTTCTGAAGTATTTTTTACGCTATGTTTATATTATTATATTATTACATAATATATAACACAGGACTACATTTTACAAGTTTTCTCTAGCTTATTGCATATTGTTAACGTACCTTGTAAATTGTAATATTGTATTATATAGTAAATATAAACATAAACACAACACATATATATATATAGTAAACAACTCACAGTTCCAAAGCGAAACCAGCCTGTATAGCAAATCATTTATTACAAATGTCCAAGTAAACACATTCGCTCTGGAAACAAACTAAATATGTAATGACATTCGGTAATCCATCAAAAAGCAACATGTAAATAATTCTGAAAATCAAGGCTGTGCACTAAACATTATAATTTGTTGTACTTAAAGTTCTCTCTTCTTAACAGAGCAAATCTAAGTTTAATTTTTAAACTTCTTAAGTTAAAAATAAGGATTAAATACGTAAATGAACACTTTATGCTGCGTGGAATATAATTCTAGTAGCGCTAGATGGCAGTTTCCGTTTCAATTCTAATCTCGAGAATCATGAGTGCATAATATGTATGGGGGACATCAGCAATAAAGTAATGCTCTATCGTTCCTTGTCATATTACACCTCAGAAACTCCTGAGCGGTTTTAAGACAGTCTATATATTATATCTAAGGTTTCAACTTGTTTTATTTACTAGTTGTCACAGAAACCGTCAGTAGATTACATTTAAAATATAGCGAATTCTGCGTATTTTCAAGTTTCTAAAATTAAAAATATGTTAACGTAGCTGCATCTTTTCAAAGCGAAAGAGCTACTTGCACACTTACCACATAGATAAGTTACATGCGTTTTCCAATCTAGCTGCTTCGCTTTGAACAGATTACGAACCATTACGAACATAAGAACGGCAAAAACTTTTTAGTTTTCTAACATTGAATCACGTCTCCGATATGGGACTACTATGTGGGGTAATTCAACAGGGGCAAATAGAGTATTTCTGTTACAATAAAATTAAGTTACAAATTTAAAAAAATCCTCGACACAAAATTATCGACTAAGTAAGTAATATAATAATAAATTAACACAACTTTAAAAATTATGAAATAATTTTGATTCCATATACGAACTCTTATCATTTAGTTAAATCTTCTTTATGTCCTCGAGATTTGCTTTCTTATGCGCATGAATATGTCGGGGGCTGCTGTAAAGACGAACTACTAAATAGTTATATTCAAAACAGCAGCTCCCGATATATTCATGCGTATAAGAAAGCAAATCTCGAGGACATAAAGAAAATATACTTAAGCTGGATTTAAATAAATCATAAGAGTTCGAATATGGAATCAAAATTATTTCATAATTTTTAAAGTTGTGTTATTTATTTTTTTTATTATATTAGTTATTTAGTCAACATTTTTGTGTCGGGTTTTTTTTTTAAATTTGTAATTTTATTTTATTTTATACTTTTTAAACTAAACATATACATAGCGTATTATTATATCAAGAGTCCCACACAGAACTTTTTGACCTTTAAGCCGATCGGTTCTATTATAAATATATTTATGTGTTATATTTAATTTTAATAAAAACTGCATCAAAATCGGATCTCCCGTTGAAGAGATATAAAACCACAGACAGACAGACAGACATACGAGTCAAACTTATAACACCTCTCTTTTTGGAAATTTTTAAAAACCCCCGATCAATGTATCTAATCGTACCAGTTTCATATGACCGAATCAAAATGAGGCCGAAATCATATTCGGCTACCATAATTGTCTGCACATTTTAAATTTTACTTCAATCGGACAATTTCTAGAAAAGTTCAACATGGCGAATTCAAGATGGCGATCAATCATTAAAATCTAATATGGCCTAAAACCTTCTCGACAAAATACTCTTTCAAATAAAAAAAAAGTGCATCAAAATCGGATCACCAGTTGAAGAGATATGAAGCCACAGACAGACAGACAGACAGACAGACAGACAGACAGACAGACAGACAGACAGACAGACAGACAGACATACAAACATACGCGTCAAACTTATAATACCCTCTTTTTGGGTCGGGGGTTAAAAAGAATAATATAATTTACTCATTAATTAATTTCTTCAGTAAAAAATTGTATAAAAAATATTTAATAATCGTTGACAAAGTATAGTATTATTACGTGTTTATACCTCTTTTGTAAAACCCTGTATTGTGGATCCGAAAATTATAACACCAGGGTAACACTAAACACTAATTTATTAACTTACTAATTACAACAACAATTAATTACTTGACTAATATTACACTGTGTACTATAATTCAATATTTCAATCACTTGGTCTACTATTCTGGTCACTCTCTGATCATCTGAACTGTACAAACTAAACTGTCCACTTTGTGCTTCTCCATGCCTTTATATACCTAAAGATGAGGGATCCAGAATAGTCTAACATGATGTCATCACTCTCTAGATATTTCCAGAAGTCCAGATTATAATTCCGCGCCCCATCTCTGGGCCGACAGCCGAACAGGCAGACAGACAGACAGACAGACAGACATACAAACGTACGCGTCAAACTTATAACTCTCTTTTGGGGTCGGGGGTTAAAAAGGGCCATACGTTGTATGTTCCACCCACGCTATGTAAACTAAAAATGGAATAATACCATGCTTGATGTTTGCTTCGAAATTGGCAAATTAGAAAAGTTAAATTCAATTCGTATTTAAATGCGTTGAATTTATTCCGAATACCCATTACATCAAAGAAGTAGGCTTGCTTTCCTAAAGACGTCCCTTAGGCAAACTCCCTCGCCGTCCTCGGCCTAAATATAACTTTATTTGTGGGTTGCCATTTGTTTTCTTATCTGTTTCCGCATTTTGCGACATTTGTATTTATTTCAACGCGTAGGTTCGTAAACAGAACAGCGAATTTAGTTTTATAATTTCACATTCGGCACTGTTTTATTCCTCTTATGAGGGCGTTGGTTTCAAGCGACCTCTTTGAATAATTTTGCTTTAGAACTGACGGTATATAATAATTATCCCCTAAATTCAGCTGTTCCTGTTCTGTCTTGGAACCGTCCGCAGACAGTTGTGTCAGTATTGGAGGACCATTTCCCAGTCGTCTCCGTCTCGTATTTTGATTTGAAAATTTTTTTTGAGGTTAAACTTTGAAACTATCGACTATAGACTCACTGCACCACAATATTTAGGGCTTTTGCGAATGCTCTGAAGTTGTGTTCGCAAATCGATCATTAGATCTTCAGTATATCCTAGGCAGTAAAAGCCTTTCATTGAAATTTTTCTGAGAAGTTCGTCAGCAAGGGTTGCCCACAGCAGTAGAGATAGTACTCCTCTTTAGCCTGGACACTACTATTCTCTTTTCTGGACTGGCTTTAATTGACTGGCAGAGTACTGTTAGGACTCCTTTATTTGACAAAACATTCGTTAATGACTGCGTTGTCGCATTATTACACGCTCCTTCTTCATCTAGAAATATTGCCACTGCATTTCTTTGTCATCTAGTGACTTGGCCAGTAGTGTGTTCAAATCATCCAGCGCAAGGTCTATTGACTTCCTCGGTTAGTAAAGCATATGGGGTTTTAAATTAGTATTTCGTATTTAATGTACCTACTACACTAGTCTTTCCAACGTTTTAGGAAAGAGGACAGACATGGATCTATATGATTTCGGAGTTTGGTCTGATACCAAAGGTAGGTTGGTGACCTTCACCTTCCGCCATTAGTGTTGCCGTCTAGAGTTAGAATTTCTAACTCTTGTCTTGATTAAAGCTAAAGATTCAAGACAAGACCCTCACAAACTCTTGTCTTGAAATATCAATACAAGACAAGAGTGAGTCTCTCAAAGATCAAGAGTCTTGATTAGACTATATGTATACAGGGTGTTACTAAAGTACGTGGAAGTACTCCTGGGGCGTATAGTTTGGGTCAAAATAACACTAAAAGTAAGATTAAGTTTTTTTCCTAGGGCGCCCCACTTCGTAGCTATTCGCCCTTAAAAGGTTCAATCGTGAAGAAGGTTTTTTGCAGACAACTCCCTGTATCGATTCTTATAAAATTTGGACAGTATGCACAGTTAGTGGGTATCTATAATTGACAAATATGGCGCCTTTCGTATCTTTTTTAAGAAGACAGGGGCGGACTACCCCTAACAGTTTTTACCCCTAAAACTTTGGGCATTTGACACATTTTTGGAATTTTTGCTGACTTTTTAAGTCTCTTAAACAATTTCCTAAAAAAAAGTACTCTTCTCTTCTCTAAAATTCTCACAAGTTTCTTTTTCGTTTCTTAAAGTATTAATTATTTGCTATCGTAGTTTCATAAAGAAAATTATTGTTAGGAATTAAGCAAATATTTCGTGTTCATTCATTTCTAGGATTTATTGTATTTATCATTAAAAATATTTTATTTATGTAAGTTTTCAATATTTGCTGATTTGATCCACTGAATTAAATTAATTAAAATTTTTTTGGGCAAAAAATTGGAATTTTATCCTGGACACGTTATCAAAAAAATATTTTTTTCTCGAAAAGGAGTCGTTTTATCGGTATCAAACTAGAGTACCTTTTTTAAGAAATTGTTTAAGGAAGTTAAACAGACACCAAAAATACCAAAATACCATTTGGCTCGTTAGAAATATTTTTGGGAAACAATTCAACATATTGCTTCGGATGACGTGAAGGTAGGTGCCTCTTAAGTCCAGTGTTGTTAGCGTTTTTCATTTGGATTTCTTTCTTGCAAATTTTGCAGGTGCCAATTTTGTCGTTATTTCGTATTTTCTTCATTTCGAAAAACTTAAGTAGAAGTTTTTCAGAATGACCCAATGTCCGGGACATTTTTTCGCTTCCAATTCCTTTGTCGTCTCAGAGGGCCCTGGTTTATTAGTTGCTGTGGTTGATAACAGGTCATCGGACGTTGTTGATGGCATGACTGTTTCACTGTTTCTGTCTTCATCAGCAGACAAACTATGATCGCTCCTACCAGTAATAATATCGTATAATATCGTAGGGGTGTTTGAGATTTGGGTCGGTCTCCAATTTATTAACTGATGCACTATCGGTATCACTGTGTATAGCTATATAGATATTTGTTCTTTATGCAAAACCCTTTTTTTTTGGCTGCAGAGGCTTACAACAATTCACAGCACGCTTCATTTTTTCGCTCTGAGAACTAGATCATTTCATGGGTTGATATACATTATACAATGCAAATTCCATACAATGGCGCGTTTATGTCGCTTGACTAGCGGCGGGTATCGGTAATATAGCCCGATTAAAAACATATATAAACAAATTTTTGCAGTGAAAGAAACAATTATTATTTGTGCGCCACAGCAATATCAATTTTCAGTTCCATTAAGATTAGGTGTTTAATGTCAATTACGGCGCCGACCGCTGCCCACCGACAACTATGTTTGAGTTTTATACTTAAATTATGGTCATGGAACGTTGAGAGAAATAAATGCTCTCCTAATCAGTATGCCATCATTATGTTTAGGTATGTACTTTGTTTCTAGACTCTAATCTAGACTCTTGTAAAGAGTTTGTCGAGAGTTAGACTTAGGCAAGTCTTGTCTTGAAATTTCAAGGCAGGACAAGAGTAGGGCAACTCTTGTCTTGTCCTGTCTAGACGGCAACACTAATTTTGTCTGTTTGTTTACACGAAAAATAGAGAGATAAAAGGTAAAACTGGCCTAAAGTTTAGGGTGACGCAAATGTAAAAAAACGCACTGCACTAGCGATCAAAATGCTGAAGAGCCGGCCAACGGGAAATACGGGCTCAATTCTCCCTAGATTCTATGAATCGTTGACGACAAATGGAAGATAATAATTGTTTATGTACTTACAAAATCTGCTGGTCTTTAAAGTGTACACTATAAGAATGACAGCAGCACACAGATTGGTAGCAGTTGTCAGTCAGATTATGGTGTTAATGTTTTATTTATACTACTTGGTAAGATTCACCATAGTTATTTAAATAACACTACTAAAAAAACTCGGGGGGCTCAGGCCAACAGGCCCGATTGGAAAAGTCAATATATAACATTCATTTACGGTTTTATATTATCCCCGTTCACACACTAACTTCTAGACCAAGAGTCCAAGAGGACATTTACCCGCGCATTTCTGGAATGCTAAAAATGTCGAATCAAAAACAACAATCCGTCAGACAGGACTGGCGTTCTTCTGGTGAAACTAATAAAATAGGTAAGTTTTGTAATGAAGATATGAAATAATGTAAGTTGGAGGATTTTACTAGGAATTTACGAATACTTAATTCTTGACCGTTACAACTTTCTGGTTTAGGCCAAGAATATTTATTTATTTATTTATTTATTTATTTGAATACACCATCCAACAGCCGAGGCCAATTATGAGATGGGAAAATACAGTTACAATAATTATACATGGGATAAATTAATTACACATTATACTTAACACATATTAAAATAACTAAATTAAGACTATCTATACACATTATCATACTCTATATATAAAACAGTGTATCATACCTTACCTATGTATTTGATGCATATCAAGTGTTATTTATTATATATTATATATATTTACAGAGTACAAGTTAATCTATAGCTGCATTTATGTCATTCCTTAGTTCACAGTTGAAATCATACTGACGTATTGATTTAAATTGGAATTGAAAATATCAACTTGATCACCAACAGTATTATATAACTTCATCATAGAATAGATAGGAGACTTTTTGAGGATATTTGTACGATTTGTGGAACAGTAGAACAGAACGTTTTGACGTGCTTCCAATCTAGGGACTCTAAAATTAATTTTTGACAATAGCTCAGGGCAGTCAATTAAATTATGGATTAGTTTATACAAGAATACTAAAATGATCACTCTCCTTCTATTCTCCAAGGACTTCATGTTTAGATTTACCAATAACAGTGTATTTGGGTATCCCCGTTCTGGATAATAATTATCTGTCTTGAAAACTAAGTACTTCATAAACCTTCGTTGAACGTTTTCCAGTGACTGTGAATGAATATTATAAATCGGGTCCCAAATTATCGCACCATACTCAAGTTTTGAACGTACAAGTGAGTAATACAATGTCTTGAGCGCTTCTACATTAGAAAATTTTTTACAGTTTCTTAATATAAATCCTAGAGACTTAAGTGCCGAATTTGTTGATGCATCAATGTGCTTTCTGAAATCCAGTTTAGAGTCAAATAAAATACCTAAGTCTTTTGTTGTTTGACTTCTTATCAACTCCGTGTTGTTAAAAGTATACGAGAACTCGATAGTATTCATTTTACGCGTGTATGATATAACCTTACATTTCGAAACGTTCATTTCCAATTTGTGAGAGGTACACCATACTTCCACTTTGTGTAACTCCTGTTGTAACGTTGTGCAATCGTCCATATTGTTAATATTACAATATATTTTGAGATCATCGGCAAATAAAAGTTTTTCGCATTCTAATTCCTTACATAAATCATTTATAAATAAATTGAATAAAAGTGGTCCCAAGTTTGAACCTTGTGGCACCCCTGACGTTTCAAGGTAAGTATTCGACTTAAATCCATTATACTGGACATACTGCAACCTATTTTCTAAGTAGGATTTAAAGAAATTCAACAATAACTCATTAAAACCAAAGTGATTTAATTTTTCTATTAGCAATTTGTGATCTATGCGATCAAAGGCTTTAGAGAAATCGGTATACACCACGTCAACTTGACCTCTATTGTCTAGAGATTCTGAGATAAACTGTGTCAAACAGGCCAAATTTGTTGAGGTCGAGCGTTTTTCCATAAAGCCGTGTTGATGACTAGAAACTGAATTTTTTACACCAGAATAAGTCGTAGCATAGATTGCCGCCTCAAATACCTTTGCGAAATTGGGCAGGATTGATATACCCCTGTAGTTCCCTATGTCTGCCCTATTTCCACATTTGTAAATAGGACACACTTTGGCTAACTTCCAACACTCAGGAAAAGTAGAGGTTCGTAGTGCAGTATTAAATAGGGTTAACAGTGGTACAGTGAACACATTCGCGCAATCTTTGATTAAAAAGCTAGGTACCTGATCATGTCCCGATGTCATTTTATTTTTTAATCTTTTTATAGCTATTTTTATATCTGATTCTGATAATTGACCGATATTTATACACGGCAGATTACTTACGATATCAGGAGCTGGTATAGCGTCAGATAGCGGTAAATAATCACTTTTGAAAAATTGACTGAAATTATCTACTATGTTTTGCGGGTTTTCAATTTCTTTACCATTTGTGTACATTCTGCCAGGTATTGTGGTAGTACCTTTTTTGTTATTTACGTAAGACCAGAAATGTTTAGGGTCAACTATCAAAGCATTTTCTACACTTTCTAAATAATCATTATATGCTTCCTTGACCTGTAGATTTATCGTCGACCTTACGCGCTTGTACTCTTCTAATGAGTTTATATCATTGTATTTTTTGTAGTTTTTGCGGTACTTATCTCTCTCTTTAATGTTTCTTATTATTTCGGTTGTATACCAAACAGGAAATTTTTTTCTCTTTGTGTTTTTGTATTTCGGAACATGCACATCAAAAATTGAGTATAGTTTTTCATAGAATTCATCACATGCCTTGTTGACATCATTGGAATCGTCTAGGAAAGTCCAGTCGGTTTCAAGTAATGAGTTGTACAATGCAGGGTAATTTGCTTTCCTAAAGTTATAATTATTATTCTCTCCCGAGTTTACTGGAAATTTAGCAGAGTTGATTATTTTTGGCAATACATTGATGCTTAGGGCCGGATGGTGAACATCCTCTTTTACAAGAGGTGAAATATCTCGCGCTACAGTACAGGTTTTCAAGTCAGATAAAACTAAATCCAGTAGTCTCCCATTTATATTTACAATGTCATTAAACTGTGTCATATTGCTAAATTCTATGAATGCATGCATAAGTTGTCGTAAGGCTTATGGTTATTTATGTAAATAGGACAATCATTTAGAATAACAAATGAGCAAATAATGAATTCAGACGTATTTTTAACCGACATCAATTAGGTAATTAGCGACCTTCTCGATGATTTTTCAAAAAAAAAAATTCATAAAAACTATCGTTTCACATACTTGTATAATTCATATTTTAACAATTGACTTCATCTTTTACTTCGAATTTAGTGGTGCTACCCCCTTCTTTCTCCATAACTTACGTACGTTTGCTACATACAAAATATGCTCTGCTCTCAGTGATATGAACATATGTATAAATAATCGACATAGTCACGTTCAGCGGCCGCAGACTTTATGGTCTCAGGGTACACTTGTAAGTTTTGTTCCTACTTCAATTCTGTTAACTTTATATTGAAGTATAAGCGAAAGGAACAAACACTCGTAATTTCATTTGTAACCAGAGGGCACAATGGGGTCGAATAAAAGATAGATCCATCTCTCTCTTATTGTGAATGAAAATTGTAATTTATCATTGGAACGCCGATGGAAAAGCATTAATAATGATCACATGCTCACACGCACTACCGAAAATGGTTGATTGATAGAATTTTTTTTTCAAACAATACACACCTGGATGTAGTCACTCGTAACACAACTGGTTTGTGGAAATCATTTAATATTGATAGTCAAATTATTCTACGTAGAAGTTGTAATAAGACTATTAGACCGTTTCTGAAGCTAGACTAAACTAGGTGTAAATAGCAAAGGGACCATTAACGATGTGATAAAATAACTTATTTCTAATTGGAAAACGATTTCTTCAGCAGGATTTTGTATGGCAGTGGGTTCTCCGTTGTCAGAATTTTAAGCAATATAGTCTAATTGTTATACATATTTCAGGAAAAAACCTCGTATAAGCAAGGAAATTTGTAGCTAGTCTCTGTAGCCTGATTGAAATCCTATAAATTTCCTCAAGAAAAAAAAAAGTTTTGCTCAAGTCCAGTTAAACTAAGGAAAAAGTAAATTGTCGAAAATATAAACTATTCCGTTTATATTTTAAGAATTTCGTTACCTTTACATGTTACTAGTCGAGTCAATGAAGCCTAAAAATCGTCAAACCCTCTTAATTCTCAGCAATAACTCCGATTTTGATAATTTTTTTTAAATGTGTGTTTTTAATATTATTCAAAATCAGAAACATCCCAAGTGGCGCAAATAATTATTTATGTTGTTTAACAATAATAACAATATTTACAAAAAAATATATTTTAAAAATTTTTTTTCGCGGTATTTATAAAACATTGAAAATTTAAGTTCAAAAATGTTTCTCACAGTCGGGGTTGATAATTATTTATATTGTTTAAACAATAATAACAACTTTTACAGGAAAAATCTGTTTTTTATGTTTTTTCCCGATATTCATGAAAAAGTTAATTTAGTTCAATGTTTGAAGGTTTTTCGCTCAGAATTCTTTCGGATAAAACCAATTGACATGAAATTTGGAAAGTAATTGGGAAATGGCTCAAGGAACCAAAGTTATATAGTGCCGATGTGTGCTTTTACCCTGGGGTGGATGCCTTCTCGAGGGTGGAAATTATTATGTTCAAAGTAACTGCAGAAATCAATAGAGGAATGAATTATAAGCAATAAATGTTCTATGCAATTTTTTCGATGAGTAAATACTTTTTGAGTTATTCTTAGCTGAAAATGTTGTTTTTTCATCTAAAAAAATGCATGTTTTCGAACGATTTTTCACTAATAACTCGAAAACTTTACGTTTTACCAAAAAAATTATTATGAGCAAAAATGAAGCCTATAAAATAACAAATCGATTGCATTTTTTTTATTTCTGTGGATGCAATACGGACCGAGTTATGACTCGATGAAGGTGACTTTGTGTTCGCCGAAAACTGAATTCGATCCTTTCAACGTTAAATAACGGAAAAACGGAAAATGATTAGAGGAAACTGTATAAGACATTTTTAAAAGTACTTGAAAATACCTTTACAAAGAACTTTGGTAAAAATCATTAGCATAAAAACTAACGGAGTTATGATGAAAATAAAATTTTCGGAGAAAAATCTGCAATGAAACAAATGGCTTCACCGCAAAAATTGAAATTGAACGTAATCCATTTACAATTTACTTTATTTAAGTACTAACAATATGAAGTTTGACCGGTCTAGGATGCCTATATTTCAAAAAAGTTTGATTCTTTGAAATGATTTTTGAAATTCTTAAAAAATTTTCATTTTTTCACAATAATTCAAAGACTAAAGAAGATACGTAAAAAATGCTAGAGTACAAATTTTAGAAGCCGGTAGGTACTGCACAATATTACCGTACGGAGCGGCTAAAGAGATACAGTTGAAAAAATTGAGCCGTGTCGAAGACTTATAGCGTTTCACGAGCAGATGCGCTATGATTCTCGGAGATTGAGGTTATTCAGGCTTTAAAACGAATTAAATCTAAGATGACAACAGGTCCTGATTCCATACCGGCATTCTTATTGAGGGATTGCGCAATTATATTTGCATATCCCTTAACCTTAATTTTTAACTTAATATTAAAAAACTGTCAGTTTCCAGACTTATGGAAATATTCCAAAGTGTGTCCTATTTATAAAAAGGGAAATAAATTAGATATTCAGAACTTCAGACCAATCTCTGTAATCTGCAACTTCTGCAAAGTCTTGGAAATCCTACTTCATGACAGAATATATCATTCAATCAGCACCAAAATTTCTATCCACCAACATGGATTTATGAAGGGTCGTTCAACTACAACATTTCTATTCTGCGTCACTCAATATATTTCTGAATCCCTTGATAAGCATAGTCAAACAGATGTCGTATATACGGACTTCTCCAAAGCGTTTGACAGACTCGATCACCGGTTACTACTGGATAAATTAGATAAAATTGGTCTCTCATATTCCCTTCTGCTATTATTTAAATCTTATTTAATGAATAGGATTCAGTACGTCGTACTCAATGGATTCAAGTCTACTGAATTTGTTGCCACCTCCGGAGTTCCCCAGGGATCCATTCTGGGGCCCTTGCTATTTAATATATTTATTAATGACATAATAGACGAAATTGACTTGCCTTGCCTGCTATACGCTGATGACCTAAAAGTATTCACGGTTATTAACAATATTGATGATTGCTTTCAACTTCAAACTTGTCTTAATAAAGTAAATAACTGGTGTATAACCAATAAATTGTACAACAAGTGCAACGTGCTGTCCTTTTCATTAAAAACATCACCAATTGCTTTTGATTACCACTTGGATAATGTCATACTTCAGAGACCCACAGTGTTTCGTGACCTCGGCGTAATTTTTGACAAGAACCTATCTTTTACTCCTCACATCGACACCATTATCTCTGAAGCCTTTAAGAGCCTTGGATTCATAGTTCGCACTAGTCGTGAATTCACTAATACTGATACATTGAAAATTCTATACCAATCATTTGTCAGATCGAAACTTGAGTATGCATCACTTATTTGGTGTCCTAGCTATGATATACATAAAAACAACCTAGAAGCTGTGCAGCGTAGATTTGTCAAATTACTCTGGCTCAAATCTGATGGTACCTACCCTATTATTGGTTTTCCGCAGAAAGATCTGCTTGAAAGGTTTTCCATGTCTACTCTTGAAGACAGGCGAATCTACCTCTCTCAAGTATTCTTATTTAAAGTGTTACACAGTGATTTTGACGCACCTGAGGTAGTCAACAAATTAAATTTTCAAGTCCCTAGATTGACTTCTCGCAATGCCCAAGTTTTCTACATGCCCACCCCTCATACCAACATATTAAAAAACTCGCCTTTATTTACTATCTGTAACAATTCAAATAAATTGTCCAGCGACCTTGATATTTTTAACTGTCGCCTGAAGGATATAAGATCTAAAATATTGGATTAAATATTTGGTTGCTCTGTTACCTACTTTTGTTTTTCTTATTATTTAGTATGTTTTGTATTTCTGCTAATTCCTGTTCTGTAATTGGGTACTTGTACCTGTTGAACAGTGTATGTAAAAATAAATAAATAAATAAATAAATAAATAAATAAATAAATGATTGGTGGCTTTTCAATTATAACTTCCTTAATTGTTAAGCTATTCAATCGCTCCAAAAATCGTTTTACAGGGAACTTTAAGGGCTACAAGGTAAGTAAAGTTGAAGTTCTTTGAAGCTTTCGTTTTTGAGATTTTTGAGTTTAAAGGGCTCGGGAAAGGTAGTCCTCGCACTCAAATGCAAACTTACAACGGTGATATCTCAATTAATTTTCATCCTAGAGAAATAAAAGAAAACAAAATTTTCATATATAATATCATAAGTGATATAATTTTGTCGGCAAAATTTAGTAATTATTAAGAGAGTTTGTTGCTTGGCAATTTCGAAATTGACATTGACAGATAAAACTAACGAGCCGTCAGGCGAGTTATTTTTGTCAATGTCAAGAGCGAAATTGCCAAAGCAAGAAACTCGAGTAGAATAATCATTAAATTTTGCCAGACGAAATTATATCACGAATGGTATTCGTCATGACTATTTCATGAATAAAAATTAAGGCAAAAGAAAACAAATTTATTAGATATAGGAAATACATTTAAAAAAATAAAGACATAAATCACCAAATCTTGAACATTTGGGGCCGTTATAGGGCATCTGCATCGTGTAACCAACATAACCTTAAATTTTAAGTTTTTCAAGTTTATTCTCATTTTTAATGTTTGTATACGTATTTTTAGCTTGGAGCCGTACTGGCTCCATGCAAATATTTAAAAATTCACGTAAATAATTTTTCAATATTGTTGATTAATAAAAATAGACTGCTAATTACAGGTTAGATTTCCAACCTACAAAAAGAGTCCTATTTTATTAGGACAAAGTATTTAGAACTTCATAAACATTACACTGATCTAGATTTTAGTTGAAAATACAGGAACCAGGCAGAAATTTTAATAATAGCTGCGTAATACTTTTAAATCTTAAGAAACACATATTTTTGAGGTTAACTGTGACGTCGCGTGCACATGCCCTATTCTCGCACATTTTTTACAACTGACGTGCACTGACGTTTGGGAATCGGTTACTATGTTTTCAAAAAACAAAGGAAAATTTGCCGCTGGTTGCTTCATGCTGGCTTCTCATTGGTTGAACAACCTTGGCAAAACTTTAAAATGTTAAATTTTATCGATGCGAAACTGTTTATTGATTAAAATGATCGATTTTGATTGGTCGAAATTTATAGAAATGAAATAGTCAGTAAAAAAAACCTAAATTTTTGTATTCTAGCATTTTTTACGTATCTTCTTTAGTCTTTGAATTATTGTGAAAAAATGAACATTTTTTTAAGAGATTTCAAAAATCATTTCTTGAATCAAACTTTTTTCAAATATAGGCATCCTAAACAAACTTCTAAAACATATTGTTATTACTTAAATACTTACTTAAATACTTACTTAAATAAAGTAAATTGTAAATGGATTACGTTCAATTTTAATTCTTGCGGTGAAGCCATTGGTTTCATTGCTGATTTTTTCTCCGAAGAAAAGAGACAACCATTTTATTTTCATCCATAACTCCGTTAGTTTTTATGCTAACTACTTTTACCAAAGTTCATTTTAAAGGTGTTTTTAAGTAGTTTTAAAAATGCCTTATATGTTTTCCTCCAAAAATTTTCCATTTTTCTATGTTTTAACGTTGAAAGGATCGAATTCAGTTTTCGGCGAACAAAAAGTCACCTTCAACGAGCCATAACTCGGTTCGTATTGCATCTACAGAAATTTAAAAAAAATCAATCGGTTTTTTATTTTATAGGCTTTATTTCTGCTTATAATAAATTTTTTGGTAAAACTTAAAGTTTTATTATTAGTGAAAAATTGTTCTAAAACATGAATTTTTTAGATGAGAAATCAACATTTTTAATCACGAATAACTCAAAAAATATTGACTCACTGAAAAAACTCCATAGAACATTTTTTGCTTAGAATGCATTCCTCTATCGGCGTCTGCGGTTATTTTGAATGTAATAATTTCCACCCCCGGAAAGGGGTGGCATCCACCCTCAGGGTATTTGCGCCACTTGGGATGTTTCTGATTTTGAATAGTATTAAAAAACACACATTTAAAAAAAATTATCAAAATGGGAGCTGTTGCTGATAATTAATAAGTGAAAACCTTCATTGACTCGACTATACGTCGAACTATTAAGACTTTAAAACGTCAAGTTAAATGTGCTACATCTTTCTGTTGTCAGGGCGAGCTCAAATTTTGAAATTTTTTTTTTTCCCACCAAATTGGATAATTTTAGACGGCGGCGTAGTGAACAACATTCAATAGTCGAAAAATAAGTGTCAGCCTAATGCTGAGGGAGTGTATATCGTCAAAATTATCAGAAGCGCACAGCATATATCTTTATCCACGTGTGCGAAGTCATAATTATTATTATACATATATGTATATCGTTTGCCATTAAATCCTATCCGAGAATAATAGGTTTGTTATGTTTCAGTTCCATGGACGTTTGCTTAAGCGGCTACGCACAATCAAGGAAATGTTACGAGCCTGCAGGCGATGGAATTACATCAATTAATCTCTGCCATTAACCCTTCTACGTTGCTCGATCTGCATGACCTGAGCGGTGACTGAACGTACGTTTAGTTTCAAAACCTGCTGCACTGAGAAGGGTCTAACAGTTGTCTGCGTAATTTACGCAGTAACTGTCTGTCTGGATTCACCTCTTGTACGGCTGGGTGGCAGGTGTTAAGGCTCAGATCTGTTTCCAGCCTCTACTGGAACTCGTTGTATGTTCTGGGCACGTTCGTATTTAGATGACGATGCTTGCTTATTTAATATCGCTAACATGAGATAGGTACAAATAGCATTAAATGAAGGTTTAATTGGAAGAGTAATCACAAACGGATATGAACTACACTTCAACTGGAAATATTGTAAATACACTACCATTTGTATCCTAACTAATAATAATTATTTTATTATTGCTGTAAGAACATCTATATCACCATTGAATTCTTATAAAAGCTTTATAATTAAGGTCTGAGAACGCTCTCTGAGTATCTGTGCATCCACTATATACCCATAATAGGCACTGGTTTATAAAACATTTTCAACGTTTAAAGACTACAAAACCAATAATTATACTTATATACAGCATCTATAAAATATATTGTTTATAATTTATTATTTGTGGTATCAAAATTTTTAAATATTTTTACAGTGGCAAAATACCCAACAAACTAAGAAATCTATAAAATATCTTAAGAAGCTCTTAAAAAACTATTTTGTAAAGACTCCCAAATTAGAAATTTTGTTGCAGGTTTTCATTGTCAATGCATTATTACTGTTCTTGGTTGAATAGTTTCAAGAGCTTTCTAGTTTTATAACAGTTGTATCTATGAACTTATAAAATATGGAAACATTCAATCATTGTTTCGACTTAATCGTTTTGTGACTAAATACATGTACATTGAAGTATCAATTTTATGAGATTACTAAAGCTAAAATTAACTCGCAATTGAAATTTTACTGTCGATATATGATACTATATTCCTTGAATTAACAATGCGCCAGCGAAATTCTTCAAACTAAGTGATTGATCAAGATCTATGGCAAAAATTGTTCTTCAAAATATTGGCTCCTATGTAACTAAAACTGTTGTTAATTTTCATAACTTAATTATTTAAAACACAACACGTTACATCTTTAAAAAAGTATGGCGTCTGAAATAATACAATTTCAGGTTCAATTAAACAGCTTTTTCAACGCTCTTTGTTTTATAACAGCTATTACGAAGCTCTTTTACATAGAGGCTATTGCGAAGTGTCTTAAAAAACATTTCGGTTCAATTGACGATAATTATACATATTCCAATTTTTTGTTACATAAATACTGTGACAGATTGAACTATTTACCTCGTTTTGTAACCGACATAAAGCGACAAACTTTTTATGTAGCGTAAAACCTACTGCGGATTATCGCATAGATCAATTCAACTCGCTATATAGTTTTTATATAGCTAAATACACTTTTTTATTGTACAAAGACTGAATCGGGTTTTGCTATCAAACAATTCAGCTCGTTATGCAGTAACTATACAACTAACTGCAAACACCTTTAGTTTATAGAGACAGGCTGCGGTTTAGTTTAGACAACAATTTCGCTTCTTCCGCAGCCATTATACAACCACGAAGCTCGCGTAGCAGTACAGTGGGTTCTCTTATAGAGCAAAAGTACATTTTTCCACCACTATAAAATAATTATACGACAAGTTAGCTGAATATTAGCGTAATAATGCTAGTTGGGATGTCCCAATAAACAATTTTGTTTTATAATCGTAATTTCTACAACTATTTTGTTTTATTGCTATTTTATTAAATTTATAAAATTGCAATAAAACAAAATAGTTGTATAACGTTTAAATTTTGCTTGTTGGGGTGTACTTACAAACAGGTAGATAAATTAAAAGTTTTTCCTCTCTTATGGAAAGAACGTCACCTCAATATTCCTTCGAATTTTCACGTTTCACCATATGTAGATTACAAAAATCGAGGTCTTTCCATTCCATCAATCTGTCAGTGTGTGTGTCTGACTCTCTGTCCTCCGACTGTGTGAAATTTTTAGTAGAAAAATATGAGTCAACAAGTATTACAAACAAATCCCAAATTTCAATAAAATAGTTTTAAATATAAAGTTTAAAAAGCCTGATATTTGGACACACTCTATCGGACACAAATCATTTAAACTTTTAACAGGCAAAATAATATATGGTTTCCTCAAATAAAATATTTGAGTTCGCAGAAAACTGATATATTATACTAAAGAGGGCACCCTATGTAAACGTCGAGATGTTGATTTATACTGGGTTATAAGGGATACGGTCCACATTTGTATCAGATGATGATGTGGGCAGCTTCTTCTAGTGACTTAATCGATGAAAACATCGAATCTGAAAGAAAGGTGCCCGTAGACATAGAAACAAATGGACGTATTAACGCGCTACGTCTTTGAAAATAATGTTTCATTTAAACGGAATCACAGCAATAACTATGTAAGCTCGCGCAATTTTTTAGCTAAAATCGAAGCGTAAATAAAACTTATTTAGAAGTATAAACCGAACAATCGGTTGTCTTTTTTTATAGACGAGCTCAATTTACAATATGTAGTAGTGAAATGTACAGTATTCTATTCAAGTATCTGTTAAGTAAAAATAATAAATGAAATTATATGTAAAAAAAACTTTTTAAATACAATCTAAAACGAAAAATATTAAATGAATTGTCTTAAAAGAAATTCATACAGGCATTAATTTTGTTTGACAGAGATTGTAAGTACCTAAGTAAGTGTTGCTTTTTTCATTCAGCCGACAAACTTTTAAGCGTCTTAATTTTTTTTTTCGTTTTAATATAAAGTATGCTAAAGCTTGTTTTTAAATAGTTTCTATTACATATAATTTTATTTTTAAATTTTTAATTACTGCACAGTTTATTATTAACCATTTACAATTACAGTTGATAGCTCTTCGATGTAAACTGACACACATTTTACGCAGAATATATTTTTCAGATACTTCGTATGTACGCTTACGACATGGTAATTTACACATGAGTAGATGGGGGTCTCGGAGTCATTGTGAACATGTGGACAAGCCTGTGAAGCTTCTTCCAGTTGAGAGAATTGTTTAGAGATTAAAATGAAACGCGTAACCCTATCAGGATCAGGCTGATAGGGTTTACTTTAGTTTTTATGGAGTCAGGAGTATACGTTGTCTCTGCTAAAATCATATCTGGAGAATAGGCAACAATGCGTCTCACAAAACAATATAACATCTTATTTTAGATCAGTAAAACATGAAGTGCCTCAGGGATCTGTGCTGGGATCTCTACTGTTTATAATTTATATAAACGATTTATTTTATTACTTATCCCTTGCTGATGACGTAACTCTTACAGCTAGTGCCAAGAATATTAACAGTTTACAAAATATCATTGATGAAACTGAAAGTCGAGCGGAACTTTGATATAAAGTTGATGAACTCAAACTAAATCGTGACAAAACATAAAAAAAATTTTTTACCAGATATGACGTAACGAAGAGAGAAAGTGTCAATTTACTCGGTATAGTTTTTGACGATTGGAGCAATCATATTGAGCAACTCAGCAGTAAGCTATTAAGCTATTTATTTCTTTTACGAAGAATAAGAACATTCCCAAATAAGCTACGGGGGAACTCGAGCAGTGCTGTAACAATATTTCGACAACAGAAAGAGTCTATAAGAATTATAACAAGAGCAGGTTTCAGAGAACACTGTCAACTATTATTTATTAAATATGGTATAATGCCCATTCCTAGCCTATATACAGTGTCAGAAAATGTTTCATTTGGGTCGGCAATGAGAGCAAGCGAGAACGAAGCAACTAGGGTATTCTTTTTTATCGTATAACACATCCTACTCGTGCCACCTGCTTTCCCCACCACATGTACGTGGGCAGCTCTGTCTGCGGGAAATGTAAAGAATTATTTGACTCGTTTTGAAAGTATAACGAGTTAAATAATTTTAGTTATTAAAGCACGTAATAATATTACCTATACTGAACAGAGCCAACTACAATAAATGGTACTGAAATTTTTAATAGCAATGATGTACGTGTTTTCTTGATAGCGCGTCATTATTTGCTCCCTCTACTAGAGCACTGGTACACGCCTTTACTGTAGGCGGTCTGTCAAGCCGTTGAAACTATGCCTGCCACCCAAATCCAAAATCTTCCGATACTGTATTTACTACTCTCTTTTAGAGATTCATAAAAATAAGAATGTGTATGTAACTCCATTTGAGCTACATAACTATAACACGTGGTCCGAATTTGTTAAAAGCTCCTAAATATCTCTTAACAAAACCAATTAAAAACTCATTAAACTTATATAATAAATTACCTCAACATATACCTCAACATATAAAACAACAAAATTTTCACGAATTTAAAATCACTAGAAACCACATCTTGATTTTGTTTCTATACAACTGAAGATTGTATGACTGTTACGTAATATAGTGTGTAACTGACGTATGTGTTAAGGCAGTTTTTTATTTAGTATATTATTCTTGTTTTTTACATTTTATAAACTTATATTATATTTTACACTTTATTTCTAATATTATATGTATATTATCTACAGATAATAACAAAGTAATGACTTGCTACAAATGTATTTGTATATGTAAAGTAGTCAAATAAACGTCTATCTATCTATCGTCCTAATAGCCTAACTAATTCGAAATCAGGGGCGAGCGTAGAGGCGACTTCAATGTGAATATTAGTCGATATTCCGTTGAAGCAACGTCTAGCGCGGTTAGTACTTGGATGGGCTCCCATCTTGGGAAATACAACGTTCTCGTCCCACCTTCTAGAGGCTTATAATAATATACTCGGAAGTTACGTAATCTCAGACGAGGATTACGTAGTGGATATACCATCCTTCGGAGGGGATGTAAAGCAGGCGGGTCCCTTGTCTATTAAATGTTAGGCAAGTAAAAGATCCCTACTCTTCTTAAGGGAAGAGGTTCGGCAAAATTTTCAGGTTGGGGGTAGCTCGTCTCCTGGCGTCGGTGATAGGCCCTGGTAGCGGAAATAGGCCGGCGTTAAATAGTTAAAAAAAAAAAAATTCGAAATCACCCCCGAAGGTAAAATTTTTCAGTTTTTTACATTTTCTCAAAAACCTTGAATTTCTCAACAAATACAGTGAGACCTTTTTTATAGAGCATAAATTATTTTTTGGAATTTCTAGTCAACCAAAAAGTACTCTTAGTATTGCAATCTCGCTAAAATCAGCTTGTCCCAAATTTGTTTTAGGTCAAACTTTAATTTTACTGTACTATTAACTTAATATATCACTGACAGAAAAACGATTTTGGGTGTTTAAACTTGCCAGAGTAAAACTGTTTAGCTTTGTCAATAATTTATTTCAAGAATCTTTTCTAGTACCTAAGTACGTGAAACTAAAATTATAGAGCACAGCTTTACGATAATCCCTCATTGCGACAATTTGAATCCTGCTGGTTCATGTTTCAATCGTATCCGGACGACAGAACCGCAAAACCACTCGGGACAAAGCAACGGGAAATAATAGAAAGACAGATACGCTCGAATTTCCGATATGTCGCTAATGCCTGAAGTTGACGTACGTTAAATCAAAGATATGAGCTGCAGTGTGTATAATTTATTATTGGTATCTACGTATGTGCAGTAATATTTTATCAAAATGCAAGCAGCTTAGTTATCATTAACAGAAATCCTCGTGGCTACATGATAAAAGGGAAGTTGTACTATAAATAGTTAGCTACCAAAATAGATGAGGGTTTGTGGAATTTTACGCAATGGAAATTTGGACATCAATCACTGAATTTTTCAGTGTCACCACAATTTAAATGCAACTGCCTTGTTAACGCAAGAATGAATAAATAATGATATTCTGTTGCAACAATGCAGTACATCACTTTGCTATATTAACATCAGGAATGATCGATTAAGACAATATTTTATCATTTTCTAAAACTTACTGAACATAAAATTGAATCAGTTCATTTTGTAGACAGTTATTCACCCTTTGGCATGAATTTGTCATCTCTATCACAACGTAAAGAGTGACCTTAAAAATAGCCCGTTTGGGGGTCAGCAAATTTTTGATTGATTTGTAGTTTTAATGATATATTATAATGAGACATTAATCGTAAAAAAATTTGGAGTTGAGCATAAGAAAAATTTCAAAGATATAGAGGGTCATGATCAAAATCGACGTAGCACAGTGAGTGAAGATGATAATTCAATGAAAAATATCAATTTCTTCATAAAATCTCTTGTTCCTTTCTATCTTTTTCTCTTTTCTTTTCTTTTTCTTTAACTACATCTTATCGATTTTTATATTTGAACGCGATAAACTCAAAAACTACTCAAACAATTTCGATGCGGTTATAACCATTATCTCTTGGAGACCCTTTATAAGCTATTTATTACGTTAATATTTTCAAATGCAGCTAAGTAATTAGCAAAAATCATAGACCTCTCTCTCTACGACTGCAGGCAAAGTGGGAGCATAGGCAGTGGGGGACGTTCAAGGGTCTTATCGTTATACATTCCGTATTCCCTGAGCGCATATGAACTATAAGTTTTTGACCAAGTTCAACTCACGTATGTGCAGTGCTCAGATTGGTATTTCTAACTATTAACCACTTGTGAAACAAGTTTCTCAAGTAGTGAGTGCCGAAGATAAAAAAAAATCGTTAGTGATCTCATGTATGAATTTTATGGAGAATTAAAAGACATTACAAAAATAGCATTAAACTTTGATAGAATTGATTATATTGATGATACAATATTCAAAAATTGGTTTGCATATAACAAGGAACAATTTCAGCAAATCTGCACTTTTGCCAGAACTTGTAAACCAAAACATGTCGCTGTCTTTTTATGTAAATTATTCTAATAGTCAACTTGCTTATTTGTTTGGAACGTGCGAGCAAACTATTCTATTGCTAATTATATGAATTTAGCGAGGAAGAATTTTTCAAATGATTTAGTTCCTATATTCATTAATAATAAAGATCGATCAGTATTAATAAGTCACAACCCTCAAATGGCCAAGACATTATTTGATATTTCTGATGATAAAGCTTGCAGTGTCTTTGATGCCACTTATCGCCTCGTACAAAAATCGTCAAATTATGCTGGACAGAAACAACTCTGGAGTGAGCAAAAAAACTACCATTATGTGAAGCCTATGGTGAGTTGTGCACCTGACGGATATGTTTGTTTTGCTCTAGGATCGTATAACGTATCTCATAACGATGCAACAATATTAGAAGGTTTTTTTAGCAGGTATGCGGGAGAATTGAGTATTCTTTATGGGTGTGATCACATTTTGATTAACAGAGGTTTTCGTGATGTCTGCAATTTTTTTTAACAGATAAGAAGAAACTACATGTTCATTGCCCCGGACTTGGTCAATTTGATACATTTTAAGAAGATACGTCAAGGTTTGTCACCAAATGTTGAAGGGTGATTGAACAAGTGTTCGGTCGTCTTAAAAAAAAATCCGGTTTTTTGCTATAGCAGCTCATAATGCTACTTTATCAGATGATTTTCAACCTCTTCAGATTGCTTTTGCTTTGCTGAACTTGTTTCGTCAACCAATTTTAGGTGATAAACTTTATGGAGACATAGCTCGCATAATGAAATCTCGAATAAGTGCACCTAATCTTTTAAAAAGTGATGGTCAATAATTCATTTCAAGTTAAAGCTCAATATCTTGACGTTGAATATGAATATCCATTGCTCGATAACGAAGAAAAGATTGAAAAATTAGGTTTTCTTAAACTTACAGTAGATGATTTGTATTATATAAGTCTCGGTCCGTATCGAATAAACAACGCAGCATATTACACCGAGCATAAACATGAAGGAATTTTTCTTGTGAAAAAATTCAATCCATCAGCTAAGCATCCAACTGCAGCTTTAGATTATGCTAAATGTGATATCACAATAAAAAAGCCCTTGTTAATTAAAGCTTATATGAAGTCTCGTTTTTGCGGCAGTAAGCATCACCATATATTCATTCTGATAGATCAAGTTAGTTAAAAACGGAAGAGACTCAATTCAAGAGTATTATTGTACAAGTGAAAGTGGATATCGAACTGTTGGCTGTTGCAATCATATTATGACACTCGTATGGTACTTGGGTTATGTACAGTATCATGAAATACATGTGCCAAATCACGATATATACGTAATATATCATTGACCATACAGAAACAATAACTTACGAAATATAAATATATAAATAAATTAAAAACTAATCTAAAGTAAAAAAGCAGAGAATCGAAAAACAATACAAAAAAAATAAAAAATAAAAAATTATTATTATCCTTATTATGTTTTACAATAATAATAACACCACCAAATCTAATATATTGACCTTCTATCTCTCTGAAACCTTTCTTATGCTCAACCTCATATATTTGTGTGATCAATGTCTTATCATAAGATATCATTCGGACCACAAATCAACCGAAAAGAGTTGAACAGATAAAATTAGAGACCGACATTATCCTTAGATAATCTTAAAATGTTCCGCTTATATTATTTGTATTGTATTGTTTATATTGCATTTTATTCTTCACTGCCTTGTTTTATGTTATTTTAGTTATATATTTGACCAGTCATTATATAGATTTGTTCAATTTTATATTGTAGTAATTATTTTCTTAATTATTTAGTTTATATTACAATACATTACATATCTGACTTGCCATTTGTACACTTTTGTACCTCAGTGGTGAATAAAATATTATTGTTAATATTATTACCTTATTATTCCCTTATATTTATACATTATTTAAGTATTATTCAAGTGAAACTTCCATACTAGTAAGAAATTATCAAGTTTTTTTTTATTCATATTGCAATTTTGCACATGCTAATATATTAATTTTTTGTATTTTATCAGCCGGCTTGTAATGTAATTAGATCGTTTTAAGAATCAACTTTAATTGGGTCACCGATTTGCATTTAGAGGACCCTCGTTTCAAAAAAAGTTTTAATTTCTCTCTTGCAAGCGAATTGATACTATTCATTGCAGTACTCGACGCTTAATGCCTAGCTCAAGAAGTTTCAAGTCGTCCAATTTAAGCTGTAAGATGACGTTTGAGCTAACAAAGTGAAGTTTGTTTTTCGAGGAATATTCTGCAGAGACAATATTGATGTTTCAGTTCGGACTTAAAAGACAATCTGCTTTTAATCACGGATATATTTCTGAATTAGACTATTTATAACCAACTTTATAAAATTTTAAAAAGCAGGAGGTTCTCAATTCGACCCATATATATGTCTTTTTTTTAATATATTTGTTCAATGATTACTTTGGCGTAGCTTAGGCGATTTCTGCCAAACCTGCTGCTAGATAGATAGATTGAATAAGGTGTTGTTATCTTTGCATATAAAAAATGTCTAATAAATGAATGGCAATAGGGACCAACCTGGGTTATCCGCAAGGAAGTTCAATATTTACGGTTTATAGGAATTGTAAAAATGTTTTGGTCCTTGAGAAGTTATAGTTCACTGAGGGAAATTTAAAAATCCAATACTTATTGCATACACTAATAACATGTGATTACAGGACACTGAAAGTATTTCGCATAGAATATGCACTGGCTCTTTTTGTAGTAACAGTTCAAGTGAATATTGCGAACATATTTTTTATTCACAAAACAAATAAAATGTTGGAAAGCATTCAACAATAGAAGGATATTTTCTAATGTACGTAAATCTGTTATTATCGTCAATTATTATTAGTTGAAATAAAACTTTTTACACATTGAACCAAGTGTCCTATAATATTCTTTCTTGCCACAATCATGGACTTCAACAGGTTATGGACCCAGGTACGTGGAGTAATTAGAAATATCCTTCTATTGTTGAATGCTGTCCAACACTTCCCCTCAAAATAAGTATGTCGATTAAAACAAGCTGGACGCCAATGGCATAAGCAGTTTGATACTAGGTTAAAATTTTTGGGACTAAAATCGACTACCACAGATCCTTGTGTATATACCAAAGAAGGGGAAGACATATTAATAGTTTCTATTTACGTCGATGACGTTATCATTGCATGTAAAAACATATCCTGCATTAATAAATTTAAGAAAAGTCTTAACCAAGAGTTTGAGATAAGAGATTTGGGAGAAATAAATTATTGCCTAGGAACAGAATTCCAGCAAACTGATGGAGGATATGCCATGTCTCAAAAAGGATATATCGAAGATATTTTAAAGAAATTTGGAATGAATGACTGCAAACCAGTATCAACGCCGATGGATCCTGGAATTAAACTAAGAAAACAGGACAGCGTATCGGATAATAACGCAATGAATATACCATATAGAGAATTAGTTGGACCACTAATGTATTTGGCAGTAGCGACTCGACCAGATATAGCACATGCAGTAAGTTATCTGAGCCAGTGTAATGCATGCATTGGAAGGCAGCAAAACGTATTATACGGTATCTTAAAGGAACTTCCAATCTCGGAATAATCTACAGAAAGCACAATGAGAACCTGAAAGGATTCGTAGATGCTGATTGGGCTAACTGTATAATAGACAGACGTTCTTATACAGGATACGTATTCGTATTGAGTGGAGGAGCCATCAGCTGGGAATCGAGAAAACAAAGAACGGTCGCACTGTCATCGAAAGAAGCGGAGTACATGGGATTGACAGAAGTTGCGAAGGAAGCTATCTTACTCCAAAGATTTCTATCAGAAATAGGATTCAAGGAACTTGGGAACCTTAAAATATTTAACGACAATCAGGGAGCTCGAAACCTTTCAGAGAATCCTGTTTACCATGCCCGAATCAAGCATATAGATGTCAGGCATCACTTCATCCGAGAGGTTCTGGAAAACGAAAGAATTTCAGTAAATTTCATGGCTACTGAAGACATGCCTGCAGATGCCCTTACCAAAGCAGTGACTAAGCCTACGTTAGAAAAATGCCGAAGTTGGATTGGTATTGATAATACAAATTCAACTTGAGAAAATGTCCTTATTTTGAGGGGAAGTGTTAGAAAGCATTCAACAATAGAAGGATATTTTCTAATATCATTGTTCCAGAATTAGTCTTTGTTTCTGTTACTAAAATAGTTGAATTGTGGATATGAAAATCTGTTATTATCGTCAATTGTTATTAGTTGAAATAAAACTTTTTACACATTGAACCAAGGGTATATTATTCTTTCTTGCCACGATCACGGACTTCAACATAAAAACTGAGTGGCGAAGTATTCTTTTTGTATTCATTAAAATTCCTAGATATCGTATAAAAGATTTAATTAACATCTGTACTTTTTTCATAAGATCATTACTTTTTTTGTTTCGATACCGGTACGTTAATTACTTCCACATCTAGTGGAAGTATATTAACGACAAAAAAATTAAAAAAAATTTTTATTGTTCAAATAGGCTTAGAATGTCATGAAACGTCGAGATTTTAAGTTTGAGCGAAAAAAAATTTCTGTCTGTCGGACTGATAAAAACAGCTCCGTCAAAAATTAAATTATTTCTTAAATATACTAAATGACATAATAGGAATGTAAAAAAAAAATGCAAAATATAAAACTGTTTTATATCAACGTCTCCTCTATTAATTTCATTTAATTATCTTCAATAGTTTTGAAAAAAATTAATTTTAAATTTGAGTGTTTTTACCCTCATAACTCTGGTAATGAATATAGAGGTTTATTATATATTTCATTGAGCATTCCTAGTCATAAGCAACATTCATACAATAAGCCGCTGGGCCCAATTCCACATACTCAACCGGCGAGACTCTTTGTTTTCGTAAAGTCTAAGTTACTACCTATCCGACTGCAAAATGTTAGTCAACCAGGTATAATAAATATGTTATTACACCAAATTTCTTACTTTGCTTCCTGTACTACTTTAAGGATTATAATTTAAAGTATGTTGGACAGACGAAGAGTCTAATTATAATCAGATTTAAGAAGCATACGGCTCATCTCAAATTTGGAAGAACTGAAATGCCCTTATAATCCGAAACTCAAACTTTTACTTTCTTTAGGATAAACAAAAATAAGTACCATTGGTATATATTATTATAATTATTAATCGATATTATCGCACCCTCATCTTCTGTTATAGTTATAAATATATTATTAATAATTATGTTTTATGAAAAACTAATAATGATCCCGAATTCTCTAAAAACAGAAAAAATATTGATATATGGAGCAATTCTAATTATGGGAATGTTTGTTGTCGATAAATATGATAGATAGCAAGGCAATTACTTATTATTAAATATTGGAGTTCCTGTGCACTGAAAAATTGCCTTTAATATGAAATAATTCAACTTGTAGATTAATTCGACTATCGCATGGCAGTTGCAATCATCGCTGATGTTTGTCAGGGTTGAAGGGAAGAGAAAGAGCCCGTCTCTCTCCCTCGGATAGTAAAATTATTAGTAATCAAATCAAATAAACATGAAGTTGTATGGTACAGGGTTGAAATATCAGGGGTGTCGCCGATGACAACAAAAAATTTATTTTGGAAAATTTGTGGTAAATTTGCAATATTTACACACCCACGCTGGGTATGCGTTCTATTCTCGCTTGGCGCGCCAGCGCTCAGTTTTGCTGATAAAGCTCGATTTTTAATTGGGTATTTCTGCAAGGAATTGATTTCACTTGGCTTTTAAAAGTAAAAGCCAAAGTGAAATTTCCCAACGAACAGCAAACGAGGTAGTTGCAGAAGCTCCTTTGTTGTAAGAACATGTCAAGACAAGAAGAAATAATTAGACAAACAGTTAGCCAGAGCCATTTTTGCAACGAACTGTTCCTTTAAGTCCATTGAACATAGAGAAGTTCGAGAAGCGATTGACATGTTAAGATCAAGGTATAATAAAATAATTGAAGAGGAGAAATCAGAGCGCTTTGATAATTTATCAGGTCAATCTTTATGGTTGGTGAAATGTTTATAATGCATCTATAATATGTGCAGTTTTGTTACTAGAAAATGGAAATTATAGATACATCAGGACATGCGCACACTGGTGATTATTTTACTTTGGCTACTGATTTAATAAATAAGTGCAAAATAGTTTGGTTACAGAAAATACTGCAAACATGAACAATATGAGGGAAAATATTGCCGATGCCCTGGATTACCTCATTATACTGAATTTGTTTTCCAATGATTTGGAAGTTACAAAAAGTAAAATCACACGCAGTTCAAATTGTACAATATTTTCACAATACACACTTGCCAAATGCCCGGTAAAAAGAAAAAGGGGACAAGATGATAGATGGAATACAGTTTCCGACTGCCTTGAGGTTTATGTCACTGAATGGCCTAAGTTGTTGCAAAGTTGTGAAGAACACAAAGATGACATTGATCCATTGATTTTCGAAAAGGTGTCGAATATTCAAATTAAAAGAGTGGCCGATGACTTTTTAAAATTGCTGAAACCAATTTCTGACACTTGACAGAATTCATCAGAAAGGTGCCAGCTTGTCGCTTGTCCCTTGAATTTAATGAATGGAAAAACTTAAGTGCCATTTTTTATAGTTTTGAAGATAGAGCAGCGATTTCTTAAGTCTATCGTGTCGTTTTTTTTTTTTGGCGTAGAACCAGTTCAAACATATTAGGTTCCTTTGAGTATATCACCGGGCATATGAAATCATATTTTACGACATTTTTTTGTGGTCTCGTACTTTTTAAAACAATAAAAAGTGAAAAAAATGTATTTTTAAAGAAAATTGTTTTTTTTTGTTTCCACCGCCATATCTTTAAAACTATTAAAGGTACCGAAATTTGTTTTGTGTCAAATTAAAGCACACACTGTAGCGCTTTTACCAATATAAACGGTTTGGGCACAATTCGCACTTTCATTTTTCTAAAAATCAAATAAACTAAAAATACATATTTTGTGTATTGAAATCTTCACCAATCGATAAACTTTTTTATTTTTGAAAATATTTGCATACATGCAGCGAAGAAAATAAAGCCTAATAATCACAAAAGTTTTTGAAAAAATATGTTTTTGCCTAAAGTGTACCGTTTGACAACAGCGATTTTTTTTATCAGCGCTAAACGCGACATTGGGACGCAATTAATACACCTCGCATGCAGGTTGGTCAGATTAGTCGCGTAGAAATAGCGTTAGTTGAATCTAGATTAATATATGGCATTCTAGGTTGGGGTGGAGTTGCTTACTGTCATCTAAAAAATTAGATATCATTCAGAAAAATTTGCCACCCCCCTCTCAGGGGGTGGCACTTAAAAAATATATATATTTATTGGAGCTGAAATAGAATCAAATTTTAAGAAGAAAAGGTTCCATGCAATTTTTCACATAAATTGATAGTTTTTAAGTTATAACGACTTCAAAATTGCGATTTTAGCTTAAAATAAAAGCTTTTAAAAAAGGTATTTTCAAACGGCTTTCGTCAAGTATCTCGAAAAGTATTACTTTATCGAAAAAATGTTATAGACCAATTACAGAAAGCACCCTACAAACTGGGAATTAATTATATTGTTTATTGATGTAGGATTAATAATTTCGGAAATATTTAAGTTTATATTTGGTATCCAAGGGTTTCGAAATTACCTTTAAAGTTTAAAATGCATTTTTTTCTAAAGCAAATGCTTTAAATGAGTAAAAAAGAATTTGAGCATTTAGGTAATGCTACATTTTAACGAAAAACTGTATTTGAGATAATTTTTTTAGATTATTGGCTAATTAGAGTAACAAAACGAGTAAAAAATAATTTGAAAGCGCAATTAATTGTCTTTAATTTCCTTTCTTAGCATGCGTCACAATTTCTGAGGTATTTAACATTTAAACTGCATTTTTCGTCTTATGAACGTTTGGATGCCATTTGTAAACTCATATCTCCGAAACTATTAAATCTATGTAAATAAATAAACAAGCGAAATTCATTATTATTAGTTTATGAGCTTTATTTTTGGTCTCTACACATTTTTGAACAAAACTAATATTTATTGAGATATTTGGAATAGGAAAAAAAATACGTTTTATCGAAAATACCTTTATAGTTTAAACTGTATTTTTTCTAAAGCAAGTGCTGTATACGAACCAAAAAATTTGAGCATCTACGTCATGCTGTATATTAATGAGAAACCGTGTTTGAAATTAATTTTTTTTTTAATTACTGGCTAATTACAGTAACAAAATGGCGATGTTGTTATTAAAATATTGTGTAGACGGACATTGCTTCGGTCATAACTTCTTCATTTTTTATGCTACATAAACAAATAAAAAAATAGTTAAGAGCTTAATTAATAACTTATTATTGTATCTATTAGTATCCTTGGCGTAGGTGTCACAGTTTCTGAGATATTTAACTCTCACTCTAAATACGAACACTTGGATGCCAAATGTAAACTTAAATATCTTCGAAATTATTAATCCTACATCAATAAACAAAAAATATAATTAATTCCCAGTTTGTACTTTCTGTAATTGGTCTATAACGTTTTTTCGATAAAGTAATACTATTTGAGATACTTGACGAAAGCCGTTTAGAAATACCTTTTTTAAGCTAAAATCGCAATTTTGAAGTCGTTATAACTTAAAAACTTCAATTTATGTGAAAAATTGCATAGAACCTTTTCTTCTTAAAATATGATTGTACTTCATATATTTTTTAAGTGCCGCCCCCTCAAAGGGGGTGGCATCCACCCCCTATAAATTAACAAGCCAATATAGCCAAGTAGACGCTATTAAATAAATAATAATTAACTTTTAAAGATTTTAATTTCAATTTCTAAAATGTAATTTTTATAATAATCATGTTTTTTGTTATATATTATCCATGGTGATGGTATCAGTATGTAGGCTAGTACCCTACACCCCCGCTCAATATAGAAACTTTTCTGTGAAACATTTACTATTATACTGCCAAAAATGAACGAAATCCGTTCAATATGACATTACTTCGAAGTTTTTTTTACCTCTAGGTACTGTAATACTACCACCTGTCTTTTTATTATTAAAAGGAGACTATTTAATATTTATTATACAATTTCTTAATATTAACAACATATGATCAATACTACTGTACAATATATGAAATATTGAACAATAATATTGATCCCCTAGATGCTTTTGATCACTACTGGTTTTGTACCTATTGATATAAGTTAAACTATTATATTATACACCCCGACCGGGATCGTCAGATCGTTGCAGTCGGCAGGCTTGCTACAGCCGAGCGCGCAAGAATATGACTTTGGCCCGTTAAAAAAAATCGCTGACTCAATACTATGAACGGGACATGAAAAATTTTTATCCTAAAAACTTTTTTCAACTATTGGCTTCAATTTGTACGCAGCATGTATATACAAATTTTCATAAATAAACTTTTTTCTCGATTGCCTAAAATTACGTTACTGAAAATAACAAGTTTGAGTTTCCTATTATTTTACCAACTTAAAAAAAAATAAATCGGGTTCACGTGGGACGTTGTTCGAAGCGCTATTGTGTCTACTTTAATCTAAAAAAAAAAATAGCTTGATAGCACAAATATTTTCAGAGATATAGCGGTGGAGACGTTAAAAAACATATTTCATTAAAAATCTATTTTTTTGAGTTTTTCCGAAATAAAAAAGTTCTCGACCACCGAAAAATGTCGTAAAAAACGATTTCGTGTACACGATTATCTTACTAAAGAATCCCACTAAGTCTGGTTTGGTTCTACGCCGGTTTTTTTTTTCTCGAAAACTAAGCGACTTTACTTCCAGATTTTACTCTACTAAGATGAGAACAGAAATTTAAAGCAAGGTCAGATATTTGAAAGGCGATATGATCAAGCCTTAGCGCCATTTCTCTAACAATTTGCATCGTCATCCGGGAATGTATTGCTTTCACACCTAAATACACAATATACTATTTCTAGACAGTCCTCAATTTCCATATTTAGACGAATAAATTTCAAAATTATCTTAAACGTTAAAACACAGTTTCACAATTTGAAGTTTCTAAAGCGAAGATCGTGAGACAACTTCAATTGATTTCAATGCACTCAGATCCGGTTATACAGGGTATAACTAGTTTCATGTCATTAAAAAAACTGGTAATGGGGACCGATTATTCAAACAAAAAACCTTTATCACTTTTTTCTCTAGGGACACTTTGAAAAAAACTGACATAGGTCAACAATTTGAATATTAGGAAACTGCCTTTCTGGGTCAACGGACCTGTAGTTCCCAATTATACCATTTTTGAATTGTCGTAAAAAAGTGCAAAGATTACCGACCGACTCGTTCTCGCCGGCACGCGGCGGCCCGCGGTTTCAAAGCAAAGAAGGGCGGCACCTTTGATGACCGCCTCAACGGAACCAATTATAAAATGCAAATAATTCGTTGTTTCTTTTTGCAGAACTGCAAGCAAATGATGGGCGTAGAAGTTTAAACACGGCATTTCTTTACATGTGTGTTTTTTTAATTTAGAACAAAATATTGGAGCTCTTATTGTTGTTTATAATTTTTCAGATTTAAATGTGGTTTATTAACATTTGTAACATAAATGAGTGTTCTGGGTTAAAAGCTTAAAAAATGAGAAATTATTGCATGACATTGGGAAATAAGGAGTTAGACGTCTGAGATACGATAACAGAAAACAATTATGTGTATTTTAAGTTGGGAAAAAAACCGATTGATTTAACGAATTGCGGATCAGGTATCGAAAACTAAAATATTCGGTTAATCTAGAACTTACCAATAAATTATTGTTAATCTACATAAATTGTTCGAAATGGCTTCCGTCTGCATCAATACACTTTTGGGCACGTCGAACTAAGGACATACGCACTCCGTTCAACACATTTGGTAAATTAGGATCATTTTTTATGGTTTCTATGCACATTAAAATACCACAATAAACTATCAACTAACGTTGTCAATGAAGAAAATAAAAATAAAAACTTGGTCCAAAATCCAAAAAGCAACACAAAAAGAACAAACAAGTAATGTCTGTACGTAATCAACGACTTGAACGGTAAGTCAATAAAATAAATCTTAACTGTAAATACGTAGCCCAAAATTCAAAAAGAATAAAAGCAACATACATAAACAACGAACGGGTTCGACGTGTGTACTTAACGAAGTAACCACAGAAACTAAAATATTCCACAAGGGAGAGTATGGTTTTCTTCAGATCTACTAAGCACTCAGAAAACGCCGACGTCTTTCACCTTTACCGCACCGCTAAAGACTTTACCTTACCTACTTTTAAAAAGCCATAAAAAAGTGTGATTATCAACTTGTGCCTCGCCGACGCGCGGTCTCTAACAAAGAAACGCGACACTTTGAAAGAGCCGTATTAGCGTATTTGATAGTTAGAGGCGTCGACATACACGAAGATAAAAGCCTATCCCAACATTTCAGCAGTTCTCAAACAATATTATCGAAAGTTTTTGTTTATTTTTTTTTTCTAAAACTATGGTATTTAGACCCCATAATATATAAGGTCTTTTTGTACGTTTAGTCGTTCCCCACCACCAGTTTTTTTTTAATGACATGAAACTAATTACGCCCTGTATAAACGTGTGAAACAATGTTTTCACCTTTTTTTACATTTTTTCACTATTACCATAAACATATATTTTACTCACAAAATAATGAAAAATAGTTTTTTAACAGTCGTTGACAAAATATTTTTAAAAGAGAATTTTAATTATCTAAATTTTTATTAATCATGTTGACCAGTCTTCTCCAAGGTGCACTTCTTGCAGGAAATCCTACTCCGATTGGCAACAAGGAGCGACAAGCCCAATTTGCAACATTTTAACGCTTCGATGTTTACCACCGCAAAACTGTGGCTCTCGCCATAAAATCCATTGATCCTTAATTAAAAAACTATAAACAACCACTAGCTATGTAGTTAATTAAGTAAAGTAAGTCGCTCGCTTATCGATCGAATGATAAAATTCAGTTTTACGACCGCTGATTAATCTCATTATAATTTTCAGGATCGATACGTTTTATAGTGTGCTTCAATTAGTTTTATAAGCAGCGCAAGTCAGGACTGACAAAGCCGTGATTTTCAGAGCGAGGCACTAGAATTTACGATGTGTTTCGAGCAACGGGCCATAAAGCATACAAAAAGCTGCCCGTTCGAAGCGTAGCGGGACTATTTCTATGAAACTTTCGTTATTTAATTAATTGGCATAAGGTTTTCCGCGTGGAAAGTTTACACCAATATCATAAACAGCCATATAATGCTTTCGGGATTGAATAAAGCTATGTTTAGAACTCGCTGTATATATACCTATATATATTATTGAAGGAGACTTATTTTTTATCAAACTGCTTTAAAAAATAAGCTATTATAGCTTGTAAATTAGAACAGGTAAAAACATGCCTTCGGGGACTTTCTGCAGAAAATTTGATGATGTACAAAAAGAGTCTCGTGTATTTTTCTTGTATGTATTACCTTTCTCGCTCCGTCGCTACTGTCGCTGATCCATATGACAATTTGAAGTGTACAGGGTGGATCAAATATAGATGGGATTTGGGGTTTTCTCTAAAACTGTGGCAGATAGACAAAAACCAATATAGGTGTGCTGAGCTCGATCTTCGAGAAACAAACAACAGCGCAAACCGCGATCGTCTATCTTTGTCAACTACCGAGCTACACAGCATTTTTGGAAAATTGGCATTTTTGGATGACCTCCATATCTCAATTACCAAGCGTCGAATCGAAAATCGAGTAACACATTCTTAAGGCACTTTTTTGAGAAGAATCCGTTGCTGATAAGAAGAAAATTATGCATGCCTCAGTTAAATTGTGTTTTTTTAAACGGAACACACTGTAGATTATTTCATTATTCGATCACAACTTAAATTAACTATCCAACGATATGTCATATGTTTTTTAAATAACCCCAAAGCCTAAAGCTGGCAGAGGTTACATAGGGAGATATAGCTGGCCACAAAATAGGACCATTATTTCCTAAAAATAAAACAATATCTAAACTACTTTGTTGTTTATTAATGTCCAGTTAGCTAAATTAATTGTTAGTTATCAATTTAGTTAACTTAGCTAACTAGACATTGATAAACTAGTCCAGGGTGGCTATTCTTGAGCTGGAGGGAGTAGAATGAGTGAGAGAAAATAATCTTTTTCTACTCCCTCATGCAAAGTTTGTATTCCTGAATTTATTTTCCCCAGCCAAGTAGACGAAAACACTCTCTACTAATTCCCTTACTTTTAGTGAGAGAAAATCGAGGGAAAGCAGAAAAGAAACATTTTTTAAGTACTTTGTAGGTTATGATCGTGCGTGTGGAGACGTATCATATTAATTCGGTTTTATTTAAATAATGGATATCGAAGATTTAGTGGCTAGACAAGTTTTGGATGATTTAGAAGATGCGGAGGAACAGTTTGAAAATGCGAAAAATATTCGAATTTTAGGAAAAACGGATCCCTTTGAATTGTCGGATCAAAATTTTGTTCTTTTATTTAGGTTGTCCAAACCATTAGTGAGACATCTTATAGATATTTTAAACCCACTGCTTCGTCATCCTAGCCGAAGATCGGCATAATTTTTCCGATTCGGATTTAGTCAGCTTGCACTAAATTTTCCACTGTACATTTGTGGATTTTCCTCAATGTACTTAACTAATAAATCTTTTTGGGTGCGTGTGACATGACACGACTTTTTTAAATAAACGGTGTCCATTCTATACACTATAAACAATGCTTTTTGTATGATACTGTGATATGAGATTAACTTTTAGATCACCAGAATAAATATGTTTTTGATCTGTCAACTGTCACGCCACCACCAAACAGTTTTTGGCCACCACAGCTGACAAATATCAGAGAACAATATGACAACACTGTTGTCACACATGTTTTTCGAGTAGGGGAATTTCAAGCGAAAGGCGAGGGAATTAATTCGCTGGGAAGTAACAATTTCTCTCGCGCTCAAGAATAGCCACCCTGAGTGATATATAAATACCTATCCAATTCTCCCCAAATTGAGCATTTAAATAATTTCCTGTTTCATTTGACGTATGACCTGGCGCCATCGTGTTGGTAAATTAATGTTTGAAATTGTCTTACAGGCATATTGTTTACAAAGGGCTCTATTTCTTGACGTAGAATGTTAAAAAAATTTTCGGTATTCAAGTTACCATGAAAAAGATGAGGACCTATTATTTGGTATCCAATAAACCCACACCACACACCAAATCCAAATCGCCCTTGACGATGAACTGCTGCGGTGCTTATTATGCCGCTTATTATGCCGACTAAAAATTCCGGCACTGCTTATATGAGAGTCGTTTGTCCATATAATTGTTCCTCCAAATCCTGGCACTTCATTGCACTGACGCAAATACCACTGGCAAAAATCGAGATGCCTTTGAAAGTCGTTTGGGTATATAATCCTAATTTTGTAGGGCCTGAATTTATTTTTTTTTAAGGAACGCAACGCAGTTGTTTTTAGGACTCCTAAATTTTCCTGTAATTAGCAAGACGATATATTAGGATTTTCTCTTACAGTTTCTAAAACAATATTTTCTACAGCTTCTCTACTTGCTTTATTATATATTTCTGCTCGAGATTTTACAAATGATCCAAACTCTTTTAAAGGGCCTTGGCGCATAAAGGGGGGGGGGGGGGGGTAATCGGCCTTTTTACATTTTGGAATCTCACCCAGCTAGGTTTATTGAGAATAAAAAGACGTGCTCTTTCCCATATTTTGATTTACTTAGGTGCTGCAGAAACTGTTTTATTGAATCACGAAAATTTTTCGTTTTTTTCACGTATCTCAGCCGCATTAAAAGATTTTTCAGTTTTTCTTGCGCCAAATTGAAGGTCTTCGATGCGCGCATGAAGTACAATTTTTTTCAAAATTTTTGGAGGGAAATTCAATTTTTTTTGAGGCTTCAAAAATTTTTAATATTTTAAAAAAAAACCTATTGACCTACGTTACGATGAAAAAAATATATGTGATGTGTCTTCATCAGATCTATCTTCATGAATTTTTTCATAATTTTTGTGGGGGTGATAGGGGGTCAAAAAATTAAAAATCTATTTTGTTTCGCTATTTGTCGATATTCTTTTCAGAAAAAACTTTCAGTTTAATTAATTTTTTTATTTTCCTAAAGAATAGAGGTTTCAAATAATTTTTAGATTGAAAAGGTTTAAGATGAACCAGTAAAAACGGATTTTTTAAAAACTAGCCTCTATTTTTTAATGATATTTGAATTATTCTTTCCTTTAAATGGAAAAAATTCTCAAGTAATTTTTACATTGGTCATTTTCACAGTCTAATGTATTATTTGATAGTTGAATAAGTCTTACACATAATTTTTGAAATGTACATTGCAAGAGGTCTTTGAGAACCAGCTTGAACTTAGATTTTCGTGATTTTTACGGAAAATCTTGTTGCGCAAATCAATTATTTCATTAAACTGACGTAGCATTAAAAATGCAATCAGGCGCTAATGAGTTACTTTGTTAAATCCATGTTTATTAAATACGTACTGAGGATCCAAGTTTCATTTTTGATTTTCATAATTTTTCCGAGAAAATCTCCCTGAGCAAATGATTTATACCGTGTGCGTAGTCGCGGGCTAGGCATGGGGAGTAAGAATTACAACATCGCGTGTGCCAGCTGGCTGAAATGAAATAACAGAGCTGGATGCTCCACCGACGGACGAATTTACAGCTGCCGGTGTTGTCATATCTCTCGCGCTACGTGAATGTACATGCCTAATGGGAAATTACACGCACGGTATTATTAAACTGACATATTTTTAAACACGCAATTAGATGTTATTGAGCTCTGGTGTGCAAAACTTTTTTGAAAATACTGGTAGTGACTACATAAATGTGTGCAAGTGCCCTAAAGTTCAACCACATGTTTTGCATGAGAGAGTTGTTTTGACTATAATAAAAACTTTTTACTTACTTCAAAATTGTTATTTCTTACCGTATGGTTCATTACTAAGGCTGTGAAACCCTTACGAAAAAAAAAATTTTTTTCATTGGAAAAACAATTAATAATGGAGATTCTAGTGGGAAATCATAACATGCAGTTGAGGTGTTTATTTTAATGATTAAAATATTGTGGGGAGTGGATATTGTGTTATAAAGGTTGTGTAGTTTTATTATATGAGTCAGTCAGAAAAAAATGTGAATAAGAGTTTTCATAACATTTAGAGAAACTTGATTTTATGTCTTTTATTGATAGAAAGCCTTCTTTATTATTATATCATACAGTAGGGGCAGTTAAAAATCTTGGGGCAGGATTTTCAGTTAATACATTTGGAAAACGACATGTCTCCAGCATTTACACTAATGATGAAGTATTGAAGCGAATTGAAAAATCGAAACGTTTGGATAATACCCTAGCTACAGAGGTCGAAACTAAGCAGTGGAATCGGAAGAACAGTTGTTTTGAGAATTTGACATCGGAGGATATTTTGGATTTTCCGGAGTTGACAGTTGAAGAATTGCAGATATTTTTCAACGGTACTTACCAATTCAAACAATCAACATGTTACTTAGCAGAATTAATTGGTGATTCTAAAAATATAGATCTGCAATATTGTAAAGAAACTCCAGAAATATTAAAAATTCGAATCCGCTCAAGACGTATCAAATAAAAAATATATAATGTATACATTCAATACCAAGCTGACATTAATGATGTAGATGCCATAAAACGTTGGTATTGCGATTGTCCCAATGGTGCAAGAACTTTGCATATTGCCACTGTAATATATTACTTATCTTACGCTCGATACCTTTCTAAAATAGTAAAACCAGCAGATGTATTATCAAAAATCTTCAGCATGCATGAAATCCCAGTTATAAATGAAGACAGTGATGAGAACTGAAATGTAATATTTTTGAAATGTGTTTTTCATTATAATTCTATTCAAAAAAGTTAGAAATAATTAAGAAAAAAAAGAAAATAAAGAAACAGGGTTGAAAAAAAGTTGAAAAAGTAAACAATAAAAATTATAAAAATATTACTAAAAAATAGAGGCTAATTTTTAAAAAATTCGTTTTTACCGGTTCATCCTAAATCTTTTCAATCTAAAAATTATTTGAAACCTCTATTCTTTAGGAAAATAAAAAAAAATAATTAAACTGAAAGTTTTTTCTGAAAAGAATATCGAAAAATCGCGAAAAAAAATTGATTTTTAATTTTTTGACCCCCTATCACCCCCACAAAAATTATGAAAAAATTCATGAAGATAGATCTGATGAAGACACATCACATATATATTTTTTTATCATAACGTAGGTCAA
The DNA here is from genome assembly GCA_936432065.2 of Rutpela maculata. Lineage (NCBI taxonomy): Eukaryota > Metazoa > Arthropoda > Insecta > Coleoptera > Cerambycidae > Rutpela > Rutpela maculata. The sequence continues at coordinate 7,679,125 of OW386292.2, forward strand.
TAAGTTTTTTTTTTAAATATTAAAAATTTTTGAAGTCTCAAAAAAATTGAATTTCCCGCCAAAAATTTTGAAAAAAATTGTACTTCATGCGCGCGTCGAAGACCTTCAATTTGGGGCATGAAAAACTGGAAAATCTTTTAATGCGGCTGAGATACGTGAAAAAAACGAAAAATCTTCGTGATCCAATAAAACAGTTTCTGGGACACCTAAATAAATCAAAATATGGGAAAGAGCACGTCTTTTTGTTCTCAACAAACCTAGCTGGGCGGGATTTCAAAAAGTAAAAAGGCCGATCAGCCCCCCCTTATGCGCCAAGGCCCTTTTGTTGTAGCCTTTTGAATATTTTTATGTCTGGCTGTCTCTTATCTGGATATCTAAAAATATTGTTTAGGCGGCACTCTTGGCACAAAGTTTTGCTGTTTATAACTTACCCATTAAAGTAAAGCTCGGAAGCTAAATTTGAATCATCTCCGCATTCTATAAAACACTTATAGTCCGGTCGAATTATCACGAATAGTATTAAAATTTGGCGAAAATACATAACCACGATTTTATTGTTTTAATGAGATATTGATTTCATCCAAAAATGCCAATTTTCCAAAAACACTCTGTAGCTCGGTAATCGAAAACGCGGTTTGCACCATTGTTTGTTTCTCGAAAATCGTGCTCAGAACACTGCCCTGATTAGCAAAAACGCAGTATCTACAGAAAAGTAATAATGAAGAAAATCAACTTTTTCTTTTTCTTTACAGCCATAGTAACTTAAACAACTTTGGCATGGTTTTGATGTCAAAATTTGTTGTATTTTGCTAGAAAAATAGTATTTTTCTCAAAAATTAAAAAAAAAATCATAGGTACAATTTTTATGTCAGATGCTGCGTTTTTCCTAAGCAACAATCATAGAGAGTATCAAAGCTTGCTTAAGAAAAATGCGGTACTGCGTTTTTACTAAGTACATTTCAATATTTATTCAGGATAAGTTTGGGAAAATGCAATTAAACTACCATTTAAGCTTTATCTCTATTATGAAATCTAATTCACAATAACTACATACTAACTAACTACATATTTTTCTTAAAGTAAAACTGGAACAAGCTTAGTTTTTAACTTTGTATTAAAATTTCTGGTTATTATGTTATTCCAAAATTCTTTTCTATTGTCTGGCATCACCTCACTCAAATTTTTTAGAATATTTTCCTTTTTTTCTAAAGGAAATCCTCGAGGTCCACTTAATGGCTCTGGTAATTTCATACCATTTAGCTTAGTCGCCTTTATTTGAAGAAAATCTAAGCAATTCTTTGGTTCAAATTCAGAATAGGTCACTTTAAAGAGAAGGTTAAATTCTCCTCGACGCGCGGTTATTTGCACAATATCTCTTAGATAAATACGATTTATTTGATGTTTTAGTTTTTGTTGGGAGACAAATGATTTCCAGGTATAAAAATCTTGGAATGTCATGTTTTTTACATCTACTGCACCTTTATTTGCTTGTGCTACAGCATCTACAAAGTCTGGAAAGTCATAAGTTTTGCCTTGCTTTTTTAATGACAGCTCCACCTGATGATGGAAGCTGTCGGCAGACATATACGTGTGTCCCGGTTCAAAATAGTTAATGATAATTTCTTCGGCATTTATATCACATGAATTTATGACATAAACAAGGAAACTTAAAAAGCACCAATTTTTATTTTGGCTCGAGCAATTATCAAGCCAGATCGTTATTGTGTTTAAGTCCCTTTGTTTTTTCAAAAAAGCATAGAATGCACTTATAACATCTTCTTGGTCTCTTCCAAAGAACTGCAAAAGGTTTTACTGGGCTTTTTTTCCCCAAAGGTACAAAGCTCTCATTGTAAACTGAAAGCCTTTTTGTGAATAAAACTTTTTTAAATGTATCCAATCTTGACAACATAATGACTTTCTCTAAATCTGCGGAAAAATAGGAATTACTTCTTTCATTTGTCTTCGCTTGTTGTCGGTATAGCTCACGTGACTCTTTGGCCAAATCAATATGAACTTTCCAAACTGTGCACACCTCACAGTCATCTGCCTGAAGATTGTCTTCTTTATGTCCGTGAAGCCTCATACTTTCATAGGTCTCACATTCTTCATTACCAAGTCTGGCAAAAGATATGTTTTTTTTCTTAACTTGACAGCGATATATGTTATAAGACACCTTAACGGTGGGAAATTTTTCTAAAAAATCTGCATGCATGGATTTTATGGTAATATCGCTGGGCAGGTATCGAATATTTGGTGCATGCTCACGTCTATAATGTGAATTAACAGGATTGTAAGACTCAATATGCTCATCTATCTCCGTTTTTTGGATAAAATTTGCTGAGCGACTTTTTCCACGTTGGTCTGCTAACGGTGTTATGCTGCCTTTTGGGGTTTTTGAAAGTATTTCATAAACAAACCTGTCACTAGTTGCTTTGTATCCCAGGGTGGTTAAATAAAAATGTTTACACACGTGTTTAGTTTCCCCAGAGCTGTCTTTAAGGTTGTATTTAAAAACATTGTGTCTACCATAGGACCCATCAACTCCTTTGGTTGTTCTTCGTTTAATTTCCAAACGTTCACACGAATTTAACACGAATGATCTTCTTTCAGCATAAGAAAGTTCCCAGAACTGATTATTTATTTCTTTTCTTCGATTCTCAGAAAATACCGATGCACAATTCAATTTACATTTATCACTATTACATGCCAAAAGAATAGGATGTTTATCTTTAATCATTTCAGCTCTAACTGTCTGTTATTTTTTTTCTTTTACGAATTGTTCCAGCTTTTGTAAGGTCAGGTTCTTCAATAAACTAGGAATAAAAAAATGTATTTAGTTTTAAAAAATCAAACGTTATTTTTAAGTGAACAAACCGTTTCCTCTTTAGTGAAACTGACAGAAGAATCTGAGTCTGTTTGAATTTCAGCATTTATTTGATTATCTTTATTCTTGCTTAAGGCGGTTTCCTAAAATAAAATATAAATTAAGAAATGACTTGGATTTTTTCTCAGAACCAAAACTATTAAGCTAATAAGTGCATTTACCTTTAATGCAGTCTCTTCAGCAGGGCTGGTCAAGAGTATATTGGAGTCTAAGCCGGGATTGTTAAAATCAGTTATATGTGCCTGGAAATATTTCATATAAGTAAAAAAACTCAGAGCATAATTTTAACATTCCTTACCTCAGATAAGGTATCTTCAATAGGAAGACTTACAGGGATACCGTGGGTAATTGGTTCAAGACTAATATTTTCAACAAGAGTGGCAATATCTAAATCTGTACTTTGTTCAGACGCCTAAAAACAATTAATCCTAATATTTTTTGCTGATACAAAAACTCTGCCAAGGTAACCAAAATATAGGCTATTTATTCCAATATAATAATACATCTCTTTAACAAGCAATAACTCGATTTAAAATGTGTAATTTTAAATAAATAGTATGTTTTTTACTTATCTAAGCTTCAAAGTTTAAATTCTATACCTTAAATGTCATTTGCATATCAGTATTATATATCTCCGACCTTGCGTTTTCTGTTTCACAGCTGCAGGTAACGAGAGTGTGATATGTTCTAGTTTCTTCAGGTATCTATAAATAAAAAAAAATACATAGCAGAAGACGAAATTGGCTAAACTCTAAAATAACCTACCTCCAAATGTAACTCTAAAATATCATCCCTTATTTTATTAGAATTTTCTTGATTTGCAATAACTGCAGGAAAGTTTGTTGGATTACCACTGCATAAGTTGGTGCCAAATGTAGTATTGTTTTCAATACAAATCTCGTCTTCCGTGAGTGGTGTTAACTTACAAACATTAGTTGCAGTTTGGTTTGTAGCATTTTCAGCTAGTTCCAAAATTAATTTCGTTCTTCTGGACATATTGAAAAACACTACTAGCACGCACAAAAGTAAACAAACAACATAACCTCTTTTTCATATCGTAACAGACAAAACATGTGACGCGTGCTTAGTGAAAACGCAGTAAGTCATACATGCTTAGGAAAAACGCCGCATCTGACTTCCAGATGCTGCGTTTTTTCTAAGCAGCGTGAGATCTTGCATTTTCACTAAGCATACACCTATATTTTTGTTGGATACGGCAAAATAGGTGTCTTTTTCTATAGTTTGGGTGGTACATACGGCATTTTTGTTAAGTTCTATAGATCTGAAACTTAAATTGAAGCAAGGATATGTAAAAATGTCGTTTTTAAATTTTTTTGTAGATACCGCGTTTTTGCTAAGCACGGCAGAACACCTATATCGATTTTTGTCTATCTGTCATAGTTTTAGAAAAAATCCCAAATCCCATCTAATTTGGTCCACCCGTACGTTATCCACAACCACGGTCAGTAAACTATACGGTTGCATCATGCAGCAGCTTTTAGACCAAGGAGCGCGCGGGAGGGGTAACCGAAAATGACGTAGCCTCTAGACCCAGCCAGGGCCGGCACTAGACATTTTGCTACTCACTCAATTAATAAACACTGATATAAACGAATAGTATACACTGGGACGACAGCAAACTAGTTTATTACACCAGACAGTTACAGTGCGATGTGAGATAAACAATATAAAAATAAACACACTGTCGTTGTAGTATGCCAGACAAATTGAAAACACGACACGCGGCAACTAGTGCCGGCTCTGGATTTACCTAGACTTTGACCTTGATCTGAATAATTAAACAAATAAAGCGCGCAAGAGAGACATATATCCGATTCCCATGCAAAAGATAGAGACAAAGAGATCGGTGGCTACATGACGTAGGCGCTAGACCGAAGTTCCCCCCCTGCGCGCTCCTTCGTCCAGAAGCCACTGGATGAGGTAACCGTTATAGTTTAATCAGTGTTGCCAATTGCCGGAGAATTCTCCGCTTTTCGGAGAATTTGACTGCCTGCGGAGAATCTGGCGGAGAATGCCTTTTTGACGGAGAATTGGCGGAGAATATAGGGTGACAGAATTTATAATTATTTCTTTATTAAAACAAATAACAAAATAATGTACCTCTCTGTTTTCTTGCAGTTTAGGAGTTTATGTAAATGATAACAGATGGCGATATGTGCGTATTCAGTTTCATTAAGGGTCAACAGAGGCCGGTTGTCGACCAATGATCTCAAGTAGTTAGCTCGATAGACTAGTATTACTATGAGAAGATGCCAGGGCGGAGCCAAAATGCGCGAATATTTTTACCAGTGGCATAGCTTTATCTGGGGTATAGGAATGTGTAATTGCAATAAAAGTTTCGCGGTCAAGGAACTGTGAAAATAGAGTAGATTAAAACTTGCCAACTGTTACGAGTAACCTTTGTTCAGGAGAAGTGTAAGAATAGTAAGTTCTACTAAACTTTGCCTAATAAAGTTGTTTTATTATTATTATTACCGTCGCCGCCGCTCTACTGCAGGGCAACGCCGCCACTGGTGTTGACATTGAATGTCACGTAATTCTTTCTCATTGGTTTAGAATGATGGAGCGCACAAACTCGTTTCTGCGCATATTTTTTGCTGGCATCTTCTGATAGTAATACTACTTTACTAGTGATGAGCGATATCGCGATTTTTCAATCACTCCGTGATCAGTGACTGCTATTTTTGAATCACGGTGATTTTAAACAGTGACTGCGATCGCGGTTTAGTGCAAAAATCTGTAAACTGTTATAAGTTTGCCGTGACCGGCTTACATTACATATCTGCACTGCGTTTTAAACAGTGACGACTACGATCGCGGTTTAGACTGAAAGTGAACGTAATCTGTGAGCTTGATATAGGTTTGCCGTGATTAGGCATATATCGCTGCTCTGCATAAATAATAGGAAACGGAAATAAACGTGAACACATTTTACTATTTATAGCAAAAAACTGTATAATACACAATAAATAAATTAATATAAAAATACTAAACATATAAATAAATAAAAATTTTAAGCTTATGAGTTAAAAGTATTAGAACTTAGAACAGGATTCATAATTCACATTTTAAAATAACAACTTCTTTATTTTTTTGTCGTTTAATCGGCTTCTTCTGTCCTTAAGTACTTGTCCAGCCAACTTTACAAAATAATCATTCGCATAAGGCACGGAAGTTGCTAGCACACACAGTTTTTCTCTTGCTACCATTGACAATTTTGGGTAATTATCAAGCGCTATTAAAGTCACTAATCGCCGTGACTTTGTTTCTTTCGTCACTGTTGCTATCGGTGATTTCCTAATCACGGTGATTTAATCACCGGCAGTAAAATATCGCCCATCACTATACTTTACTATATTGGAGTGAGGACCGATAGGCTGGAGCTGGAAGAAGCTTTAGAGAGAGAAAGCCATATTTGAAGGTTACCTGTCTCAGTTTCCTGAATAATTAGTTTACAAGTGAGAGGGAGTCAGAGTGCCTCCAAATTTAGCTTATCTCCAAAGTTTCTTTGAAAGGGAACAATAGGTTCCTAATTGTTCATACTCATTCCAGTATGTATATAGAGTTCACTAATCTCAAGCGTGCTCCAAACCTGGTTGTGCTGATTCATCACAACTAGGTTTTATTAATTCATTACTGATGAATTAAAACATCAATTTGTACAAATTAGTAATGGACTAATGGATTACATATTGAGGAGCAAATAAAGATCAATATATTTTTTGTTGTATAGAAAATTTTGATATTTTATTTTTGGCGGAGAATTTCTTCGATTTGCGGAGAATTTTAAAGCAGTAGGCGGAGAATTTTAGATAGCTCTGTTGGCAACACTGAGTTTAATAACCGTGATCCACAACTACGTATTATTGATAGTATGTCCTTATGTAGGGTTCTTTTTATTATTGACATTAGGACATAGACCATACAGTCGGTCTTAAGAATGTCGAAACCAGAGAAATTATTATCTTGTTCTAGGTGTAAGTCACTAATTGTATTACTACTACTACGGTATTACGTTAGGTTAAAATTCCAACCAATAAATAGTTTTGTAATATTGGATAACATATAGTTAAATAAAAAAAATAAGTAACTCCGACTAAACCAATTTATGAAAAAAGTTTGCCTCGAAACCAATAACGCGCAATTTCACACCGTAGGATATATTACCTCACAAAAAATTAATTACCTTAAAAACTTTTCGCTTTTTTCCTCTAAGAATTGAAAATCCTGTGCATTCAACCGCGACGCTTGCCTCAAGACAGAAAACCTTTTTTATAATATGCTTTTAAGCATCCGAAGCCGCTGTCTGATTTTTTTTGGATCGTCGGAGAAACTTAACGCAAGTTTGATTCATTTCATTTGAAAAGTTACCGTCAAACTTTCTTGGATACATCGGCATCAGTTCGGAAGACTGGAAAAATAAGATACATGTTTTCTGACGGGTTCGATTATGAACTTTGACGCGGGTTGGCCCGTTCAACTTCTGGACGATTCCCATGCTGAAACTAATGTTTAAAAGGGCAACGAAAAGACAAGTGAAAAAGTATTTGGATTATTTCGTTGACATATAATTTAAAATGGACGTGTTCGTGACTTTGTTTAGTGCAGGATGTAGTGGATCGCAGACTAAATGACTGTCAAAACTTTCAGAAGTGGCTATGTGAACTGCCATCTACTTCTTAATAACGTTAACTTAGATATACGTGCTTCAATATACAGAAATCTATTGTATAAAAATATTATTTTATAATGCCCTCAATATGTCAAGCGCTATTACAGAGTGATACAATACTTACTTAAGTTAATTAATATTATAATTTATATACCACTGCCTAATAACAAAGACTAATACTACTTAATAACTAATAATAATATTAACAGACAGTAGTTAAAACAATATATTTCACGTAGATTTTAAACTTCCTAGGCTGATATCAAATATATCACAATTGGGTTTTATCTCATTATAAATACTACATATTCTATAAAGGGGGGAATTTATATGATAGCTTATACTAGCAAATGCTAAATGGAACATTCCCAATGTTTTGGTAGAATACTTGGGTACATTTACACATATTGAAGACAGAAAATTAAGATCAACAACATTGCCATGTAATAGTTTATGTAGATATACAATGACCGTATTTTCGTTGAGTCTTCAGTGTTTCAAGATTATATTGTTCCCTTAACGTGTTTTACTTCCACGTCCAGTGGAAGTATAGTAACGACAAAAAAATTTTTAAAAATTTTTATTGTCCATATAGGCTTAAAATGTCATGAAACGTCGAGATTTTAAGTTTGAGCGAAAAAAAAATTCTGTCTGTCTGTCGGTCTGTCTGTCGGTCTGTCTGTCGGTCTGTCTGTCGGTCTGTCTGTCTGTAACTTTTTTTTGTGCGCATGTTTACTCTGGAACCGTTTAAGATATTTACTTGAAATTTGGTACACATATGTACTTTAACGAGATTTAGAACTAGATTATATTTTCATCTTGTTCCGTCGAAGGGTTGGGGGGTAAATTGGGGTAAATTTGGGGTAAATAGGTCAATTAAGCAGGTAAGAGTCCATAAAATTGGTATTTGGTATATACAAGAGAAGCTAAGGTCTCAAAAAAATTTATGTCATTAGCCACCCCCATTACCACCCCCACCCCCTTATTAAAGGGAATGAAAAAAAATTGTGATTTAGTGTATGTACAGAAACCAGAAACCTCAAAATATTTTTTTACTTTATCCACCATCCACTATCACCTCCCCCCATCACCACCCCCCACCTCACTACCGATGTGGGGTATCGCTTTATGGGTTTTTGGGGTAGAGGATTTCAAATATTATATTATTAAAGTTCTATAAACAATTATTTTCACATACAAAGTTTTTTCGTTGTGAGTGACTTGGATAGAGAATCTGGATGTGGAAGTAGTGATTCCTTGGGCAGCGGTTTTTTCTACAGTAAAGTCACAGAAACCATTCGCTTTATAGTTTATGTATCGTAATGATTTATTGTGTACTGTTTCTATACTGGTTACATGTTCTTGGTAAAACGGACTTCAAACGACGGAGCGATATTCCAACACAGATCTAACGTATGATATGAATAATTGCCTAATAGCACCTGTGTTGTTAAACATTTTGGTATTACTTATTATGAAACCATACATTCTATTAGCTTTATTTATTACGGAATAAATATGGCCAGTAAAGGTAAGCTGGGTGACAAATGTTATACCCTCATGGTTTCAACTCTGGCCAATCTTGTATCATTTATTTTGTACCTTTATATAAACGGATTTTTTCTCCTAGTATAGCTCATATTAAAACATTTATTGATTTTAAGATATAGATTGATAGATTTATTCTGAACTGTTACTATCTCGTTTTGGAGCATAGAACAGTCCATATTGTTTTCAACTTTAATGTAGATTTTTAGATCATCTACAAATAATAAATATTTGGATGATTCAATTATTTCAGTTAAACTATTTATAAACAAAAGAAATAATAGTGCGCCAAGGTTGGAACCCTGAGGAACCCCGGACAAGGCAATAAAGTGTTTTGATTCATATCCCTTTACAGACACATTATTGGCTGGTACTGACAGTATAGCAATAGATCTATAATTTTAAATGTTGGTTTTATCATCTTTCTTATGTACTGGGCAAAGACGAACTTCTTTCCACGTTTCCGGGAATACTTTAACTTTTAGACTCAGGTTGTATAAGAATGAAGCGGGTATAAAAGAAAGTCAGTACAGCCTTTAATGATGAATCGAAGGTAACATATCAGGACCAACTGCTTTGTTTGATTTCAATCGTTTTATTGTGTAATAGACTGTATAGCTATTTGATCTATATGTGGATTAGGTTTTATATGTGAATCATCTCCATGTGAATCAACATATATACAGTGTGTCCCAGGATAGATGTAACAAGAGGTATAATAGACCAAACATTTTGGAATTTTGGAATGGTATTTGGGGATTGAGTCTTGCTTGTTGTAAAACTAAAGTATACCAAAAATGACATGATTTGGTGTTCTACAGGGTGTTTTATAAGCAAAGTTGTAAAAATCACCGCTAATAAAGTATCTTTATTTTTCAAAATATGAAAAAATTCCACTAAGAAAAGCTATTTAGAATGCAATTTTATACCCCTATACCACAGTTCAGGATTACAAAATTATTTTTTTGAAACTTCCCATTTTTTGCGAATTAAGAGTTGAATTCATATTTAAAGTTGTGTAGGAGCAAATGTTAATCATCTCAAAAAGTAGGCTATTGGTAAATAAAAAACTGAATATACGAGATGTAAGAAGGTATAATGTTAATCGAACTAATTGTAAAACAAGAAACAATTAGTAACAGAAGATTAATGAGGTTTAAAAATTATAACAAGTAATAAATGTCAAAACATAACAGATTCACAAAAAAATTAATTATTGACCAATACAAATCAATGTTTACAATTTCTTTATTATTCGACGTAGCTACCACCCACATCCACACACATTTCGATCCTTCGTCTGAAGTCCTTAAAACTGTTTCGAATATGATCTAACGGTATGGAGTTTACGGCATTTGTAATTCTCTGCTTCAATACTGCTACATAGTTAGGAAGTGGTTCAGCGTAAACCAACTGCTTGAAGCGACCCCATAAAAAGAAATCCAATATTGATAGGTCTGGGGATCTCGCCAGCCACTTGATAGGTCCATTCCTGGCAATCCAATTTTCTCCAAAATTTAAATTCAACCACCAATTAACCATTTCTGTGGAGTGGCCAGGGCAACCATCATGTTGAAAAGGAACTAAAGGCATATCTCTTAAAATATTTAAATGTTCTTCAGAAAATCTTTCAAGAAGCTGTAAATAAGTATGCTGGTTTAACCTTCCCTTAATGAAATAAGGTCCAATAACTCCAACGTGATAAGAAACGGCACACCACACATTCACTTTTTTTATAATATTGTCTTCTACAATGAATTCTAAAATTTGGATTTTCAGAAGCCAAAAACCGACAATTCTGGGATGAAACAACACCATTCTCTCTTCCATGATTTTTTCTACAATGGTCAAACAAAAATCCAACCTACGGCCGTCATCTCCCTCTTCAAGCGTATGTTTATAATTTGCTTTATATACCCTAATTTTCTTTGCCTTGTAAATTCTTTGGAGTTCAGACTTGCTAATATTAATAAGAGCTGATCTCTCTCTTAGTGGCATCCTAGGATTTTCTATAACAGAGGCATGAGCTATAATAGCCCCAACATTGTCTTCATCATATGCTTTTATTTTTCTTTTCATGTTAAGAACACTACCAGTAGCCAGAAACTTTTTAATTATTCTCATAGCTTGAGTACGTGACAAAGCAGTGTTTGGAAATTTCAAATTAAATTGGCTTACCACTTCTCTTAGCGAGTTTTCACCGCCAATTCCGTAGCATTGCACAATATAAATTTTTTCACGCACTGTGAGTACCATTTTCACTTAATTTTTTATGCTTGGTTCGTTAATTTGAAACAGAAATTAACTACGAAATTGACTACGTTTGACAAATATGTCAATAATAAATGATAAATGTGTATCCACTGCTTTTCTCATAGCCTACTTTTAGCTTCTACATAACAAAAAATAATTTCTATGCAGTTTTAATTGAATGGTTCAAAATAAAATACTAATTTATTGAAAAAATGGGAAGTTTCAAAAAAATAATTTTATTTTATTTATTCCTGAACTTTAGTATAGAGGTATAAAACTGCATTCTAAATAACTTTTCTTAGTGGAATTTTTTCATATTTTGAAAAATAAAGGTACTTTATTAGTGGTGATTTTTACAACTTTGCTTATAAAACACCCTGTAGAACACCAAATCAAGTCATTTTTGGAATACTTTAGTTTTATAACAAGCAGGACTCAATCCCCAAATACCATTCCAAAATTCCAAAATTTTTGGTCCATTACACCTCTTGTTACATCTATCCTGGGACACACTGTATACACTATTAAAGTGAAGGGCAAAAGCATTTGCAATTGCCTCTCCGCCTTTACATTCCTGGTTATCTAAAAGCATAATATTCGGGGTGGAAGCTGACTCTTTTTTTATTAACTATGAATTGCCAGAATGACCTTGAATCTCCACTGATATCTTGTTATATTTTATTTATAAACTGTTTGTTTGCTTGGTCAATATCATTTTCTAGTATGATCAAATTTACTTGAACGGGATGTTGGGACACTCTGTATATTACAAATTGCATAAAGTCAAAGAGGTAAACTAAATAATTCGTTCGAGATCAGCTGTATTATTATTTCATGAATGCTTAATGCAACGTTTTCAAGCTTGCTGAATACTATATAAAAACAGACTTAAAATGATAACAAACTCGCGGAAAACCCAGTCTGTAAATCAATATTATTATTACATTGCTGAACCGCAAAAATTCCTGCATGCAAATCGAGCAGATAAATAACCTTTTATGAAGCCAACCTCCGCAATACATCCAAAAACTTTGTGTTATTGTCAAAACACTCGACCCTTTACCGCTATATTTGACCCAGATATGCAAACTAGAAAGTTCGTCCACTGAAAATTTAAAAACTAATTTGACAGGTTAGGAAAGTTAAATCGAGTTTCCATGCTCTCCACCCTTTGCCAGGTTATCGCGAAGGGTTGCAGCACCTGACTGCATTATTTATGCTTTGTCATACGCCGGCATCGACCTTCAAGGTCGAGAGGAATTTGCATAGGCCTTAATGACTGCAGGCAGGGCATTATGAGGTTTTGTTAATCAGGAGTACGGTAGCCAATGTATGAATAAGTTATTTATTATGCGCATGTTTAAATAGATTTTTCTGATATATTATATACATGGTGTTACTTTTAGTCAGAGCTTCCTGTCTGTGTTCGTGTAAATTAAGTGTTTCCATTTCATATTAGAATTGTTTTTTTGGAATCATTGTTATTTTTGTTGATTTTTCGTCTTTCTATTATGGCTATATCTAGCTGTTTCAGGTACCTAGAAAAGTAAGTCCCGTGCATAATTCAGCGATATAAAAAGCTCACAAAAAAACTGTAAAGGGTACCGACCGCATACCATTTTCAGTTTATTTACAAAAAGGCCATAAAGGTGTTCGGCTTCTTTTATTATCATCACAAAAAATGGTCATACATATTTCCTAACAAGAATGTAGGCTAATCCTACTGAATATAATTGGTTTAAATTTGCTCCAGCCGATTGATGAATGTTTTATGTTTTAAATATTTAGATGAATAAAAACACGTTGTAAAAAGACGACACCACTATTCGAAGTGAGAAAACTTTCCAGGAAACGTTAAACCATCACGGCAAATTACTAATAACGAATTTTCTTTTTAAAAAATTGGCTTCTGAGTTGCTTTTTCCGTTAATCGACACACTTCAGCCATCGCAACTTCTCCCTCTTTAAGATCGAAGCTAACAAACCATCGAACTTCTAAAGGACTTAGTATCACTCCTTAGAAAGTTTTCACGTCACATCACAGTCACCCGATAAAGAATTAGGGACGGCTTCGACTCGCAAGAGGATTTACAGTCACTTTTGAGAGCCACAACTAATAAAACCTTCGATAGGATTAACTAACAGTCAATCGTAAATAAAAATTAGAGCAGTGTGGAGTGAATTAAAATGGAAGCTCGAACGAAGCGGTGGAGGATGCAGCAGACGCAATAAAGCGGTCAACCGTGATAAAAGGATTTCGCTTACTTTGATCCGGTGTGCGCTCAAAGAAAACAACTGTTTCTGATTGTTTTTGTAATGTGAATGGGTAGGTGGGGGCGTAGGTAATTATTTTTTGTTAGTAAAGTGGAAACGTTTTCGACGATCCGTCGCAGTTGACGGGATGATATGTTTATAAATCTGCACTGTTCTGCTTCAGATGAAATGTATGCTTAACAAAATAATTCAACAGCGAATTTTCACGATATAAATTACCTTTTAGAGAATATTATTTAGGTATTATGCAAATCACAACTTACACACTTTTTATTCATTATGAAAATACCTACTTTCTGTATATTGTTGCCCTATCTGGGCACGCTAATATACTAGTTAGGTAAATACTTTAAAACACTCATTATTGGAGAATCAATCAAAACAACTACTCTTCTAGCTAATACTGACGAAGTATTGAATTACATGATAGAATTCTTAGCATTAAAAAAAAAAATATATATTGAAAATACTTAAATCATTTATTCAAATTTAGTCATTCACACTTTTTTATTTAATATGAAATTATCTACTTTCTGTATATTGGTGCCTTAATCGGGTCACGCTAATATACTACTTAGGAAAACACTTTAAAACACTCATTATTGGAAAACCAATCAAAGTGTTTTCCTAAGTAGTATATTAGCGTGACCCGATTAAGGCACCAATATACAGAAAGTAGATAATTTCATATTAAATAAAAAAGTGTGAATGACTAAATTTGAATAAATGATTTAAGTATTTTTAATATATATATATATATATATATATATATATATATATATATATATATATATATATATATATATATATATATATATATATATATATATATATATATATATATATATTTTTTTTAAATGCTAAGAATTCTATCATGTAATTCAATACTTCGTCAGTATTAGCTAGAAGAGTAGTTGTTTTGATTGATTCTCCAATAATGAGTGTTTTAAAGTATTTACCTAACTAGTATATTAGCGTGCCCAGATTAGGGCAACAATATACAGAAAATAGGTATTTTCATAATGAATAAAAAGTGTGTAAGTTGTGATTTGCATAATACCTAAATAATATTCTCTAATCATGATAAAAGCAAATAAATAAAAAATAATTAATTGTAAAAATTACCTTTTGGCAACTTAGCTTGTAGAACAGGGAAAGATTGAAAAAAAATGAATGTAACTCGAAAAAAAATTGTGCAGAGTTTAAACTTTGTTATAAGTTTAAAATAGGCCAAAGTTCACGAAATAAAAAAGTTTAGGAGTTCTACGGATCCGCGGGTAAAAAGGGGTATTTTTTTTGTAAATGCCATATTTCCCGAGAAAATAGAGAAAAATCAATTTTTTAATTAAAAACCGCTGGCCAAGGATTCACTACTTCCACAACCAGATTTTCTATCCAAGTCTCTCACAACGAAAAAATTTTGTATGTAGAAGTAATTTTTTATGGATCTTTAATAATATAATATTTGAAATCCTCTACCCGAAAAACCCATAAAACGATACCCCACATCGGTAGTGGGGTGGGGGTGGTGATGGGGGTTAGTGGGGGGTGGATGAAGTAAAAAAAAAATTGGGGTTTTTGGTTCTTGTACACCGTACACACACTAAATCATAATCTTTTCTCATCTCCTTTAATAATAGGGTGGGGGTAGTAATGCCAAAAAAATTTTTGAGACCTTAGCTTCTCTTGTATATACTAAATACCAATTTTATGGACCCTTAACTGCTTCATTTACCTATTTACCCCCATTTACCCAAATTTACCCCCCTACCCTTCGACGGAACAAGATGAAAATATAATCTAGTTCCAGATCTCGTTAAAATACATACGTGTACCAAATTTCAAGTCAATATCTTAAACGGTTCCAGAGTAAACGTGCGCACAAAAAAAGGTTACAGACAGACTGACACAATTTTTTTTCACTTTAACTTAAAATCTGGACGTTTCATGACATTCTAAGCCTATTTGAACAATAAAAATTTTAATTTTTTTTTTGTCGTTACTATACTTCCACTGGACGTGGAAGTAAAATACCCCTTTTCACCCCGCTATATAAAACTCTTAAACTTTTTTGTTTCGTGAACTTTGGCCTATTTTGTACCTATAACCAAAGTTTAAGATCTGCACAATTTTTTTTAGAGTTAAAGTAAAGTTTTCCTGTACTATATAGATAAAATTTAAAAGTACGGGTGGTATTTAGGAAGAATAATTCACGATTAAATAATTCAATAAATTCATAAAACAAATCTTTAATATTACGTTATTTAATTACTAATTAGTTGCCTTCAGACGTTTTCTTGTCATTTTTTAGAGTTTACTGATCTTCATTTTCAATTTCATCATTTACGTCACTTAAAAATGTATTCCAATAGGTATAAATATTTAACAAATGCAGCTACAGAAACTTAAAGTCCACAGAACTCGCTATATTTTGAATGTAATGACATAAAGCAAGAAAAGCAAAATACGTTAAACCATACGTAGTGGAATGCATAGACACAACTGCTGAGAAGTCTTCACTGTAGAAAGTTCTCGGGCACGCTTCGACCAATCACATTACGAGTAAAGGCAGAGACAGAGAGAGAGAGCATTACTGCATTTACCAATCTCCTGCCTTTACGTTCTAGAGTTGCCGATATCAGAAATAGAAATAAAATACACATGCCTAATTAGTTAAGGTTTGCTTGTTTAAGTAGAGAAAACTTTAAGTACAACGAATTATGATGTATAGTACATAAGTTTTGAATTTCCGAATTATTGACGTGTTGTTACTTTGTGGATTATCGTATGTAAGTAATTTTTGGTTTATTTGTTTCCAGAGCAAGTGTGTTTAACCTGTACACATGTAATAATTGATTTGCCTGCTTGGTAGGCATTTCTATTTAATTTTATTTACTACAGTGATAATTACTTTGTAACTATGTTATTAAAAGCCATATCTTCGTCATGCCTTAGAGGTGTTTTTTTGCAGTATTATTTTGTCACACAGACATTTCAAACTAATAAGACCTCTTCCTCCCAGATCGCGTAGAAGGTAGATACGTTCTATGGAATAAAATTATTCTTATTACTATTATTCACGTTATTATTAATTTACTGGGTAGTTCTACAATTTTGTAGATTTATAGAAATAAATATGCAACTTTCGCGTTTGGAGTATGCATAATTAATTTAAACTAGTCCGTTTAAGTATAGATTAGTTAGAATTGCCTCCTGATTATTCCTTTTGGGTTGGTGAAACTCGTGGTGAATATAATGTGTATTTCGATGTTCGCCACATGGAACGTTCCAAATTTCTGCATGCCTAAATTTTTTCTTTCACCCCCCTTTGTAAACAATTCAGCGGACGCCACTGGTAGTCTCATCTATTAACCGAGCAGTGCTCATATGATATTAATGTCGCAAATTGCAGCCTGTCGTTCCTTTAATTTGGGCAAACTGAGCTCACCGAAATTTACATCCGCCACCCCTACTCAAACACACATTCCCATAACTAAATTATGTCACGCTTTATATCGTTAATATACGTAAAGTGATCAGAATCCATCTAGTGAAACAGAGCGTAAAATTACCCTTTATGTTAAACCAGGCACGTGAGCTTCGAAGGTAGGAATTCTTAGATCGCAGATATGCATGTGGTGTGTATACCATAATTGGATCAAACCCATTAGTGTTGCGTTTGAGGACTTAATTCGTTACTCCGCGTCGTGGTATAATTAAATATCAAAAATTACGCAGTTCCGGTGTAAATGAAGAGGCTTTTTCACCAAGCGGGTCCGCCCAGCTACCATTTGAGCCACTTAACAATTGGATGAATTGAAGGCTAGTCAACTTCGTGTCAACTAATGACCATGTTCTACACCCACACATTCAATTACCATTCGGAAAATCAAAGCGCGACGTGGTAGAGCATTGAACGACAAAGGAAGTTTGTGAATTATGCTCATCAATGTACTCAAACTCTATAATTTACGAAACAATTTACAGGAGTTCAGATAAAACTATACATTTAACATTTTATTCTTCGTCGAATTATTGAATTTAATTGCTGATCATTCGATAGTATATAAAATTAGTTAGTTTTTTAAGCATAATTGCTATATTTATCATTTAAATCATCTCCTGCTGATGCCATATTAATTGGCGAAACCCTACTACTATGCAATATTTTTCTGTTTGTATCTCTATAATGTATTGGATGGAGGTAGTCAAGTCGACGTTGTTTGTACAGATTCTTTAAAGTATTTAACAGACTTGACAATGGTATTTTACTAAATAAGTTGACAAATTTTAGTTTACCATATGTTTGTTTCTTTATTTGCTTCATATTTAGGCAAAATATTAGAATACGTTTACCACCGAGGGTACAAATAGAATGAATTTAAGCTAAATCTAGACTCCCTCGAGGGTCGGGTTCTTGGTTCATCTTTATTTAACGTCTTTATCAATGATTCTAGTTAAGTCTATAGCACACTTATTTTATGTAGGTGTTTTAAAAATTTACTACGGCGATGACTGCATTGATGATATGGAAATACCCGTTTTCCCGTTTTCAAAACTTTGACTTTTTAGTATGTCAAACATGACTGCTTGTTGTTTATGCATTTTCATAGTCAAATGGAACATTAAATCATATTTATTTTACCTTTACCTACTTCGTCTATAAAGATCGACAACCAGCTGGTATCTATAATATCAGTATCTATAATATCAGCTGGTATATAATAATATCGCATTCCTTAAATTTTCTTTTAGTACTTTTAGTTCCTTTGCTTTTTCTCGAATTCTCCTCTCTTAGCATAATTTCTTACATTGAAAGGTCTAGATGACTTACATTGAAAGGCCTAGATGACTCACCTACATAATTTATCCAATAAACCATGTGTTTATGGAATTACTTCTAAGGATTTAAATTCAGGTTTACTCTTTTGATGTTTGCCAGCTGGCTATCAAGAAAGTAAGAAATTTAAGCTTTTATTTAATTGGCTTGTCAGAAGTAAACTCGAATATGTAGTTTAAGTTTAAATGCTTATATTACATCGAAGACGATACCTATTCAGCTGTAGGATCTAGCAATGTGTTTTATTAATTAAATTTTCACTTAATTCAATTCAACCTCGTCATGGATTATTTTAATTGTGTATAAACTTGAATGCTTTGACATATTAAAATTCATCGAACTCGACTCCAACGTTTTATATCAAAGCTTCACGTTGAATTTATCAAGTACTCTCTTATTAATGTGATATGCCAGACATATAATCAAATACAGGCAAACACTGATATTTTCTGTTGTAAAATTAGGGATAAAAACGATATATCAACGTGAAAATGCAGGGGTAGGAGCCTTTCTGTTTAAGGCAGCACAGAAAGCAGCCGATGAACTTGGTCTCTCCTTCGACGTTGAGCGGGTAAATCGCGACTCTGTCACCGAGTTGGAACCTGCTCGGCGAAAAGCCCAAATTAAAGCTGCAGAACACAACAACTTTCTGTAGCTGCACACGGATAAGCCAATGCATGGAGTTTTCTATAAAAATATAGAAAACCTTGGCTTATCCGAAAGGCTGACCTTTGCCTTCTTAAGGTCAGCCGGGCTGAAGTCTGAGACCGAGGGATTCATAATGGCTTGTCAGGATGGTGTATTTAATTCTATCGTAGTCGTGTCATGGGTATAGAGGTCCCTGATGTCAGCTGCAGGGCCTGCCGCAGGGCGCCAGAGACTCTTATGCACTTGCTGTCGGCCTACCCGATATATGCAGTCTCGGCCTATATCCAAGGCACGACGGAGCATTACGAGTGCTTTATTACCATTTAAGGCACTCGTATGAGATAGACGAAACACCAGTGCTGCCTTACGCTCCAGGGGATATTGAGTCCGTTGTGCTAAATGAGACGTGTCTCATTTATTGGAACTACTCTTTTCCCACCGTCAGGCAAATACAAGCCAACAAGCCTGACGTAGTCCTCCTCGACCATCAACTCAAGACAATGTTTGTCGTGGAGTTCTCGGCTCCCGCGGAGAACAACATTGTCTTGAAGGAGGAGGAGAAACGGACAAAATATCGAGATCTGCTCTTCGAACTCCGCAGACTGTACCCAGACCATACTGTTAAGATAGTGGTACTGATTATAAGAGCCCTTGGTGGAACGAGACACACACTTCTTTCGGAACTTAAGTCATACCGGCATGCCGAAATTCGGCAGAGGTTTTAGCCGGCAGAATGCAGAAGGCCGTCATTCTCGATTCATTACGTCTGCTCAGGGCACACGATTCCCGGACCCAGTAGTCACTTACCCCACGGGTGTGGGGAGTGGCTGCCGGTACTACCAGCTCCCCTCTGTGAGGTTCGGAGCCACAGAGAAGGGTGACTGGTTTTTAACTAAAAAAAAATTAAAAAAAATAACATTTATTTTCCTTTAAGACAAATTACATTTGTATAGGAATAGTCAACATTTTCCTTACTTGCTAGGTAGATATGACCTGTACATTTTCATGGAGGGCCACTTCCCATAAGAAACCATAAAATTCTGTAAGTCTTTTCACCTCCTTGTATCTCGAAAACTGTCCATTTTCAGACTTTGTGTCCATGAGAACTTATGATGTACAGGTCAAAAGGAACAACATATTTTAATTTCAGCCATATTCACCAAGGGCCACTTCCCATAAGAAATGTGGGGGTCCTTTATCATTAAAACGTATTTACAGCAAAATTATAAAATATCTTATAAAGCAGTTAAGAAACTATTTTAGAAACGATTTCGTGGCTAAGCTATAAAATATTTCAGCTTATAAAAGTAAATAATTTTATAGAGCTCTTTTAGTAACGTACGGCAGTATTTTCAGCACCGTTATAAATATATTTTAAAATTATTATATACTTGTTTCCTATTAGCTTATAAAACAGTTATATTAAAGCACTATATTGGACAGTTTTGCTGTTGAAAGTAAATTGTTGTTCCTTTATATGTAAGGCGTATTTCTTTGACGAATTGAATATCAGTTTCAAATCACTTACGTATCACTTAGAGCAGATCATAAATATTTGTCAAAGAAACATCGTTTTGATTGAGTTCAGGCGCCAACTATAATAATAATAATAATAATAATAATAATAATAATAATAATAATAATAATAATAATAATAAAATAAAATTTAATTATGGAAATAATAATTATGGAGCATAACAAACCCATAACCCTATTTTATGACGTACTGATTTAAAAGTGATTTATCTAATTCAACTAAAAAGCTAGGTCACATAGAAATGAATTAGATCATAAACTCTTATGAAAGAGGTAAAATCCACTTTTCCAAAGAAACAACATTCGTTGACCTGGATCGAGCGGGATCGCTTCCTGAGTGCCAAGAAATACGCCTGCACTACACAGCCTACAACCTAACCTAATCTAGCTGTCATTCTTATATTTAGTTCATTTAATTCAGGAGTGAAACCCACGTGCTTTAATTAATTACGGGACATTCTTCAAGCGCTAGGGAGATTACTAATGAACATTTTCATAAATGAGCAAGGGTGTTAAAATGAAAACTTACCAAACCAATTTAACGATAATAGTTGCAATAAATTATAGTTTTTATCAAAATATTTGTGATTCCGGCTTATTTTTCTTCGCTTATAACAAAAATGCAAAATAAGCCATTTTTGAAAAAAAATTGTTATATTGGTTTGTAATGAAGCATTCTTTAAATTCCCGCTCCATTACTAAGATTCCGGATTGACACACGATACCAATGTGCACACGGCACGCAAATCTACCCAGCTCCCGTCTAGAGGCAAGGATTTGCACACGACACTAAACTATACGCAGTTCTACGTCACCAGTAAGCGAGGATTCTCGGATATAAAAGCCCAGCCCTAAATCAACATAATTCAGAGTGTGAACAACTCTGACAATCTGTCTACAGCGTGCTGAGCTGGACATATTACAGTTTTGTACATCTCCCGACGCAAACACGACGGAACGAATGCAATCTGAAACTGGGAATCCTGCAGCGTGTTGAGCTGGGACCTCTCGAGTCGTTAGTCATTCCCCGACGCCGTTTCGCCGCCAAAACCAGAGCGAATGAGCCTAACCTGGAGACCTCCTACAGCGTGTTGAGCTGGGAAACTTCTTGAGTCGACGATATTCACCCGACGCCCGATGCCACTCCAGTAGCAACAACAAACGTCGCATCGCAATCGTTACACACTCTCTCTCTCTTTCTCTCTCTCTCTCAGATAATAGAGAATGTTGTGCTAAGAACCGTAAAAGATACGGATATATAACCTGTACCTGTATGTTATGTATGTTATGTAACACTGCCTGTTTGAAAAAGTAAATAAATTGTTTATATTTTTATTGGGCTGTCTTATTAACTAATCTGGACCCTGATTAATTTCCAAACCAGCTACCCGACAACAAACCGTTACAGGTTCGTTTAAAATATGGCCCTGTCACAAGATCGTTACTTCTAAGACACATTATTTTATAGATGTTTTGTAGGAATCGCCTATAGTTTAATTATCTTAAAATGCTTGTTTTGGCACAAAAGTATTTTATAGAAGGAAGCAATTTCATGAGACCAGCGTTCGAGGTCGTAAATATAACAAGACATAAAATGTTTAAAAACCACGTTTTTATTAATATTTATGGCAGTTAATACGTTCTAATTATAAAGCTATGACGATTAAAGCAAATTGGCGTTAAAGTTTATTACAAAAAAAAAAATTAAATGTGAAATCGATTTTTATAAAATTATTTTATTATTATTCAAAATTATTAGAAACCTTTAGTAAACATGAGAAACCTTTAGTAAACATAAAAACACATGGCATAATTCACAGTATTTTTGGTAAGGACATTCTTTATGTAAAATGTTGTGCTCTTAATAAATTCACTTCTACAATTTCTTTATATTTTGTGAGTTATTTCCAAAAAACATGTCTTGTGAGATTGGCGCCATTTTGTTCTATGATGCAATCACAGTAGGCTTGAGGATTTTTTTAAGCTTTTGTACTACTAGGCACCTACTACCATCCAGTTTCACATATGGATTGTTCAATTCGAGCTTCTTCCATTATTTTTTTTTCTTGCAACTAATTTATACGTAGATTATTATTAGATCTTTTAATTGTAGTATTTTCAACTCAAGCAGGATAAACCGTCAATACTTCATTTATCGACAAACTGAGATGGCGTCAATGCAGTGCACAACTGCAGTGTTTCCTTAAAAGCAAAGTGAGGTCTCGGATAGCTTTTGCTCGTTCCCTAACAGTTTTTGTTTCAACTTCCCAATCTAAACCAACTTTGCCGGACCGCAATCATTAGACTTGATTGAATAAATTTTGTGTACGACAGCGTCCGGGCCATTGGCAGTTTGCTGTCGCTGCACCGCACCGCAATGCAGAGAACCATTGATAATCACGTTCCATAGGTTCACAATTTGAACAAGGAGGGAATCCCGACACTTCCGCCAAGTGTGCGACTTTTGTTTAAATAGAAGTTGCAGTTTTATTCAAAGCGGTTCTCGTGAACTCAACTGCATCACAGCGTGTTGCGGTCTTGAGACGTGTTCGTGAAATCTAACAATGTAGAGTCGATAATGTTACTTAGCAGATAACTCTCGTATGCTCAATATCTATTATTTAATCATAAGTAAATAGGGCAGTTGAAATGATCTCTTTCGGCGACAACATTCCACCTGAATTTTTATTGTTGTTTTTTTTTGTGTTTTATGACCTCCTGATAACGAAAATAATATGTGTGTCTAAAAATTCCTTGTCCGTCAAAAAGTTATATGCACTTTTTGACTCTTTCACGAATTTTCAACTTATCTGCTTAATATTTCTTATACTAGTAATCGGATAGGAATTTAAAAAAATTAAATTACAAATTTAAAAAAAAACTACACAAAAATATTGACTAAATAACCAATATAAAAAAAATAAATTAACACAACTTTAAAAATTATGAAATAATTTTGATTCCATATACGAACTCTTATGATTTATTTAAATCCAGCTTACATTTTCTTTATGTCCTCGAGATTTGCTTTCTTATACGCATGAATATATCGGGAGCTGCTGTTTTGAATACAACTATTTAGTAGTTCGTCTTTACAGCAGCCCCCGACATATGCATGCGTATAAGAAAGCAAATCTCGAGGACATAGAGAAAATGTAAGCTGGATTTAAATAAATCATAAGAGTTCGTATATGGAATCAAAATTATTTCATAATTTTTAAAGTTGTGTTAATTTATTTTTTTTATATTAATTATTTAGTCGATATTTTTGTGTCGGGGGTCTTTTAAATTTGTAATTTAATTTTATTTTATACTTTTTAAACTAACCATATACATACAACATAGCGTATTATTATATCACGAGTCCCATACCGAACTGTTTAACCTTTAACCCGACTCGGTCCAATTCTGTAGTCTACAAGACCGGTTCTATTATAAATATATTTATGTGTTATATTTAATTTTAATAAAAACTGCATCAAAATCGATTCTCCCGTTGAAGAGATATAAAGCCACAGACAGACAGACAAATAAACATACAAACATACGAGTCAAACTTATAACACTCCTCTTTTTGGGTCGGGGGTTAAAAAATTGAAAATTTTTAAAAACTCCAGATCAATGTATCTAATCGTACCAGTTTCATATAACCGAATCAAAATGAGGCCGAAATCATATTCGGCTACCATAATTGTCTGCATATTTTCAATTTTACTTCAATTGGACAATTTCTAGAGAAGTTCAACATGGCGAATTCAAGATGACGACCAAACATCAAAATCTAATATGGCCTAAAACCTTCTCGACAAAATACTCTTTCAAGTAAAAAAAAGTGCATCAAAATTGGATCACCCGTTGAAGAGATATGAAGCCACAGACAGACAGACAGACAAACATACAAACAGGCGTCAAACTTATAACACTCCTCTTTTTGGGTCGGGGGTTAATAATTAACTAACTTCAAATTTTTGGTTAATTTTCGAAGGTGCGTTCATTTCTTGGAGAAGTGTATATTCATTGCGTCGTTCCTATCCGATATAAAACTTATAGTTTAAACCGAATCCTTCACCATTTGTTAGAATGCAACGTATGAGCGAATACACTGATCAAATTATAGTGTTAAAACTAAAAAATTTTGTCCGCCATATTGAATTTAGTGTAACGTTATTTTATTTTCGTATTCTTCTCAGCAAACCTTTCATTTGATACCCATATCATGGGGGTCCATAAAAAATAACTGGTCCGCCATCTTTGGGAGTCCGCCATATTGGATTTGGAATGACGTCACTTAGCTAACCATGCATTGTCATCCAAACTAAACGTGTATGCAAAATTTCAGCTCAATTGGTTGGGGATAACTATTTTAAAATTCAGTTGCAAGATTTGACCCACAAGAACAAGGCAAGTTAAATAAAAGCTTGTAATCAAGATGGCGACCAAACATCAAAATCTAATATGGCAAAAACCTGCTCGACAAAATACTCTTTCAAATAAAAAAAAAAGTGCATCAAAATCGGATCACCCGTTGAAGAGATATGAAGCCACAGACAGACAGACAGACAGATAGACAAACATACGCGCCAAACTTTTTGGGTCGGGGGATAAAAATAGTGGCTTATTTGAAATTAAATTCTTAAAAAATGTAGACCTGTGCGTCAATTATCAAGGAAGCATTGTACGTCATTTTTTTTCTTTTCGATTGTACGTTATTTTTATTATTTTTTTTAATTTCAAGAAAAGTGCATTTTTACAATTTTCAAAAATGTATTTTCTTTGACCCTCCTTCTTTTTACCCAGTTTTCATCGAAACAAAATGAAATACTTAGTTATATTACCGTCATATGCCATAATTTCACCACATTACTCGTCGATAGCCGATTCATCAGGGGTAGAAGAAGCATTGGTACAATAATTTCCTTTACAATAGACACATAAATAATAAATATAAATAATAATAAAGGTAATTTATGGTCACTGACAAATTCGAAAAGTACGTAACATTCCTTATTTATCAAAAATACTGTAGTTTTTTTTTTCTACATAGAATAGAACATTATATATTCAGTATTCTACAGCTTCACTGATTGATTATTTTCACAGCCTTTCTTACATTACTTTCACTCATAACATCAGGCATTAAGCCATTCTCAGTTTTAAGCCACCCGAATTGTAACGGATCTTTCTCAGAACCTAACCATTTTTGGATTTGGAAATATACTCTTAAACAGTGTTTTTCTATTACCTCTTCAGTACAGTAGGTGGAATTGCAGACAATTCTATTTTCATCATAATGTTTGTCAATTATTTCATTAATCTTGGGTTTGTAAAAATAGATTTTTTATCATGATTCCATGCTAGTTGAGTTATTATAACCAAAAGGTCTTTACCAACTATTATAACTTGATTGTCTTCGATTTTCAAATCAATAGTAGTTTTAACGATTGTAGTATCGGCGTCTTCTCTCTACAGTTTAATGTTAAAGTTATTATTATTAACTATTAACTACTAACTCTTTGCGCAATAATTTTACAAAGTTATCCTTATTTTGAATATTAGCTAGACATTTTTTTTGACTAACCGATGATTTTATAATGTCACTTGTGATTGAAATATCTACGCAAACATTTTTTTCTAAACGACGAATGTGCTCGTACCTACACTCAAAGAAAATGATAGGTGAATTCAACCAAAAAGAGCATATGAAATCGCGCCTATCTAGTTTCATAGTTAAATCAATCAGAAAAGAATAGTCATACAACAACTTTGTTTTCGTAAACAAATAGTAGTTTAATAATCATATCTTCTTGTAGAACAACAAATTAAATAGTACAATGACATTTTTTTATGTTCACTAACCATTTTCAATTTGGTCTACAATTAAATAGTACAACGACTTTGTTTTTTATTGACCAACTAACTTTTAGGTTGATCTACACTTTATTGTATGATGAAATTTTTTTTGGTTGGCCAAAATCTCAGTATTGAGACATCAGACGACCCAAACCAAAGATTAGAGATCGTTTATAAGATCCATCCAAATATATCGATGATCCCTGAGAGAATTTGAACATCGCAATCATGTTATTAATTTTCTATAAATTCATAAGAGTATAATGCATGATTGATTATTGTCAGTGATTTGTATGTGTTGTCATCTAGAAATAATTTCTGTAATAGACTACGTGGTAAGCAAGCAAATTTTATGGTAATTCCCTTTTAGAACTTCTAGAAGACAAAAATAATATTGGTTTGTCTACAAAGTACAATAATACAGCGAACTAATACTGGGTTAGAATTACAATTCGATAATACTTAAAAATAAAGTCTCCTATTTATCTAGTTTCATTTGACAAAATTCAACAAATTATTAGTAAAATGAATAAATTATAGTCTTTTGCACCTATTTTTTAAGTTAATGTTTATTTTGTTGTGTGACAATCACCTTTCGTTTAAAAATACTGTTAAATATACTTCAATTTAACAAAATAAACAATATATATACTATTTTTTTGATTGATTTAACCCATACTATTTGCAAACAAAAGCGCTGATGCGACGTCTTAATTCATCAAAGTGGATGGCAGAACGATGTTATGTTTATGTAAACAGAACTGCGGGTTAACTCTACAATAATATTGGTTTATCTGTCAACTATAATAGTAGAGCAAACTGCTACTGGATTTACAATTACAATTCGACAATAGTTAAAAATAAAATATACTATTATCTAGTTTAATTTGACAGAATTCAACAAAATAATAGTCAGACGAAAAAAATAATAGTCTTATTCATCTATTTTTTAAGTTAATGTTTGTTTTGTTGTACGACAACTTTTTATTAATTAAAATAACAATCACCTTTTGTTTAAAAATACCATCAATATAATTTAGTTTAACAAAATTAACGATATTGTTAGTTAACCATTTTTTTTTGTTGAATTTATCCATACTATTTCTTTGAGTGTACAATTTCCTTATTTTAAATGAACCAACACTCCTAGAGATTGAACAAATTCTGATTTAGTGACATGTAATTAAATGCGTCAGTGTCATAGTCATGAGTATTCAAACGCGCGCACGCATGGATCTCGCTCCGGATAATAACGTTACTTGACTATTTTTTTTTTTTCGGGAATACCGTGGCTTAAGCGATAAATTTTGTTAGAACATTTTTTGTTCATAAACACATGATCTATCCATCTGTATTATTTATTTTTTCAAAATTTTGAAAAGATTGATAAAAAAAATTTTTTCACTTTTTTTTTATGTTCTGCATCCGAGCGAAATGTAAACTTTTCAGGATATTATTTTATACACTTTCACTAACTCATTAAAAAAAATTATTCATTTTGCAAGTTTTTGGAGGTAAATACCTTCAACAACTGGGCTATATGTCGATGTAGATGAAAGATATTTTTGACTTGATTTTTCGGAAAACTAGCTCAAGTTTAAGTAGGTAATTAAAAAAAAACATCCAGTATACGAAATAAGCCCCATTTTCTTTTATCGCTGTTACATGACTGACATCACACTTCTGCGTTGTGCCACTACGCACTCCGTAATGACACCTAAGGAAAGCCTTTAATGGCATAAATGAATACCAAGGACTATTTGTATTCAGCAGATGTAATTGGTATATTGTGTAGGAGTATGTTTTGTTTGTAAGTGGGATATATCCTAATGCACGCACTTTTGTACGGTTGTTTGGGGAGTTGAAAAGGTCCTCTACAGAAGAGGATGCTACTGTACGTGGAAAGCGTGATAATTCACAATCACGGCGGTGTAAGCATGAATGGGACGTGTATTATACAAAGGTGTATAGCTTCAAACCCGCTTGTTGGATAAGAATGAGGCGGCATGCGGCATAACGAAGGGCAGTTATGGTGGAATTTTAAATAAAAAAATGCCATGGTACCAGATGATCCGCTTTAAAGTGTTTTCTGTCCTTTTTTCCTTTTCTTATAACGGTTATTTTCTGAAAGGGAATTATCCTTATAAAAGTCCTTAAAAAGAGACAAAAAGTTATAGCCCGGTTATTTTCTAAAAAACTATATTTTAAAGGTAAAAATGAGCAAAAGTGAATCTATTAGTTTAAATCATAATTTTAACAACTAGATATAAATATGCACAAATTGATCTAAATAATATTAACATATCTTTATACAACAGTAAAATTGACATAGTTAGTGAAATAAAATATCTAGGATTTATAATTGACAATACATTAACATTTAAGAGTCATTTCACTTACATTCTAAATAAAATATCTAAAAAATTGTTTTTTTTCTCAAGGGTGGCTGTTAATTTATCCATAAATACAAAGATTACCGTATACCAAACTATAATTCAACCACATTTTGATTATTGTGCTTCAATATTATATTTATTAGACAAAAACAGTAAAGCTTCTCTTCAAAAATTACAAAATAAAGGTATGAGAATCATATTACACTGCAACAGATATACACCAATAAATATGATGCTGGAATGTCTTGAGTGGCAATCAGTTGATATCCGACTTAAATATTTGACTATGATATTTATCTATAAAATTTTAAACAAGCTTTTACCTTCATATCTCTATACAAATATTACTTTCAACAATGAAATTCATAATCATCTAACTAGAGGCAGAGATAATATGCATATCATTAGAACTAATAATAAAAAATCAATGAATTGTCTGTTTTTTAAAGGACTAAATCAGTATAATAATTTACCAACTGAAATAAAAGGCTGTGAAACATTAAACATGTTTAAAACTAAGCTAAGAAAATATTTAGCATGAGATTTGAGTATGTGTATTGTTGTTTTGTTTATATATCTATTTTTTAGCTGTTTGTTTATGTACATTTGTCTATATAATGAGATGTAACTGTATTTGATTAGGTTGTACCTATTTAAATAAATAAAGGTTTATCTTATTACATAAAAAACTTAGTCTATTACTTCAAAGAAAGAGAGTAAATCCCAGTCCGGGATATAATAAGGTGAAATTCGTAAATATACTACGGGCAATTGACCAAATCAGGAGTGGGCAAATAAAATACGTGCTTGGATTACAGATTTATCTATACTAAAAAAGGTAAATATATATGGTAACTTACAAAAATAAATCCATAATTATTGGCAGAAGGCCACAACACATTTAAACAACTGTAAATACTTCAAAAAGAAAGATAACTAAATTACTAGTTGGCCAACGTAATTATTACTAAATGAAAAGAATAAATGACGTTTTACTAATAAACAAATCTCCAAACGTAAATAAAGGTAATAACCTAGAAAATGGAATACATAGTAGCTTTTTAGGCTACAAGATACATATAAAAACGTAATGTGCTCTGCACCGAAAATTATTGACAGGTATTAACACACCACAGATAGTAGACAATCCCCGCCAAGGCTGTGCGGAAGGGGGTTACACATTTCGAAAAACGCAGACAAACATCCACACCCACTGGTGTTGTCAATACCGGGGCTGGGGGTCGAACCCATTTACAGGTATTAAATAAGAAATTTCATTAAAAGTCTTTAAGAGACGAGACGAGCATTCACGAAAAGGATGTAGCTTGTTTGTTTAAACAAACAACGAAATGCTCGCACATAACACTGAAAGTCGCACCAAATTGGCGTCTGTGGCCAGAATGTGAAACGAAAGTTAATGAAATGTAGTCCGGAGCTATTCTCAGTTGCCGGTGTACACGAAATAGAAAGGTAAATGTACTTACAAAAACTGCAGTAAATGGGACGAAGGCACTGTTATAGGTTACAAGCTCGGTATCAGTTGTAACCTCAACAAACTGCATAGCTATACCGTATAGGTATATTAAACACTGACTTTAAACTTAACTTTCTTATTAACTCTCCTAAAGTAGCTAGTATTACACCAAAAAGTGCTACTTTAATTCAGAAACGTCTATACTAGACAAATGTTGGTGTTAACTTCTTAAACTTCTTAACTACTCGGTACAATTCAAAAAAGGAGGGAAATCTCAAAATTAATAAACACTTGAATAGTTCAAATTTCAGCCATAATTTTGACGACCTCCAGGCCTTGAGGTCCAAAGGAAAGTGTCTACATAACATTCCTTTCTGGTTTTATATTCGCGCTTTAATGAACTATATTCGGGGGGCTGTAACCAAGGGCAACGTAGAAATTATGTCATATCTGTACTTGCCATTGGAGGAATAGTACCCTCGCGGCTATTTTATCCGCTTATTTTATGGAATTTCTGGAATGCTAACTCGTAAACAATTACCGTCCGACAAGGCCGGCGTTAAATCTGGTTCCTAGTTAAACTAACAAAATAAGTAGTTTCCACCCCTTAGACGGGTACGGGCAAAGCAGTTGAAGGCTATTCTGCACAGTGCACTGCGCAGTAAAAACAAGAAAAATTTGCTCTCCCACATCTTCCTAGACCCCCTTCCAGCAGAGGGTAGTTTTCACACCTCTAGGTTTTTGGCTGTGTGTTGTAGAACTCTCGAAAATCGTCCTAAGTTGAAGACAGAATCAAAATTCGACTTAGGCAAAAATTTCATTTAAGGACATTTTTAAGAGTCTGCAGAGGCACAAATCAGTCCATAAGGACCGTTATGAGTTCTTTAAGGCGTCAGAAATGACCAGGTGAACATTCGGAGAAACACCGAATTTTCACTTAGGAAAATATGTTTTGGTTCAGGATATGAGAGCAAAAGTATATAATGACAAAAATTTATGAATAATATACTTTTTCAAAGGTACCACAAATTGGACTTAGAAAAATAATATTTTTAAAAAGTGTGTCGAAATTTGGCTTGAAAATTAATTTATCAAAAGTACGCCGAAATTTCAGATAATTTTTCAAAAGTACCCCAAAGCCAGTTTAAAAAGTACCACGAAAATATGCTTTTAAAAAAATATTGAAATATTCTTCATTTTTATTCCTCCACCAAAGACATTGACCTTTGAGGTACGGTCATTGAATGCCCCGTTCTAAAGTATGAGCATAAAATTTTAGCGATGCATTGCATCTAAAAGGCAAAATAGACGATTTTGACAAAGCCGGCGTAGTGCCGATAAGCAAAAATTGATAAAAATCAATGCACATACACAAGGCCGGTTTCTCGCATGGAAAGAGTTTGGATTAACTCAGCGGCTCGCAATTTGGTCGAGCGCGTTGAGTGGTCCCGACATAGCGATGGTAGGAAAGCCAATATTTTCTTTCCAAATGACAAAGTTATAGAGGAAAACGCCTTGTGCATAAAAAACCAAAAATTCAATTTTGCCTAAAAGTCGCTCGAAGGTGAGTTGCTGTCATATCGATAATATTGAACAACTGCATAGGGGCAAGTAAATTGTGGACTGATTGAACGCCATCAAATTTATGCAGTCATAAGTCCTCACGAATGTGTTTGAGTACGTGAACCGCCACGATACAAGAACTTTAAAGCTAAGTAGTCTCTAGCGAAACTAAATTCATTTAATAAAACTTTTTTAAGTTAAAATCAGTCAGTCGTAATTATAAAATTACAAATAGTCTCGGACTTCTCTAAAAAGCTCGCATTTTGATTCTGAGAAGGTATGCATGAATCTTTCTGCCTCATCGATCGTTAGCGTAAACGCTCTTGCTTGTATGGTCTGAAAGCCATTGCCTTGATTGGGGAAGGCACGATTCTTATCTTGAGAATTTTGTGTAACCATTTCTGTTAAATAAACGGAATCTTTGAACTATTGCATCTTAATTGATCTTGAGGCCTGTTGACGGTCTATAATCCCTAGAACTTTCGTATCGAAAACCGGATGTGTCGAGTTAACTCACATTAACACTTGACCTTCTGGTTGCCTTACGGGGGTTCGATAGGGATTTTTTTATGCGTTTTTTGAGAAATCCCTGAGGTGTAGACTCCGTTATTAACAGATAAAAACGTGGATACTACGTAGAAAATTAATCCCTCCGAAGAGAAATTCTTCGGTTGGGATTTTTTTTATGTAAAAATCCAGAATTTCAAAAGGTACCTAAACCCCTAACGAGGGAACCCATGTCCAGAGAGAGCGTCGTTATCAATCTGTGGTAGTGCAGTTTATTATTGTCAAGAGCGTAATAACCCCCCCCAAAGGAGTTGCCTTTTACACCCCTTCTATACCCTTCCGGGCATAGATCTGTGTCATGAAAGCTTCTAGCTTACAAGCTCTTGAGAATGCAAGGGAGACATGGTGGAGGGTGAATGCAGAAGAACGCACTACCGGGCGTCAAAATGACGCGACACCGATTTTTTTCTCAGGGGGGCGCCAGTCGCGTGCTACCCCGTTCTTCTACCTCCCAGGCGGGTTCGAGATAAGATGCACTTTTTTTTGTAGTGTTACTAGATCACAAAACAAAACAAAAATATGCTTGAAAAATTTGTTTTCTTAAAATCTGCGCGTAATAAACGACCTAATTCTTACAAAGTTGGGATGTTATCAGCGTCAGTTATGCTTTGTCAAATATTAACGTTGATAAAGCAGAAACTTTCGCATGTCTACAACCCTTTCTAAGCGCCGTCTTAAATTTGTTGTCAACTTTTAATAAGACCTGACATATAATGACTGCCTTTCATTCTCCAATTTGTAATATTACTTTGTTCAGTTGACGTTAAACGAGGGCTTAGGCAACATCTGTACTGTTTTTTTTGCAAGAAAGTTTGTTTCGATTTGCACTAGGAATATTAAAATTTCACAGTCTGAATGGGCTGAATGTGCTTCGTACAGAAGGAGAACGAGCAAATAACCCGTTCTGACTTTATGGAACTTTTGAGATAATGTGACGGCTTTAATTAACCCTTATGTATTTAGCTATGATGAAAATACATAAATGAAATGTTGGCACAAAACATTGCTTGAAATTACGTATATATTAGTGACTTTTCCATGGTATATCATCGCAAAATTAAACTGATTTTATTAACATCCGACACAAAAAGAAGGGGGTAAGTTTGGCGCGTAAATTTGCATGCATTCATACCTCTTCAACGGGTCATCCGATTTCGATAGGCACTGTTTTCATTATTTGAAAGAGTATTATTAATAGGTTTCCTCATATCGATAGACCCTGCACATAATATACAAAGAGTTAATTACAGAGGTTTACGAAAAAAAAAGTCTTATCCTAAAGTTCTGATCTAATTTTCATAAGTATTTTGACGAGCTGAAGCTTGGACA
Organism: Rutpela maculata; assembly: GCA_936432065.2. Classification (NCBI taxonomy): domain Eukaryota; kingdom Metazoa; phylum Arthropoda; class Insecta; order Coleoptera; family Cerambycidae; genus Rutpela; species Rutpela maculata. The sequence goes on from OW386292.2 coordinate 7,712,980, forward strand.
CAAAAATTTTCTATCGTGTCAGTTTTCCTCCACCACCTTTTCACCTCTAAAATGGCAAAAACTTTATTTTTAATGCTGCCCCAAAAATAAAAATCAAGCGGTTACCCCGCTTGATTTTTATTTTTCTGGAGATATGAGAGGCCATTTGATTAAAGGGCTGTTTCGCCCTATCCATTTTTGAGGAAAGAACAATGCTAAAACTTATCGAATTTTTGCTCTGCGATAAAAGTAAATTGATAGCATAAAATAGTTGTTTTGGTCGCAAAATAACTTAAAAAAGATACTTATTTAGCCGAAAACAGTCAGGAACATTTTTTAAATGGGATATATATACACTATCGGCAAGTCCTGGATTAGGTATGTATAGTTTCAACGACCGCATAAAACAATTATTTTTCCGCTTAACTCGCTCTAACTCAGAAACGGCACAATGGATTACTCTCAAATTTTTATCGTGTTATCACTATATATTTGTTAACATAATGTGTTAATATGTAGGTCAAATTTTAACAAGTGTAGAAAGCATTTTTTTTTTTCTAAGGCTATGTCGAAAATTTGCATTCTCAAATGTAACATGCGGGAAACTTTTTTATCTTTCGAAATAGACACCAAGTGTATCGAGAAGTAACGAAGAGAAAAGATGGACGTAACTTTTTTATTTGAAACTTCTTTTCCTAAAATTAGCAGTTTTCGAGAAAATTGTAAACGAGTGATTGTTGGCCAGGTACTGCAATTAATTGCTATTAGATGTCCACGTGCTTTATGATCTCTATATCATTAAATAGGTTTTGCATGTATTCCCACTTCAATCTCTAAAAGTGTCACTCCTTCACGGTTAGAATTTCGACATAGCCTTAGAAAAAAAAAATTAGGTAAGCGGAAAAATAATTGCTTTATGCGGTCGGTTAAGTCGTTGAAACTATACATACCTAATCTAGGACTTGCCTATGCTGTATATATAAATTTAACATTATTACAGATGTATTTGTAAACTATACAGTGTGTCCCAGGATAGATGTAACAAGAGGTGTAATGGACCAAATATTTTGGAATTTTGGAATGGTATTTGGGGATTGAGTCCTACTTGTTGTAAAACTAAAGTGTACCAAAAATGATTTGATTTGGTGTTCTACAGGGTGTTTTATAAGCAAAGTTGTAAAAATCACCAGTAATAAAGTACCTTTATTTTTCAAAATATGAAAAAATTCCAGTAAGAAAAGTTATTTAGAATGCAATTTTATACCTCTATACCAAATTTCAGGAATATAAAATTATTTTTTTGAAACTTCTCATTTTTTCAATAAATTAGTATTTTATTTTGAACCATTCAATTAAAACTGTATAGAAATTATTTTTTGTGAATTAATATTTAAAGTTATGTAGAAGCTAAAGGTAGGCTATGAGAAAAGCAGTGGATACACATTTATCATTTATTATTGACATATCTGTCAAACGTAGTCAATATTATCCTTAATTTCTGTTTCAAATTAACGAACCAAGCATAAAAAATTAAGTGTAAATGGCACTCACAGTGCGTGAAAAAATGTATATTGTGCAATGCTGTGGAATTGGCGGTGAAAACTCGATAAGAGAAGTGGTAAGCCAATTTAATTTAAAATTTCCAAACACTGCTTAGTCACGTACTCAGGCTATGAGAATAATTAAAAAGTTTCTGGCTACTGGTAGTGTTCTTAACATGAAAAGAAAAAAAAAGCATATGATGAAGACAATGTTGGGGCTATTATAGCTCATGCCTCTGTTATAGAAAATCCTAGGATGCCACTCTTAATATTAGCTAGTCTGAACTCCAAAAAATTTACAAGGCAAAGAAAATTAGGACATATAAAGCAAATTATAAACATACGCTTGAAGAGGGAGATGACGGCCGTAGGTTGGATTTTTGTTTGACCATAGGAGAAAAAATCATGGAAGAGAGATTTTTTCATCATTTCATAATTTTCTCAGATGAATCCACATTCACAACCAATGGTGTTGTTTCATCTCAGAATTGTCGGTTTTGGTCTTCTGAAAATCCAAATTTTAGAATTCATTGTAGAAGACAATATTATAAAAAAGTGAATGTGTGGTCTGCCGTTTCTTATCACGTTGGAGTTATTGGACCTTATTTCATTGAGGGAAGGTTAAACCAGCACACTTATTTACAGCTTCTTGAAAGATTTTCTGAAGAACATTTAAATATTTTAAGAGATATGCCTTTAGTTCATTTTCAACATGATGGTTGCCCTGGCCACTCCACAGAAATGGTTAATCGGTGGTTGAATTTAAATTTTGGAGAAAATTGGATTGCCAGGAATGGACCGATCAAGTGGCCGGCGAGATCCCCAGACCTATCAATATTGGTTTTCTTTTTATGGAGTCGCCTCAAGCAGTTGGTTTACGCTGAACCACTTCCTAACGATGTAGCAGTATTGAAGCAGAAAATTACAAATGCCGTAAACTCCATACCGTTAGATCATATTCGAAACAGTTTTAAGGACTTCAGGCGAAGGATCGAAATGTGTGTGGATGTGGGTGGTAGCTACGTCAAATAATAAAAAAATTGTAAACATTGTTTTGTATTGGTCAATAATTAATTTGTTTGTGAATCTGTTTTGTTTTTGACATTTATTACTTGTTATAATTTTTAAACCTCATTAATCTTCTGTTAGTAATTGTTTCTTGTTTTACAATTAGTTCGATTAACATTATACCTTCTTACATCTCGTATATTCAATTTTTTATTTACCAATAGCCTACTTTTTGAGATGATTAACATTTGCTCCTACACAACTTTAAATAGGAATTCAACTCTTAATTCGCAAAAAATGGGAAGTTTCAAAAAAATAATTTTATATTCCTGAAATTTGGTATAGAGGTATAAAATTGCATTTTAAATAACTTTTCTTAGTCGAATTTTTTCATATTTTGAAAAATAAAGGTACTTTATTAGTGGTGATTTTTACAACTTTGCTTGTAAAACACCAAATCAAGTCATTTTTGGTATACTTTAGTTTTACAATAAGCAGGACTCAATCCCCAAATACCATTCCAAAATTCCAAAATTTTTGGTCCATTACACCTCTTGTTACATCTATCCTGGGACACACTGTATATACCTAATATTTATTCCACTTCATTTTAGGCAAATAAAAACAGTTGGTTTTCAAACAATTTAAAAGATTTCTATGCAAAACTTTTCTCAGTGGGTTTACATATTATTAAAATAAAATCGTGCATAGTTATTTTCCTCAAAAAAATACCTTCATTGCTAAACCTCTCTAAACATATCGGCAATATCGCGAACACAGCACAGACTTAGTATCTAATACAAAGAAAGATTTGCTGCATGATTTACTTGTGTCTTCAGATCTACTGACTTTTAGTCACCAATGACACGTGAAAGTGGGATACAATGAGTTTACCCTTCAAATATTATATGACAGTAGTGATAACTATTTTTATGGCCTACACTGTATAAATATTATATGTTATTTTTTATGTATTTAATAAACCATACTTTCTTAGAATGTATATTTACTTTTATCGAATATCTAAGCTGCAAATATATAAAGGTGTTTATTTATATTATCCTCCCTTTGTCTCCCTTAATGTTTCCCCAATTGTTTTGGTATAATTACTTATTGGATGAGTTACCCACCTCGCAATATATGTATATTTTGAAGCTCGAGCTTCTAAATTGAACCTCTTATTCTTGCGCCGCTAATATTACAATCTGGACCACTGTGCGAAGGTTCCAAGCCCCCTCCAGGACAGAGATTTGCAACTAGGGCTAATATAATATCGACAGTAATAGGCATCAGTGTAGAGTGGGACCTTTCCAACTTTGACCCAGAAAATTTTAATTCCGTTAACTACAATTAAAGTTTCCTTTACAAAAATCTAATATTCCCATCCTTACAAGGTACTGCAATTAAGACGGGAGCTTTTTAATTGGCTCTTCAGCTTCCTCACTTAATAATTTCACAGAAACTTTCGGAATAATTGCGAGATTAACTGTTATCGATTCGGGCTGCTTAAGAATTCCGAAAACGTTCCCGTCCAGAGATTTTGGCATTTGTCGGTATTATAGGAAATTACATTTACCATTTTCGAGTAACACCATTAGAATTAGGCGTACACCGTACATATTAAACAGCTTTTGTTGAGGCTATTGTTTCGCAGTTGGGTAATACCTTGGTAGGTTTAATTGAGATATCCTTTATAATAATAACAATAATAATAATAATAATAATAATAATAATAATAATAATAATAATAATAATAATAATAAAGCAGGAGGGGCTGACTTTCATCTATCAAGCCTTTGGTGAGTAGCGCCACCACTTACTCCAGCTGGGGGTGCAAAATCGAACCGGCAGCCCTAGTGCACCCGGGAGGGGAAAGCTCATTCCCCTCTGGTGTCGGTCGTGGGCTTGCTGGGCTAACCACCCACAAGCCCAAATCTCTGGTTCCAATTGACCAAAGGCAGGGCCCCCACGATCGACCCCGAGCGGATAGGGGTCATGGGCAAGGTGGTGGGGCCCAACAGGACGGACTGCCCGATGACGACAACCGCGACGCATATGGACGCTTTGAGTGGACGGACGAGCTGAGGGACGACCTTCTGCAGTGCTATGAAAGCAGTGAGCCTGCACGGAGGGGATACATGGCGCGGATGCATGCTCTGTGGTGTGATATACACCCAGAGCATCGCGCTTTCACGAAACAAAATCTTCGTGACTATGTATCTCACCTCCGAAGCAGAGGCTACATCAGAACCGCTCTGAGACCTGTTGAAGAGGTAGCCGACAGACCGCCCGATCAACCGGTCGAGGAGGCGGTTTTAGATGTTCCACCCATACCAGAGGGCATCAGAACCAGAAGGGGGCTGCACCATCAAAAGCCCCCTCGGCCACAAGATCTGGTCAGAGTGGACGCAGAACTCAGTGAAGCTATTCCGGAAGAGGCTGATATCTGGCACATTAATTGTGCCGTCTACGACGCCGCGACGCGGCTCTCTCCGGTGGTGAGGCGGGATAATACTACTTCCCCTCAGGAGAGAGCTGACCGGCGTATAAGAAAGATGGAAGCCAAGATCCGGTCGGCGAGACAATATGCCTCCCGTATTCAGTGTGTGATGGATTACATGGCGGAGAACAGGCCTTTCACGTCAAAAGTGCGGCGAATCGCCGCAAACTTAAGGCGAGTCCATCACACGCTTAACGTGGCAGTGCTGCTTACCACCAAGCAACATTGTCTCGATAGAATACGGATGCTAGTGGCTTGCAAAAAGTCGCTAGCAAGGCGGGCGAGGGCAGTAGCGGAAAATAACCTTTTCCGCAAGAAGCCATCTCGCCTGTTCCAACCGCCTGAGCGTATTGTTGAGAATCCGCCGACTGTAGATCAGGTGGAAGACTTCTGGAAGACGCTTTACGAACAAAAGCGTCCACTAAACCGAGATACTCCAGCCCTGGCACACTTTGAAGCTTTTTGCCAAGGGCTCCAGCAGCCTCAAGCAGTGTGCCAACCGATAACGACGGAAGAGGTTCGAAGAGCCCTAGAAGGCTCCAAGAACTTTGCTGCTCCTGGACCCGATGGGATTAACACCTTTTGGTGGAAAAAACTTCCGAGCACCCACCGCCATTTAGCCAGAATCTTCACCTCGTGGCTAAATGGAGAGCAGCAAATTCCTTCCTGGATTATCGAGGGGCGAACCGTGCTACTCCCTAAGAACGGAGATCTGGCAGATCCAGCGAACTACAGACCGATAACCTGTTTAAACGCATGTTACAAGATATTCACACGTATCTTGTACATGCGGGTACTTCAAGCAAGCGGCCCGGTTTACGAACGGATATACGAGCAACGTGGGTCTAAGAAGGGTGTCGCTGGCTGCAAGGAGAACCTGCTTATTGACAGATGTGTCACGCAGGACTCCGTGCAGTATAAGCGGAACCTTTCTATGGCCTGGATCGATTACCGCAAGGCATTTGATATGACATCTCATGAGCTAATTGTTCACCTGCTCCAATGTCTTGCGGTGCCCGGTCCCGTAGTGAGATGCATAGAACAACTCATGCCGCTCTGGAGGACTCGCTTTACTATAACATCTGGTAATGTCAGAGTCCAAACAGAGCCGGTTATGATTAAGAGGGGTGTGTTTCAGGGAGACTCTCTCAGCCCCCTTCTATTTTGCATCTCGCTACTGCCGTTATCCGTTGAACTTCGCAGAACCCGTGGTTACAATTGCGGTACCCCCGGAGATAGGAGGCATAAGGTCACCCATCTGTTTTACATGGATGACCTTAAACTTTATGCCTCCAGCGAGAGAGATTTACGCCAATCTCTCAGGGTGGTACATGAGTACACTCAGGCTGTCGGTATGGAGTTCGGCTTGGACAAATGTGCACTGGTTCACCTCAAGAGAGGACGATGCGGTGACTACGGAGAGGACGCGCAGCTTGTGGATGGAAGCATCTTGCACCACCTAGATGCCGGAGAGACATATAAATACTTGGGTGTTGAGCAACGCTCCACCCAAGAAGTGTCAACAGTTAAAAACGCTCTCCGCGGCAAGTACCAGCACCTCCTCCGGCAGATTTGGTCTTCTGAACTGTCGGGGAAGAATAAGGTGTCTGCAACTAACATGCTTGCCGTTCCGATCCTTCTACACTCCTTTGGGGTAGTGAAATGGACACAAGGCGAGTTGCGCCAACTCGATGTAGGAACCCGAAAGATGATGCATCTCAACAGAAGTTTGCATCCAAAATCGTCCGTTCCGCGGTTATATCTCTCACGACAGCAGGGAGGCCGTGGACTCTTGAGTTTGGAGTATCTACATAGCAGGTCGGCTCTGGATGGAGCTTGCAAGATCATCAAGAGTTCGGATCCCCTTCTCTGCATGGTTCGCGACCATGAAAACGCAGGGACGGGAGCGTTCTTATTCAAGGCAGCACAACGAGCAGCCGATGAACTTGGTCTCGACTTCGACACTGGGCGGGGAAACCCGAGTTCTGTCACCGAGCTGGAACCCGCTCAGCTAAAAGCCCATACAAAAGCAGCAGAGCAACGTAAATTTCTGCAGCTGCATAAAGATAAGCCCTTGCATGGAGTCTTCTACAAGAACATCGAAGACAGGGGCTTATCTGAGAAGCTGACCTTTGCTTTCTTAAGGTCAGCTGGGCTGAAGTCTGAGACCGAAGGGTTCATTATGGCTTGCCAGGATGGTGTCTTTAACACACTCGTCTATCGAAGTCATGTCCTGGGTATAGAGGTCCTTGATGTAAACTGTAGGGCCTGCCGAAGGGCGCCGGAGACACTTATGCACCTGTTGTCGGCTTGTCCGACATACGCTGTCTCGGCCTATATCCACAGACATGATGGAGCATTACGTGTGCTGTACTATCATCTGCGGCATACGTATGGGATAGACGAGACACCAGTGCTGCCTTACGCTCCGGGGGATATTGAGTCCGTAGTGGGGAATGAGCGGTGCCTAATTTATTGGAACTACTCGTTTCCCACCCTCAGGCAAATACAGGCCAATAAACCTGATTTAGTCCTCCTCGACCATCAACTTAGGACAATGTTTGTCATTGAATTCTCCGCCCCAGGGGAAACAAACATTGTTCTGAAAGAGGAGGAAAAACGGACTAAATATCGAGATCTTCTCTTCGAACTCCGTAGACTCTATCCGGACCACACTGTTAAACTAGTGGTTCTTATCATAGGATGCCTAGGTGGGGTGAGGCGCACACTGCTTTCGGAATTGAAGACGATACCGGCATGCCGAAACTCGGCAGAAATCTTAGCTGGAAGAATGCAGAAGGCCGTTATCCTTGGCTCGTTACGCCTGCTCAGAGCACACGATTCGCGGACCCAGTGACCACTGACCCTACGGCGTAGGGAGTGGTCTCTGGTAGTACCAGCGTACCCTCTCTGGCATCGGAGACAGAGAGAAGGGCGACTGGCTTCACAAAAAAAAAAAAAAAAAAAAAAAAAATAATAATAATAGCATCTTACATCATCTAGATGCCGGAGAGTCGTACACTTACTTGGGTGTCGAGCAACGCTCCACCCAAGAAGTGAGTGTAGTGAAAAACGCTCTCCGCGGCAAGTATCAGCACCGACTCCGACAGATCTGGTCTTCAGAACTGTCGGGGAAGAACAAGGTGTCTGCTACCAATATGCTTGCCGTTCCGATCCTTCTCTACTCCTTTGGGGTAGTGAAGTGGAGTCGAGAAGAGTTGCGTCAACTCGACGTAGGAACCCGCAAGAAGATGCATCTCAATAGGAGTTTGCATCCTAAATCGTCCGTTCCACGGTTATACCTCCCACGACATCGGGGAGGCCGTGGACTCTTGAGTTTGGAGAGTCTCCATAATAGGATGGTTCTGGATGGAGCCTGTAAGGTTATCAGGAGTTCGGATCCCCTCCTCTGCATGGTCCGGGACCATGAAAGTGCAGGAATAGGAGCATTTTTGTTTAAGGCAGCACAGAGAGCAGCCGATGAACTTGGTTTCTCCTTCGACGTCGAGCGGGTAAATCCCGACTCTGTCATCGAGTTGGAACCTGCTCGACGAAAAGCCCAAATTAAAGCTGCGGAACACAACATCTTTCTGCAGCTTCACACGGATAAGCCAATGCACGGAGTTTTCTATAAAAATATAGAGAACCTTGGCTTATCCGAAAGGCTGACCTTTGCCTTCTTAAGGTCAGCCGGGCTGAAGTCTGAGACCGAGGGATTCATAATGGCTTGCCAGGATGGTGTATTTAACACCCTCGTCTATCGTAGTCGTGTCATGGGTATAGAGGTCCCTGATGTCAGCTGCAGGGCCTGCCGCAGGGCGCCAGAGACTCTTATGCACTTGCTGTCGGCTTGCCCGACATATGCAGTCTCGGCCTATATCCAAAGGCACGACGGAGCATTACGAGTGCTTTATTACCATTTAAGGCACTCGTATGGGATAGACGAAACACCAGTGCTGCCTTACGCTCCGGGGGATATTGAGTCCGTTGTGGGAAATGAGAAGTGTCTAATTTATTGGAACTACTCTTTTCCCACCGTCAGGCAAATACAAGCCAACAAGCCTGACGTAGTACTCCTCGACCATCAACTCAAGACAATGTTTGTCGTGGAGTTCTCGGCTCCCGCGGAGAACAACATTGTCTTGAAGGAGGAGGAAAAACGGACAAAATATCGAGATCTGCTCTTCGAACTCCGCAGACTGTATCCAGACCATACTGTTAAGATAGTGGTACTGATTATAGGAGCCCTCGGTGGAACGAGACACACACTGCTTTCGGAACTTAAGATCATACCGGCATGCCGAAACTCGGCAGAGGTCTTAGCCGGCAGAATGCAGAAGGCCGTTATTCTCGGTTCATTACGTCTGCTCAGGGCACACGATTCACGGACCCAGTAGTCACTCACCCCACGGGCGTGGGCTACCGGTACTACCAGCTCCCCTCTGTGAGGGTCGGAGCCACAGAGAAGGGTGACTGGTTTTTAGCTAGCTAAAAAAAAAAAAAAATAATAATAAAAACAACTACAAAAAAGGCGTTTGATAGCCAGCTCGGCCGGTTAAGGCGTATTGCGTGGCGACTATGCTGGTCGCAGTGTCTATTGTGTACTGGGTTCGAACTCCAGCTCCGGCACTGGCAATGTATATATGTGACAATGTGTATGGATCTTTGTTTGCATGTTTCCCAATGTGTAATACCCTTGGCTTTGGCTTTGGGGGCTAACTATGAATGTGTTAAAAAAAAATCTCTGCAGGATTCACTGGCCTATTATCATGAATGTGATTACAGTAACGCCACTAGATAGTGCTACTACAACTATATTCATTTTGTGATAGCGGGATGCTTAAAATGATTAACATTTTCTGTTCCATCAAAAAAATTTAATAATTTGAAACATAGAGGGTGATTTAAAAGAAAGTACATTAAATTCAACTGTAGATTGGGATGCCCCAGAGATGAAGGTTTTCCTAATAAAATTTTTTCCTACCGCGCGTCCTAACCGAGTTACAGCCCCTTAAAGTGGCTGCCTGGCAACCAGTTTTCTCCTAATAACCTTAAAGCGGATTGACGTACTATGATCAAATTGTGAATCCAGCTCTTTATTTTGATGGGCTACATGCTCATTAGAGCAAATTCCTACTGATATGCAAGATGTGTCCTATACTGGGTGGTCCGGGAAAGTTCAAGGTCAAATATTTTTTGTCTTGCATCAAAATAAAAATTTTGATTATTTATTGAATATCTTACTAAATTTGGAAACTTTTTTTTGCTCGTGTGATATTTCATCCAGTTAGGCCGGTTTCGAGAAAATTCCAAAAAACCAGAGGCATGCTGAAGCAATTTTATTGACAATTTTATTCAAAAATAAAGGCAGCGTTTTTCAGATTCTGAGTTGTCAGATTTTAAATTTTCTAATTAAAGTAGTGCAATTTTTTGAGAGTTATGGATGTGAAAATACGCTATACTGCCGAAGATTATAGCAATATACTTTGTATCTTGACATCATGTCCAGGCAATGCAGCAGCAAGAGGCGGTATTAGAGGCGGTTGAGGAACACCCCGAAATTAGCACTCGAAGGTTGGGTCTACAACTGGGACTTCGCCAATCCTTTGTGTGGCGAATATTACATGATCAGCAGTAATAATTAATTTTACCAATTCAAAATATTACAACTCAGAATCTGACAAATGCTGCCTTTGTTTTTGAATAAAATTGTCAATAAAATTGCTTCAGCATGTCTGGATTTTTGCGATTTACTAGAAACCGGCTTAACTTGACGAAAAATCACAATAGCAAAAAAAATTTCTAAATGTAATAAGATATTTAATAAATAATCAAAATCCTTAATTTGACAGACAAAAAATATTTAACCTTGAATTTTACCGGACCACCCTGTATAGGACGCATCTTGCATATCAGTACGAACCTGCTCTAATGAGCATGTAGCCCATCGAAATAAAGAATCGGATTTACAATTTGATCATCGTACGTGAATCCGCTTGAAGGGTATTAGGAGAAAACCGGTTGCCAGGCACCCACTTTAAGGAGCTGTAACTCGGTTAGGAAGCACAGTAGGAAAAAAATTTAGTAGAAAAATCTTCACCTCTGGGGCACCCCAATCTACAGTTCAATTTAATGTACTTTCTTTTGAATCATCCTGTATAAGGTCCTGATAAATATGAGAGGTTTGAGAGACGCTTAATCCTGAATTTAGCATTGTTATGTGAATCATATTTGTGTACACTATTTATTTCCATAAATTAATTTTCTTTCAATTTCAAAATTATAATTAAATATATATAAATATAAGGAAAAGCTAAGATTGATGGGCTAACATGTTTGTGGAAACTACTTAATAAAAAATAATACCAGCGGTACCAATCCGTTTTAGGACAATCCTATGTAAAAGAGTAAATATTTAAATATGGATAGTAGCTATCGACTGGACTTAAATGAGAACTGTTAAAAAAAGTTTTATACTAAGATAATTTAACTTTTTACTCACTCTCATTTAAAAAGTTTCTTTTATGCTTCTATCAAAAAGGGGCGAGGTTCAAGCCACTAAGTGCCCTCATTACTTGCAGATTATTATTAGGAAACTTTTAGTTCGCTCCAAGCTTCCGCGTACGCCATATTTTCTGGGCTTAGATAAGCAAGATATGTACGATTGTACAACATACATTTATTACACGTGTTTCGTTGTGTGGTAGTATTAAACTTGCGGGAAAGCGCCTCTAAAGCATAAGCAGGAATTAGTTTGTTATACGTATTTCATGAGCGTCGGCCAGCAGGATTTCAGCGGGTAACATTCGCAGCAGAGCAAATTAAATTTAAATTTCCATGCATCGGATTAGTAAGATGTTTAAATAAAAGTTATAGTTTTACTTCCACATCTAGTGGAAGTATAGTAACGACAAAAATTTTTTTTTAAATTTTTATTACTCAAATAGGCTTAGAATGTCACGAAACGTCGAGATTTTAAGTTTGAGCGAAAAAAAATTCTGTCTGTCGGTCCGTCTGTCGGTCTGTCGGACTGTCTGTAACTTTTTTGTCCGCACGTTTACTCTGGAACCGTTTGAGATATTGACTTGAAATTTGGTACACATATGTATTTTAACGAGATCTAGAACTAGATTATATTTTCATCTTGTTCCGTTGAAGGGTTCGGGGGTACATTGGGGTAAATTTGGGGAAAATAGGTAAATCAATCAGGTAAGAGTCCATAAAATTGGTATTTAGTATATACAAGAGAAGCTAAGGTCTCAAAAAAAATTTTGGCTTTAGCCAGGGGATGAAAAAAAATTGTGATTTAGTGTGTGTACAAGAACCAGACACCTCAAAATGTTTTTTACTTCATCCACCCCCACTACCACCCCCTATCACCACCCCCACCCCGCTACCGATGTGGGGTATCGTTTTATGGGTTTTTGGGGTAGAGGATTTCAAATATTATATTATTAAAGTTCCATAAACAATTATTTTCACATACAAAATTTTTTCATTGTGAGTGACTTGGATTAAAAATCTGGATGTGGAAGTAATGATTACTTGGGCAGCGGTTTTTTACTACATTAGCCACTACTTCACAAAAACCTTCAGGGAATATATACATAACAGTGGAGAGGAGGAAGGCAACTCCGAAGATATTCAAATGATCATATGGTATACTGATGAATCAAAAACGTCAAGAAGTACTGGAGCAGGAATTACAGGCAGTGGCGTATCCAGGGGGGGGGGGGGCAAGGGGCAATTACCCCACCCCTCCAAAGCTACAACTCTGACTATTAATATTACTTTATATTTAATTATTTTCATTAGGTCCAGACGAAGGTCGACATTTTTTCTTATTATGATTTAAAAAATAAATCCAATATAATTTCTAAATGCCAAAATAGATTTTGCCTAAGTAAATCAACGGAAAGTTGAGTACATATATAAAAGTCTTGATAAGGGTAAATATGTAGGAGCAATATTCTTTGATCTCTCTAAGGCCTTTGATTACTTAGACCTTGTTTTCATTCGAGATAAATTGTACGCTGTCAGTTTTCGAGGCAACTTCTTATTGTGGTTAATGTCATATGTTCAGCACAGAAAAATGTATGTAAAATTAAACAATAATATCTGTGATATTCAAGATACAGACCAGGGAGTTCCTCAGAGCTCGATACTTGGTCCACTCATATTTCTTATTTCCATCCCATGTTTATACTGATTTCACAGTTTTATACGCTGTTGATGTCACACTTGTAGCAGTTGCGGATAGTGCTGAGGAGCTTTAAGTTCGTCTCTTTATCTGTTGATTTTACCAACTGTGTTATAAAAACACCTTAATAGTAAATGCCGAAAAAACTGTTGCCATGCAATTTTATTCTCAAAAAAATAATACTTCCTTTCATGTTGTAAATAACAAAACAATTCAGTTGTCATGTTTTACTAAATTTCTAGGTACTTTTATAGATTGTGACATGAGTTGGAAGAGAAACTGTGACTATATATGCAAAAAAATTAACAGTGGTTATTATGCCTTACTGCAGTTGAAAACAATATTTGATATTAAACAGCGTCTCAATATATATTACGCTCTAATTTATTCCCACTTGGCATATAATGTTATTATTTGGAGTAATGCAGTTTCAATGTCAATAGAATTTTAGTTTGTCAAAAAAAAAGGTATTCGTCTATTTGAAATTGCGTCAACTAACTCTTGCAAACCTAATTTAATAAAACATAAAATATTGACATTTCCTTGTATTTATATATACGAATGTATACTACATACCTCCAAAAATATTAGTTCTTTTGAAAGCAATTCTAATACACATAATTATGACACTAGACATGGGAATCTTAGAATACCACATCACAACATCAGCTTATATGAAAAATCGCCCTCATCCTATATGAGCATAAAGTTTATGAACTATTAACCGCCTTCCATGTCACCTCAATGACCCTCTTAAGTCTAGAAGATCTAGATTTGTCTGAGTAAAGGAGACGGGGCCCTACAAAATTTCCTATGAAAAAATTTTCCCCTGTGTGGGGCTCGAACCCACTTCGCTAGGTACGCTCAGAGTGCAAGCTAGACGCTCTAACACACTGGGCTACCGACCCTCTGAAAGAATATTTAGCTACCGAGTGTTTTTATAACATATTTGAATATTATAATTTTAGTAATTAATTTACCACTTGCGATAGTTTTGTTTTACTCTTTACATTTATGTGAATTACTGATTATCCATTATGTATATACCTAAATGTTTGTTAGTCAATTGTGTATTATGCTTATATAAATTATGTGACTTATCCAATATGATCTCTATATACGAAATAAATTATTATTATTATTAAATTATTATAGTGACTTGTTTAATAAATTAATAGTATATTATTCAACGAGCGGTAATGTAGGTAATAACTCACGCAGATGAAAGTCTGTAATTCATCAAGTGAGTTATTACCATTACTGCAAGTTGAATACTATACTTTATCTACGATTATGACAATAAATATTAAATTGAGAAAATTTTGTTTAAATTACTCAATTTGTTTATTAATAAAATTAACTGTAAAATTTAATTTTTTTCGCACTTTTATATTTGTTGTCTTCAAAGATTGAGTCACCTTTAAGCGGAGGTAGAATGTGATTTTTAATCGAAATAGTGCATAAACTGCTTGTAGACAAAAATTCAGCTTTGTAGATTAATATTACGCGACGGAAAATGCAAAACTTCTGCGTAAACTGCAATAGCCCGGAGCGCATATTCGGTCAAAAGTCTTGTTTTTTATGTTAGAGAAAAAATTAAAAAAGCGTCGGAAAGCTCAATCAATTCTCTTTACATAAGCTGTCTACAAATTTTTCGAAAAAAACAATAATTATCGAGATATTCAAGGAAATGTAAGAAATTACACGTTTTCCTATAGTGTGTATGTAAATCTTAAAAAAATATTTTTTCTCAGAAACCTGGGCCAAGATTAACGGAACGTCAAAGTAGTACATGATATTAAGTGAACATCGTATATGAGATCGATTTCAGTTAATTACCGATTAATTACGATGACAAAATGGAGAAATTTTACCGAAAAAAAAAATCTTAAATCCCGCCCCCCTAATTCCTTCATTTTTGTCGAAATTCAAAAATTGAATTTTAGCAAATTTAATCCTATATGTATTAACTAAAGTAGTTTTTTGGCGTAGGAGCCAAGATTAAAAAGTTGCCAACTGTAGAAGCTCAAAATTTGCGATTTTTTGCCGTACATGACCAACATTTCAGTAGTTATCTCCGAAACGAAAAAAAAATCAAAATTCTGATAGTAGCGAAAGATTCGTAATGGAAAATACTCGTTTGACCTCGTTTTTTATTTCGAGCTAACTACCACCGTTTCGTAGATATCTGCGAAAATTAACAAAAAACAGCTTATATTTCGGAGTCGAAAAAATTGCAAAAACATGCAATCTTGACACGTTCATGTTTTTCGAAAAACACCATTGGGACGGCCGTACGATGTCACGTCGTAAAGAGGAAGTCTTCCAGATAAACCTGATCGTAAATTGCACGGTGAAATTCGAAAATTCGGCTCGGCACGAACAAATCAAAAGTAGCATTTTGTGACATTTCAGAAAATCTTTATAGATATTAACGCAAATAATCTGTCACTACCTCCCTGGCTCCACCTTCGTGTGTTGCGTGTTACGTCGATTGGACAGGCTAGGCATGAAGATAAAGGTGATTGGCTCTGTACCTAGTGAGTTATAATAACTCACGCATTATAACTCACGCTGTTTGTTTGTGGATACTATTAATTGATCAAAAGCAGTTCATTAATTAGTATAACCTAATAAGAGCAGATACAGTAAATATTATCCACATTCGGAAATAATTTTATATAAAAAAAGTACCTTTATTTTTTAATGTACCACATAAATATAGGAACCACTGCGCATAAAAGACTGCTGTGTACAATTGTACAACGAACACACAATATATCATATACAACACAATATGTTTAGTACGCACATGTTAAGTGGTGCTCTTTCTACATCTGCCTAGGGCAAAATGCAATCCACTATGCCCTGGGCCCCAATTTAATTATCTTAATTAATTTGGACCATTCCCTTTGAAAACGCGGTCGCGAAACTTAAATTAGAAAACTTAGATATGGGCCAATAGAAATACAGAAATAGCATGGAAACTATGTTATCTGCCCTTTGGGGTTGCTTTATTATTATGAGTTTAATTAAGAAGCATTTGTAGAGTTGGATCTAGAGGAGCTTATTTAGTCTGTTACCAGAGGATATGTAGCGTTTGTTGTTTCGAGACGACCAAGACAATATCCATCAGTTTGTGATTCGTATTGTAAGATTTCTAATTGTGGAAATCTGAGAAAATAATATATAGAGTGTCCCAAAAGTATAAATACGCCTGAATAACTCTTCAGGATAGCGAGATATGAGGAAAATATCCTCTGTAAAAATTGTTGGTCATCGGGGGGGCACCCCCTGGTGAACCTTAAATGACTTTTTCAAGGTCATTTGAAGGTCAACTTTCGTTTTTAAATGAGAACCTCCATTTTTGACCCCGGGGTTCTGAAAGAGCGAATAATTTTGCACTAGATTTGTAAGGCAAGCAAATTGAACCTAAGGTCTGGTGACTGAAGGCAGGCAATGGTGATTGTAATGACCTTACAGATAGATTTTAAAGTCAAATCGAGGTCATTTCGTGATCGACCTCGGTGACTAGGGGGATTTTCATTTTATAAACGAAAGTTGACCTTCAAATACCTTGAAAATGTATAGTCCAAAGTCACTAAGTGCTGCCCCCGATGACCTCAACAACTTTTACAGAGGTCATTTTCTTCATATCTCGCTATTCCGACGTGGTACCAGCCTGAAAATTTCGAGAGGCATTTGACCATGTCTCCTAGGGTCAATTTGACCAGTTACAACTCTAATATAAAATTTTTCGCTCTTTCAGAATCCAGGGTAAAAATAGGGGTTCCTATTTAAAATACGAAAGTTGACCAAATACAGGATAGCCTGGTGGTGTCCCCTGATAACTTCAAAAACTTTTATAGTCATTTTTCCACCCGGGTCAAAAAAGGCGATTTTTGCAATTTTTAAAAAAAAATTAGTTTAAACAAATTGGGACCAGATTTTCGTCAGGTAAACTCTTGATCCTTATTCAGGGGCATGTTTCGAACGTGAATATGCAAAAAAAATCGTATGGGACATTTTTTTCATACGAAGGCGAGGTTTTCGCCTTGTTTAATTGAATACGCACGATTATTAGGAAATTCAGATAAATACCATTTGTTAATAATCATATACAGACTGTCTATTTTACGAGGGCCACACCAAATATCTCGCTTAATATCTATTGTAGAAGAATGAAGTTTTAGAAACAGTTATCCCATTTTTTGTGAGCTATATTTCAGTAAAAAGAAATTTGAAATCCATAGCCTACTTTATGAGATATATTACAAAAACCTGAAAAATAGGAAAACCACAAACGGTTATAGCTTCCTTATTTGAGGAGATACGAAAAAAGTTAAAGGAATGAAAGTTGACGGCAAAGACAACAAGAATAATAACGTGTAACAGAAAAATCGAAAAATGCAGTTGGCTTTGACATACGCTCTTGTGCAAAAATGAAAAATACAAATCTCAAAGTAGGCCATGACGCCATTAATTCCGTTATTTTTTTCTCTTTCCAACGATATAAAACATGTCACAGAAATTTTAACCGATAGTGTCAATATTTAATATTTTACGAATACCACAATTCATATAATTGAATCGTAACAATCAGCTGTGCCATAATAGTAAAAATTCACTTTATAATAATTATAATTCCGTAATTATTTATTACAATTTAATACAAACCAACAAATATCTCATAAATAAAAATACAAGTACAAAACGAACATCCAAAGAAAAAAACGAAAAACTATGTATAACAGTACTACCTACTACTATATTGAAAAGAAATTGTGTGTATTTATTTTTCTAACTACAAATGCTCAAATTATGCACCATGCATTCTGACACATAAACGTGCTCTACGAGACACCTCACGCATTACATTTTGGAGCATTTCAGGAGTAATTGCCTCACATGCGTTTCGAATTCTGGTTTTGATGTCCTCAATATTTTCAGGGGCAGTTTGAAATACCTTGTCTTTAATGTAACCCCAGACGAAAAAATCCAAGGGAGTAATATCTGGTGATCGAGCTGGCCATAGAATGGGTCCATAGGTGCCTATCCAGCTATCTGGCATAACTTGATTTAAATAATTTGTACATATTACAGCAGTGTGAGGTGGAGCCCCATCTTGTTGAAAATATGAATAATTTAATCTTTCTGCCAATGTTAATTCATAAAGAAAATCTTGAAATTCGTTTTGCAGGAAATTAAGGTATCTACGAGCGGTTAATTTGCCATCATAAAAATAAGGTCCAATTACTTTAGTCCCTAAAAGACCCAACCAAACATTCGTAGAAAATCTTTCTTGGAAAGCAGTCTCTCTGCACCAATGTGTATTTTCTCGTGTCCACTTATAATGCATATTTCTATTGAAAAATCCATTATTAGAAAAATTTGATTCGTCCGACCAAAGAATTTTGCTACATATCAGCGCGTCATTCCTTTTTTTATTTAATAACCATCTACAAAATCTTACTCTCCTTGGCTTATCTCCCTCATTTAAATGTTGAACTTTCCTCATTTTGTAGCATCGAAAGCCGTTTTTTTTTCAATATTTTTCTTGCACTGTCTTTTTTTATGCGACAGTTTCTCTGAATTTGTCTCAAAGAGGTTTCCTCATTTTGGTTAATATAATTCAATACTCTATTCACTTTTCTTACATTATCCGCAACATGCGCTCGCCTTACTACTTTTTTTGAAAATGAACCGTGCGTTTTTAGATTTTGAACTAACTTCCTAAACATAGTTCGATTTGGCTGCGGAGCATCTGGAAATCTATCTCCGTAAACCGTGAGTGCCATCTCAGCGTCAAAATTGCACTGACAATAAATGCTAATCATATCGAATTTGTTATTATTGGTGTACACCATAATTACTGTTATAAAATTTGTCTTAGAACTCGACAACGCAACATACAACAGTGACAATCTGTCAAATTTGTTAATAACTGTATACATTGTTTTTCACTAATTATGGCACAGCTGATTGTTACGATTCAATTATATGAATTGTGGTATTCGTAAAATAATAAATATTGACACTATCGGTTAAAATTTCTGTGACATGTTGTATATCGTTGGAAAGAGAAAAAAATGACGGAATTAATGGCGTCATGGCCTACTTTGAGATTTGTATTTTTCATTTTTGCACAAGAGCGTATGTCAAAGCCAACTGCATTTTTCGATTTTTCTGTTACACGTTATTATTCTGATTGTCTTTGCCGTCAACTTTCATTCCTTTAACTTTTTTCGTATCTCCTCAAATAAGGAAGCTATAACCGTTTGTGGTTTTCCTATTTTTCAGGTTTTTGTAATATAGCTCATAAAGTAGGCTATGGATTTCAAATTTCTTTTTACTGAAATATAGCTCACAAAAAATGGGATAACTGTTTCTAAAACTTTATTCTTCTACAATAGATATTAAGCGAGATATTTGGTGTGGCCCTCGTAAAATAGACAGTCTGTATATTCATGGGTATTCATATGCATTCATCGGTATTTTTTAGAAGTCCTAAATAATCACGTGTACTCAATGGTATTTATCTGAATTTCTTACGCGTATTCATTGGTATTTGTCTGAATTTTGATAAATATCATTGAATATACAGAGTGTTCCAAAAGATACGCCTGAATAACTTGTCAGGATAGCGAGATATGAGGAATATGCTCTAAGTTGTTGAAGTCATCGGGGTATCACTTGGTGACCTTGTATTTGACCTTTAATGGGTTTGCTAAGGCCATTTGAAGGTCAACGTTTGACCCTGGATACTGAAAGAGCGAAAAATTTTGCATTAAATTTGTAAGGGGTCAAATTGACCCTAGGGTCTGGTGACTGAGGGCAGACAATGCTGATCGTCATGACTTTATATGTAGATTTTAAGGTCAAATCGAGGTCATTTCATGATCGACTTCGGCGACTAGGGGGTTCCCATTTGATCCAAAGTTGACCTTGAAATAATCTTTAAAAAGTTCTTCAAGATTAAATCCAAGGTGATCAATTGGCGCCCCCCGATGACCTCAACAACTTTTATGCAGGTAATTTTCGTCATATCTAGCTATACTGACGAAATATCAGCCTGAAAATTTCCAGAGGCATTTGACCTTTAGATGTCACAACAACTCTAGTGCAAATTGTTTCGCTCTTTCCGAATCCGAAGTCAAAAATAGGGGTTCCTGTTTAAAAAAATGAGAGTTGACCTTCAAATGGCCTTCAAGGTCAAATCCAAGGTCACCAAGTGGTGCCCCCCCGATGACCTCAACAACTTTCATAGAGGCCATTTTCGTCATATCTCGCTATCCTGACGAGCTATTCAGGCATATCCATACTTTTGGGGCACTCTGTATGTATTTGAAATGTGCCTAACAAGCGACGGCGACAAATTGCGTGATGCTGCAGACGTGCGTGCCATACAACAAAAAGAGGTCAAATAGATTAATTCTTGTGACCAAATAATGAAAGGATTCGAAATGAATAAGGAAATAAGTTTTAATATAGATGAAATATTAACGTATTGCTACAAATTTTCATTAGGAATTAACTTTCCAGTTTGTTACAAAATCATTTCATCGCCCGAAAAGTTATGCAAACTTTCTTGAATTATTTATTCTGCTCAGGGAGGAAAAGCCTTGTGTTTTCCAATTTAAAATCATTTAAATATAAAAATATAATAAATTGGAAACAGCTTTCAATCAATAAAGGTTGCGTGGAATTTTAAAATAGAAATAAATGATTACCTATATGTTTTTTTGCAATACAAATATTCCAATTTTTAAACGTTTTATACATGTCTCATGTTCAGTGTTATAGACAGAAAACGATTTAAGTGTTGAAAGTGTCCACTATTCATGTCATTGTCTCTGTTCAACCTTTCTTGCAATTAAATGTTCGGATAGTTTGGGCAACCATTATTGGGAAAGTTGCAGATTTGTTTTTTTAATGAAAATCGCTAAAACACCAAAAAACAGTTGGAAAAATGTAAAATTTAAGATTTTTGTACGAAGGCGGAATTCTCGGAATTCCAAGATTAAAGTCGAAATTATGATTTCATTTGAAAAAATGTTCGTGTAGCGATGAAGCCATCCCCAATAATCACCACCACTCCCTTCTTCACTACCAACGTGTCATATCGTTTTATTCGTTTTTGTGATAGACGATTTCAAATATTATATTATTAAAGTTCTACTATATTATTTATATGCAAATATAGTATCAATTTTTTTCAAAATCACATGTAAGTAGTTTCCAAAAATCTTATCCAAAAACCAGTGAACATCTCATTTTGGAGATATGAGCTTTACTTGAGTTTTATAAGAACCATAATCATACGAGAGAAAATTCTATGAATTTTCAGGATAAAAGCTAACTAATAAATTGAACAAGACATTTAGAACGTGGGAACTAGATCAAAATAACGTGAAATTGATGAATATTTAACAAACAAAAAAAAAATATCGACTATTTTTTCAATATACTTGCTACTATTTCAACTCTCTCACGACGCAGCTCCTAAACTTTAACCTAATAACTCACTTTAGTTTCAATTCACGGTGGTGTGGCTATATTTGCTTCGGAAAAACATAAATGCATCCCTTTAAATCAGATCAGCAGACTTTCTGTCGAATTTCACTGCGAATTGTGTGCTGTATTACTTTCCAATACTATAATTATGACTATTTACCGATCACCAAGCGGTGACTTAAATATCTTCTTGGAAACAATTCCATCAGCGTTAGACATACTGCTAGAGAAAAATAAAGATATCTTATCATAACAGGCGATTTCAGTGTGCATTTTCAAACCAATAATAATGATATCTCCAAAGTTACTAATACACTCAATTCATATAACCTACATTTTTTAAATTCTGAAGAGACTAGAAATAGAAACTACCTTGATAACATTTTTGGTAACACAGATACTAATATATATAGAATAAAAACAGTTAACACTGGCGTATCAGGCCATTTGGGTTTAGTGTTGAATTTTAACACAAATAAATTAAATAACAAATCTGAAAGAATAACTTACAGACCAATAACAGATAAAGGTTTGTTTAATCTACATGAATCTTTATCTACTGTAAACTGGACGATTATTAGAGATAAAAATATCCCTTTGATAAACAAACTTGAATATTTCTTTCAGAGTATATTGCAGGCCGTGGAAAGTAGTTTCCCCATAAAATCAAAACTATTGAATAAAGCATCTTCTCATAAACTAAACTGGTTTAATGATGACCTCAGGCAGGAAAGAGAAAACCTCCACTTACTACAAGATATTTATAAAGTTAGTCCATCTGAGCAGTTCAGAGAGCTTATTAAGAACTGTAAGTATAGTTATAGAAATAATTTGGATAGAGCTAAAAGATTTGCGCAAAAGCTCAAACAACCCGCAAAAGGCTACGTGGAATTTGATAATAAAAAAAAAAACGAGTGTGACTCTGATCCTTGTATTCATCCCGGTACGTTCAATGATTACTTTGTGAACATTGTAAACGAGATAATAGAAGGTTTACCACAATGTGAAACAAATTATGATAGCTTTTTGGATAAAACAAAATTTCAAATTCCTACTAGCACCAAATTTCAATTTAGGGAAGTAAGTTACAGTGAAGTTTCTGATTTATTTTTTACAATTAATTATTTTTTTATTTATTTGCTTTTATCATGTTTAGAGAATATTATTTAGGTATTATGCAAATCACAACTTACACACTTTTTTTTCATAATAAATAAAAAAGTGTGTAAGTTGTGATTTGCATAATACCTAAATAATATTCTCTAAAGTTTCTGATATAATATCAAATTTAAAAAACAAACAGCAAAGATGACTATATAGTCCGGTGATATTAGGAAAATGTCTCGGAAAGTTTTGGGACAAGCCAAAAATTAGTCTACCCCCTACAGAATTTCCTCAGGAATTAGAAAAAATAGTGTTGACCACTCAAAATGGCGGCTTTAATGGTTATTTCACTTTTTGTAAACAAAATGAATTTTTCAACTTACTTGTTTGCTTATATCTTCGCTTCTAAAGGTCGTAGAAAAACGTTCGACCCGTCAATTTCTTCGTCATGGTTTCCCCTATAAGGTATGTATATGCAAAGAACGAATTTTTGATTGTTAATAACATTTTAAGACAAGAAATGAGAAAAAATTGAATTTCTTGATCGTCGAACTTTGAAGTACTGTAGAGACAAATATAAAATCTGCATGTTAATGATATTATGAGAAATAGTACATATTTTTACCCTTAATGAAATGCACTTTGTCCCGTTGCAAAATATTAATTATTTTTTTGCAATTAATGTATAAAAGAAATTCAAACTGTTATACTAAAAGATCATATTAATATTTTACAGTTCTGTTTCGGTAAAAACAATGTATTTGACGTACATTTACATAATCAAAAAGAATATTGCAAAAAAAATTTAATTTGCGACTTTTTTACGCAAAAAATCAATTTTGCAACTTAAATAAATGTAAATATCTCAGTGGATTTTGCATAAAATTTATTGCAACTAACGGCATTTTAATTGTCATAAAAAACACGAATTAAAAAAAAAAAATTGCTCCCATGCTTTAGAGCCGAGATATGAAGAATTCACGTTTTTTGCGATGGCGGCGAAATTTGAAAATATTTTTACTTGGAAATTTAACTGAATATGCCTCAGAGTGTATGTTATCACTTACAAAAAGTGCCATATCTATATATCTAGATGGGCCATGGAAACAAAAATCGAGAAAATTGCATCCTTGGTGCTCGCGCTCACGCTAGACGCCAGAACCCCCTCCCCCTTCTCTATTTTTTTCGGATTCCTGAGGATATTCTGTAGGGGGTAGACTAATTTTTGGCTTGTCCCAAAACTTTCCGAGAAATCGTTATTTTTGAATCTAAAATCACCGGACTAATAATATTAATATGAAAATCTTAAGGAAAATAAAATATATAATACTAATACCACTAACTGACTTGATTAATCTATGTATACGTAATAATATCTTCCCTGATGAACTTAAAATCTCCAATGTAGTACCCATACATAAAAAGGACTCCAAGGATGAGCCCTCGAATTTGGTCCGATTTCAGTGATTCCTTTTCTAGCTAAAATCTTTAAGATGGTGCTAAAAAAACAAATAACGGAACATTTTGAGCAAAATAGTCTTTCCAAACAATATCAATTCAGTTTTAGGAAAAATAATTCCACTACATTAGCTATTAGCTATCCTTAATTGATTTCATAAACAATGGTTTTGAAAAAGGTTTATACGCAATTCTTGAATCTTATTAAAGCGTTTGACTGTGTATCCCACGATATTTTACTAGATAAGCTAAAGTTCTACGGATTTGACAAAAACAGTGAAAACCTAATCGCCTCCTACTTCAGCAACCGTCATCAATTCGTTACCAGCAAAAGTAAAAGCTCGGCCTTATTACCTATAAAATATAGTGTACCTCGAGGGTCTATAATCGGTCCCATATTATTCCTTATACATATATCAATGATTTGCCCAGTTCAGCTGACATCCACTTTACTCTATTTGCTGACGACACCACTATCTTAAATCCTTCTTCCAACCTTAATAAATTAATAGATAATGTCAATATATCGCAGTCAAAAGCTGAGAAATGGTTCCTGGCCAATCAGTTGTGTTTAAATCAGACTAAAACTGAGAAAGTAATATTTAGCCTAAAAAATGCAAATGACATAGACAATTCTACTTTTAGTAATGCAATTAAATTTTTAGAGGCCTTCCTTGATACAAAATTATCGTGGGAACCTCAAACAACGCATGTATGTAAAAAAGCCTCGAAAAGTGTATATCTATTAAGGAGTCTGTCTTACAAAGTCTTACAAAAAACTCTCATAACTGCTTACCATGGATTAATACATACCACTCTTTCTTACGCAATTCTGGCCTGGGATCATGCCCCATCTGCCAATTCCGTTTTCTCATTGCAAAGAAAATCAGTTAGAGTGATCACTGGTCTGAATTATAGAGATGATTGCAAAAATGCATTTATTCAACTTAAAATTCTCACATTGCCTTGTACGTATATTCTTCATTGTTTAATGCACATAAAAGAAAATGAAAGCAAATATGCAACCTTCAGCCAATTACATAGCTACTCCACAAGAAGGTGTAATTCAATTTTGCCGGACTATCTGAGGTTAACTAAATCTAGGAACAGCATCAACTACTACGGAATAAAGTTTTTTTAATGTATTACCCACCCATATCGAACAGTCAAACTATAAAAAATGTAAAGAAACGGTGAAACGTTTTCTGCTCGGGCAAGCGTTCTATTCATTTGAGGAATTTCTATGTGCAGATTTTAGTCACTTTGATGTGTGTTAGTTCTCACCTTATGTACGCTTTTATGTATTTCGTTTGTTTTTTTATCTGTATTATAATAATTTTATGACATTTCATAACATCTTATGTAATATTCGACATTACTTCTTTTATTTTTTCTGAAACTATGCCTGGACTTGTGTAAATACTTATTGTATACTAGCACCAATAAACTATTATTATTATTATTAGTACTATATTCTAATTTTAAATATTTTACTAAAAGTCACTAAAAACATCGATTTTTTTGTAAAGCTTTCTTGAAATTAATTATAGAACCCTTCCTACTACAAAAGGGACGTCAAGGCACTACTTTTAATCCCAGCAGCGTTGTTCAATAATTGGATTTTAATGAAACGCCTAGGCATTGGTTGCTTGTACTAATACCTCTAGTATCTATATACAAAATTGTGTTTGTTTACGATACGCGATGAAAATATGTTTGCAAACTTTGATTTATGGTCGATAAATGTCATAAAATTCGCCATAAAAACAATTATAGATATTGACTGTTTATAAAAAGAAACACTGATATAGCTGGATGAAACGATACCTCTGTTTATTTTTTGCGCGTATTGATTATGATGGACGTCTGGAAGAAACAAACACTATTTTCTAGCTTGAAGGAAACTTTTGTAAAATAAAATACCGAGGGAACAGATAGCTTTTCGAGGTTCCCTGTTACCTGTCACTAGTAGATAGGAACTTTTTAACTCAAATGTTATCAATTAGTAGTCTTTTTTTAATTTTTGGAGGAGGTTTAATTTTATTTGAAACTCTTCTTCAGTATTTTGCGTAACCTTAACTACAGTAGTATAAATTTACTATTACACTAGAGACAGTTATTTAGCAACTTTCAGTATTTCTTTGTAGACAATGTTACACATTTGTTAACAAAATATATACCGTGCGTGTAATTGCCCATTAGGCATGTACATTCACGTAGCGCGAGATATATGACAACACAGCGCGGTAAACTCGTCGGAACAAATTTTATGCCCATTAAAACGTCGAATTTGTTTTTTACGTAGCCTCAACCAAAGCCAAGATATTTGAAAAAAACCCTTCTTAACACTCTTTACAAGATGGCGACAAACCCTGGTTGCGCAACGCACCGACAACTCATCAATACACTCATCAATGATCATCCCACCAAGCTCCAAAAGCTCGCTGACATCGGGTGGCTGTCGACCTCTTCGGACATACTAACTGGAATATCAAAATAAGTTTGCCTTATGAAAGTACACATTCTATTCTCATCGTAATGACGTCACGATGGGGATATTTCTTCAGTTTAACGCCAGGGGCGTGATGCTTCGCTGGAATCGCCACTAGTGTTATAATATAAAAGATATAGGTACGTAGATAAATACATTGCTGAATTAATAAATGAAGACAATAAGTTATTTATCTTGAGGCAATTATGTGATTTTTGGCACTTAAAATACAGGAACAGTAAAAATTTTAAATTGGCGTGAAATGAATGGCCATAATTTATTCTACTCCACATCGCGGTTATACAAGTTCCTCCTCATTCGACACATATTGTGGAAACCCAATATTTAATCGCTGCAGGTAAATAAATCACCAGCACAAAGCGAACATGAAAAATGATTATAATCTCCTAATTCATGACCGGGACCATTGAATTTAACTCCAGGAATAATGAATTCAATAGGCCCAGTCATTGTGTTTGGTGACAGTGGGCTTTTTTCGGTGTTGTTGCGGTTTTGTCGAACAGTGTTTTAAATAATGGAATATTCCCAGTGTACCAAGCGAGTTTCGTAATAAAAAGTTACCTTAAATCCTTTGTGTGTATAATGGCATTGTTGATCGTTAATAATGTTAAGGTAAAAGTTTGATATTTACCTGTACAGAATAGATAATATCTCAAAAGAAATTATTTTAAAATATTATTTCACTTAATATGGTAGTCAAAGAAAGCCTATTTTTTGTCATTGGCTTATGTCATGTTTTATTTCGTGAAATGATTACCGCAAATGCCACTTGAACTCTTAAATTTACTTATACTACTTTTCTCGAGTTTGTTGCTTAAAGTTAATGTAAGCCATGTAAATTGTAGAAATATATATCAATTTTTATACTTTTATATTTTGAATTTGTACATTGGTAGCTAGGGTCTTACAATTCAGTCAGACAGAAGATCCTTCATTAAACAAATCCCTGGTTACAAACAAAATGGATAACTACCACAGCTTTCTCTGCACATCCATTCAGAATCTACTTAGCAATAAGCTACTTGTATTTTATATTTTTAGAGAAACACTGTTGACTTTGACATTGACAACTGACAAAACTCGATGACATGACATTTTAAAAATTTTATTGTTTGTCACTGAAAAAGCATTTATATGAAAGTGTTGGATAAAATGTATTAGACACATGAGTTATTACATATAAGTCACACAAGAAAAGATTAGCTCGGGAGCCCGAAGGGCGAGTGGGCTAATTTTCTTAAGTGACATAACATAACATAACTCACAAGCCTAATAAATAACTATTATCTTCTTAGGAGTTAGAAGTTGTAAGAGTATTGTGACTTCGCAGGTTTCTATGGAAACAAGTCAAATTGTTGTATATTCCACTTACACGGACTCTCAGCAATACCCCGTAAGTTCGTTAAAAAAAAAAACACGAAGAATATATTTTTTCCATGAATAAAACATACAGCAATAATTCGACTGTAACCATTTGGTTTCATTCAGATCGGAGCACGTGTTATCGCAGTATTTTCCCCGACAGAAAATTTTACTACACGAATAACAAAGCTTGAACCCCAAATAGTGTAGAAATTGTGACGGAATATCAACCGCCAGACCGGATATTTAACTCTACGGCACCCTCTCGGTGCTCTTAACTTCGTTTTCACACCGGAAACAAAAGCTACCGAGATACGACTTTAAATCGGGGCTCACTAAAAGAATTTACTTATTTTTAAAAGTATTTCTCCAGATTGAGAACGTTTTGCGGAAAATTAAATTTGTTACGTGTAGCTGTCAACAGAAGGGTGATAACTTAAATCAAGTTGAAAATATTCCAGTCATAAATTCTTTGGTTGAATCCATAGTCCAATGCATTTAGATTTCGGAAATTCTCTGAACTCGCTAAGAACTTGAAAGGATATTTTGAAAAATGACAATCCAAATAGTTCATCGAATTAACCATTGCGCAATTTTTTTTTATTACAATTTTCATTAAGTATAATTCTTGTTTAAATAACTAAAAAGCGTGCTAAAAATCAAGATTAAAACCCGCCGCGTTTTAATGTTTGAAAACAATTTGAATAAGTTCAAATTTTTATTTATCTAACATATTAAATTATTAACAAACAGAACTATTCCAGTAAATATACAATTATGATTATTTGATATTTGAGTAGCACCTGCAGTGTTGAGGTCTACATATTTACTAGGTATAGGTATGAACATCAGAACATCTATAGCATTCACGTGCAATGTAGTGAAGTCAAATTAGGATTTTAATGCGAAAACTGCCGTGACCTGTCTGGTCTGGTTTTTCTGTTAGAGCATGTTCAGTGTGTCAACTTAAGTCCACAGCTCAGTTTTGCAGTTTCTGCGAAGTCGGCTTATTGTTTATTTAAACCCATTTGTTATTATTATTTAAGAAAAAAGACCAAGAAATGTGTACGATGGCTTAAATTGTAACATTCTATAAGTACTTTAAGATCAGGGAGAAAAACATTTTTTTTTTCAAAATTTAAACCCGTTTTATTACAGTTGTTTATAGCTTTCGAAACAAATTCAAGTAACTCTCTGATTTTTTTATGTAATCAAAAACGGTAGACTAGCGATGAAAGTAGATTAAAAAAGCCAACTTTTGAAAAACAAATTAATGCTCTACTTGCATTTGGAGCTGAGATACGTTAGTTTTTACGTTTAGGTCACTTATAAATAAACAAATCGATATTTCTTCATGAAATTTGGGCTGGTTATACTCCAATGCTTATTATATTGTTTTTGCTATTTGATGATAATCCAAAACTATAATTGTTGAAATAACATCGAGTAAAGTGGCTTTGAGAACATATTGGACATTTTCAATTTATTTATAACTTTTTTAATTTTTGTCATGGTAAATCAACCTAACTTGAACAACTTATGTTCATGTATACAGCTTTGTAAAACTTTTAATATCAGTGATACAATAAAAAAATATATTTCGGGACAAACTAGAAAATTATATAAACACACAATAAATAAATAAACATATAAATATATAAATAGTCAGACTGAGTAAAATTCGTTAACACCATACACAAGCACTTTTTTATCGTGTTTTTAAACGTAAATAGGCTTTTACAATTTTTCAAATCAATGGAAAATGATTATAAATTTTACATCTGTTGTAAAACACACTTTTTTGATGATGCTGTATGCTGATGAGAAATCAAATCAAATTGTGGTGTGTTTGATTTGTAAGAAAAGTTTATTTGTTTTTAAAAACATAACAGCATATTTCATAAATATATATAGGCAGAGTTAGTATTTTTAAGGCTTAAAAGGATTCTCTGCACGATTTTCGGGAATGTAAACTCTCCATAATGCTAATGACACGCTTTTGCAGAATAAATGCCCGACGAAGTTCTCAATCCCCACAGCATAATTCCATACCGTAAATGGGAATGTATGTTGGAGTAATAAAATGTCAATAAAGAACCTTTACCGTAGTGATTTTTTAAGTTGCGTATACCGTAACAACCTTTACCGAACTTCACACATAAACTATCTATGCGAGCAGCCCACGTCAAATTTCGGTCGTACATGACACCCAAGATTTTAGCAGAATCTGTTACTAAAAATTCGTCGTTACCGTTTTGCTCGATGTTGATAAAATAATGATACTGTAGTTGTTTTTTCTTTATTAAGTATAAGCCGGTATTTTTTACTGCGTGAGGACTTTTTTGAACAACTAGTATCAGCGTAACAAGTAATATAAACGTTGTATTTGCTTTGAATGTATAATGCAAGATCGCTGTCAAAGATAAGGTAAATAAATGGCCCCAGCGTGGAGCCTTGTGGTACACCGGCATTTACTAGATATTTATTGCTCTTTGTTCCATTCACATGGACTACTTGCGCTCGGTTTTTAATAAAGCTGGATAAAAAATATAAAGCAGGACCTCTAATACCATATCTAAACAACTAAATAAAATCATCGAGAAGGCAATTTTCCTTTTTGAGTGGCTAATAAACACACTCGCGATGGAAACTAAATTAGAAACAACGCTCAGCTCTATCATAAAGCGAGGAAAAAGTTACAATGATGTGATATCCGATAATACATTTATGGCAGTCCTTGAATTTCAACGTTACGAACTGAGAGCCCTTGAAGGATGCCGCTCTTGACCCCACTCCACCTTTCGAATCGGATGAAATTGAATTCATTTTCGAATTGATTACTAAGGCATATTCGCGTTTCAATTATAATTTAAGATTAAAAGAAAATTGCCGAACGGCTCTCTGCGATGTAGCCTAAATTCGATTCATCTTTATAAATATTTATGGCTACAATAATTGAATGTGTGGCGATCATTTAGTGGTTTCCGTTATCATATTAATCAAGACTTCTTTGGTACATCGTACTAATCGCTTTTCTCTCCACAGGACGTTCCAAAAGTGGACGACCAAATGAAGTAAGGTAATGGGATAAGGGAGATCATGTCTTTATTGTAAACATACAAGTTGCAAAATTTACATAACATAACATAAACATAAACACACCACAGATAGTAGACAACCCCCAAATCCATAGCCAAGGCTGTGCGGAAGGGGGTTACACATTTGGAAAACGCAGACATACATCCACACCCACCGGTGTTGTCAATATCGGGGCTGGGGATCGAACCCAGAGAGCGATAGGCAGTCGATCAGCATATTCCCCACTCAATACGCCTTAACCGATTGAGCTACAAATGGCGAAGTTCAGAAATAATTACAATAAACCCCCTGCTCTTTCACTTAACCAGAGAATTGACAATATACAGGCAGGAGAATTGACAATATACAGGCTGTCTATTTTATCAGGGCCCTAGAGAATATCCCGCTTAATATTATTCGTACAAAAAAAAGTTTTTACAAAAATTTTGCCAATTTTTATAAGTTGCACATTGGTATAAAGATATTTGATGTCCATGACCTACTTTAAGAGTGTTTTGTTTTATCATGCTTCACCGTGGCATGTAAGACGTTATTTGAAAATCTGTATTACTGGGAAACATACTCTATTTAATAACATCATTTGCTGCCTGTTTCGGTATTTTTTTTAACACTCTGAAGAATAAATCTGGAAATCCAGCGGTTCTGAGTAGTTTAAATAATACCTTGTTAATACAAGGCTTTGTTTTGTAAAAAATATTCGTCTTAAAAGTTTTTTCGCCATAACTCTTAAAGTAGACCATAGCTTTCATATATCTGTAAACCGTTTTGATGCTTATAAAAATCGGCATAATCATTGTAAAAACATTTTTTTCAGAAGATTAATATTTAGCGAGATATTTTCGAGGGTCCTGATAAAACGATCAGCTTGTATGTGGTTATTCAATTGTTAATGGCTCAAAGGATAATTAAATGTTTGTATTTTTCCCTGAAATCGCGTAGTGCGTAAACTGCGTAAACTAAAAAATGTAAATTAAATTATTTTTTAGTAGATTTTAAAAATATTTAACTTAAAACAAAATCATTTTCACGAACTCTGTTTTTTCTTCTTTTTCTTTCTTTATCAGCCCATACGCTTCCACTGCTGGACATAAGCCTCCCGTAATTATTTCCACGCCAATATCAATTGGCAGTGATGGCGGTCTCGGATGTAGACCTGGACTGGCCTCGAAAGGGACGGGCGAGATTACTTTTCAACAACCCCACTCACAAATGTGAGCGGTATTGAGGATTTCGTCCGACCTCCCCTGATCCTGGCTGATGGACCTTGCTGGCTAAGGCCTCTTCTGGGGCTCTTCTGTCTAGGTGTTCTTTCTTCGCCAGCTTGTCACACTCGGGGGTAGTCAGGGTTGAGCTGTGTAGCCGAGGAAGTGCAGGCCTAAGTGCTTTCGTAGCACTTTCAGCCTACACGGAGCATAGGGGACTACAGGTACTAGACGAGTCTTGTCCGGTACCTGCAGTATAGTGGATGGTTGGCTGTTCGTCATGTTTCTTCTGGTGGTTTCTTCATCAGAGGTGGAATGGTTCGCATACTCACCAGTTATTCAGTAGTTGTACCCTCGGTCTCTTGTGCCTCGGAGCATCGTGTTTCCACGAATGTCTGACGTGTGCTATATTAATCCAATTTGGATGAACTCGATTCAGGTTATCTGTCCATCTGGCTGGTGATTGTTCCCTGTTCCGAAAAGTGTCTTGTCTCGATCTCCACTCCAATATCCGCTTCGTCCACCTGTCATCCCTTATTCTTACGACGTGTCCCGCCCAGTTACACTTCAGATTTGTTATTCTATCAGTTGTATCGGCAGAGATGGAACTTACAGTGTTCCATCTCTGCCATACGACACTTTTGTCAACATGTCCAACGTACCTTTTTGTAACCCTTCCTTTCTAAGATACATTATTGCCTATATCATTATCTCTCTTGCAGCCGGGCTATTCCCATGTTATGAGTTTAGCATTGACATATTTAGCCCTTTAGTGTTTGTGTTTGCGTGGCTCTAGAAAAAGACGTAGCTATGACAATTTCGTTATAAAGAAAGAGATAGTTACAACATGTAGATGTCTGAGATTGAATACGAGATGTTGACAACATAGTTGTAACTGAATATCTGCTTCTAGTTCTTCTTTGGATCTAACACGTATTTGGCACCTTGTCTCCCAAAGACACTCCTAGCATGACGCGTTCCATTTCCCGTTGAGTTACCCGGATCTTATTCACTGTCGCCTTGGAAAGTGTTAGAGTCTTCGTACCCTAAGTCAGAAGTAGCGAAACACATTGGTCGAACACCTTTCGCTTAAGGCAAATGGGAAGGTCTGATTTGTCAGTTTTCCAAATGCGGCCCTATTCTACGCCCAAGTGTACAGGTCTGATTATATCTGTTTAGGCGGATTTCATGGCCCAAGTACTTGTATGATGTCTGTTCAACATTCATTCCTGCTACAGAAATGTTTTCGCTCAGTACCAGGTTGATCATCACTTGAGTTTTTGAGCTACTCATTTTCAAACCCATTTATAGGGAGGTTAATAAAGCCTTTCATACATTTCTTTAGTATGGTCGACGCTATCTGCTATTATAATGTTACCCATCCCCTCGAAATTTGCGCGTTTGCACACGTATTCCAAGAGTGTGGTAAATAGTTTTGGTGAAATGGTATCGCCTTGGCGGACTCCTATTGAATGTAACTCTGTTATCTTCTGACAAATAAAAAAATTGTTTTGTGAACACTTTGTTCATAAAAAAATTTAATTCATAAGTGACATTGACAGAAAAAAAATGTACTGGGCAAAGTTGGCCAACTATCAGAAAAAGTTGTCCATTTAGTGCAGATTCTTACATGGTATAACAATAGAGTTAGTCAGAACAGATTTCTCTTATCATTTTTTTTTACAATTAAGTTATTTGTTAAAAAATGCATTTTATAAAATTCGGGAGTAAGCACATTAGTAGCTTTTCGTGTTTTTTGCCGCAACTCTGGCTCGGTCTGGTTTTCTTTCACGTAGACCAGTTATTTAATATAACCATATAGAACAAGTCAAAGGGGTTTAGGTCAGGTAACTGTTGTGGCCACTGGAATTGTCCCTTCCTTTCAATCCAGAGATTTTCGTATTGTCTGTTGAGGTACCGTCTCACTACTAGTGCATATGAGGAAGAGCTCCTTCGTACTGCAGCCACATTTCTTGACGTGTTTCTAGAAACTATGTTTTGAAAACTAATTTCAAATTCGTCTTCTACAACCCCAAATGAAGAACGTGGAGTAGTCCTATTTTCTAGGTTTTTTTGCTATGTTTATTACTATTGCTTATTTTGTTAACACAGATTTCATTGCAAATTTGTTTAGTTTCTATTTTGTCAGATCAGATAATAAGAAAGTTATTAATTACTTATATTTTAAAAGTTGGCTTCTTAATTTTTATGATTTATAATTGAATAGAACTCTTGTGAAATATTATTTATAATATATTTTTCTAGTATACATTTCAAAATAATACAATATCGAGCGATGGAGACACCGAAGACATTATAAAAATTTACATTTATGTACCTATATAAAAATATATAAAACTATATTATAAAAATTTACATTTGTGGAGTAATGAATAGTTACACCGAAGAGCATGTTCTCTCTAGTTCCTCTTTGAACTTCATCATTTACACGCCCGTACTTTTAAAATCTCTTACAATAATTCTGTGCTTAAGCTTGATAAATATTTAAGTTTTCGAAAAAAAAAGTAATATTATTCTCCTCTCCGAATTCGTTTCGTTGAATAGCAAGAAACTTAAACTAATCTCAGGATTAGATTAGAAAACTTCTTTTAAGAGGGGCTACCGGCTCCGCTGATGGAATACTGAATTACAAGTGGCAAAGAAACGAACAAAAAAGGAAAGTAATTTTATTATGGGAAAAGAGTTCAGAGAAGATTTCCTACAAGCTGTTAGAAAAATTTATCGCGTGAGAAGGTTCACCGTCGATAATATTTATTTTTTATTTGCCCAGACAGACCAGACATTGCGAAACTTGCGTTAATGGAAGCGGCTGCAACAATGTGGTAGCTATGAAATGAGCGAGATAGAAATCACAACTTTACTAAGCTGAATCCAACCGAACAGCCTGATAAAGCACTGGTCACTTTACTCGAGGCTCTTTTCGCCGTTCACATTAACATCCTCAGGTGATTGCATGTCAGAAGTATTGACAAAGAGTGACCCCAAAAATTACCCATTTTCTCGCCCTGGAATTTTGTTTCAAACTAAGTGCTACATCATTGTTAATGATGAGAACATCCTGAATAAAAAATTTCAAGATGAGCATATCTTTGGTTTTTGAGATATGAGGGATTAAAGTTGTGATAAGCACATTTATATAAGCGATCTCGCTGTGAGAATATTACATTAAAGTAAATTATATCACAAGGATAATAAAGGGCGCTCTCCATAAAATTAATGTCCAAATAGTCCGTTTTCAAACTTCAAGTGAATTTTATAAGAAGGTGGTGGTGCGAGGGGGTGAATATCAGTAACATTGCAATCGGTGGCCTCGTTATTCTTTCTCATCGCTCTAGAGAAATTCACAGAGGGTGGAAATCTGAGCAATTTTATAATCAATGTATTGTATAAAAAAAATTCTGACATAAAGGCAAGTATCCCAAACCCCCTTTCCCAAACGCCATAGTCTAGAGGTCCGTATAAGTGGATTTTATGAGAGGGTAAGGATGCGAAGGGATGAATATCGGAGCAATCTCGGGAAATGTTAATTTTTGTATAGTTTGGAGTACAGAACATGAATATGGAGTGAATCCCAGGTCACCTCGCTTACTCATCACCCAAAATCTCTTCTATAAAGGGTGGCTTATATAAGAATAAATTGCATGAATACCAATAAATCGTGGGAAATGTTGGAGTTTTCATTGTTTCAGTTCCAGAATAGACTCTTGAGTGACGTTGATCTCCCTTATTCTCACTTGGTACCCAAAATCATCCCTAAAAAACCACCTCTATATGATAAAATGTACATATGCCAGTTTTTCAATTTTTCTTCTCAGAATACCTCTTCTTCACATTTTCAAATGATCTCCTCACTAGCTCTCTTTTATGTTCTTCGTGTGTGTCTCTTTTCATAGACCAACAGTAGTCGGCCATCATGTGGAAGGTGGGATACCTTCCTTGATACCGCTTCTCCATCTCCGAAATATCCTGGTGAAAGCGTTCGCCTTGCTCTTCACTGTATTCATCCAAATTTTCTGGATGGCGGACAACTGTTGGTCTATAAAAAGAGACACACACGAAGAAAAAATAGGGAGCCAATGAGAAGATCATTTGAAAATAAGAAAAAAGGTATTCTAGGAAAAAATGATTTAAAAAAAGTTCTTATTCTTCAGTCAAGCTGCATTAACTTTTTCGTGCAATAAATACACGATTTATTGGCATACATGTCCATTTTACTATGTAGGGATGATTTCGGGTAAAATAAATATTCTGGAATTGAAACAGCGAAAACTCCTACATTTCCCACGATCGATTGGTATTCATGCAGTTTATTTCATATCCTAAAACCACCTCGTCATGATATGAGTAAGAGAAGTGCACTCAGTCACTTCAGATTCATGTACTGTATTCCAAACAATAAAAAACTTTAACATTTTTACGATTTATTGGCATTTATATACTCTTGCTTGTACAGGGGAGGTTTTCAGCACATTATAAGGGTAGTTTTCCAGTAACTATTCAGGAAGATGACTGCTGAATATAAAACATTTTCCCTTCCCACGTTTTTCACCATTCATTTACATCCATTCATTGAATCTTGATCTATGCGACGGTTTTTTGTGGGGCTATGTTATTTATAACATTTGTTAGATCCAAATTGGAATACACCTCCATTGTTTGGAGTCCCAGTTATAATGTCTATATTACCACACTTGAGAAAGTACAAAGACGTTTCTTCTAATCGGCAACATTTATCCTGGAAGGCAACTATCCAATTAGGGGTTATTTTTGAACAAATTTGGCATGTGTAGGGTGTAGTCTACATAGAAGACGGATAATGTGTACTATAATGTCCATATATAAAATCATCAACAACGAAATCAACTGTCCCTCTATTAACTCACTAATTAAATACCGAGTTCCCATATTGTCCGTTAGAACAAGTAACATTCTTATCACACCTACACCTCGAACTAACATCTTAAGCTCATCTCCGTTGCATCAAATCTGTTTAAACTACAATAACATAGAGCAAAGGTTGGGTATTTTCAACTGCAATATTTCTGACATAAAAAGAACTTAGGTAATTGTTTAACAATTATTTCTCCCTTCCTATCTTGCTTATTTCGCTATGTTTATTATGTACAAACGTTGTATTGTGTATATTTTTATGTTGTATGAATTGTCATTTACACATTCAATTGTCCTGAACCACGGCTTTCCCGATTGTTTTTGCATTGTGAAGTCTGCCCTTATTGATTCGTTGACGAATGGTAAAAAAATACTTCTATCGAAGCAGAGCTATGGTAAATAACTATACGAATTTATATTTCAGTTTTTGTTTGTTAAAGGGGAGAAATTCCGGCTGAACACGGTATCGCGTACGTCTAAAATTGGAGTCGCATCAATAATGAATCCGCCATTGCTCAGGTCAACTTTCAAATTATTCAAACGAAGGTAATTCTGTTTTCGGCACAATGTTGAATGATAAATAAGAAGGCGAGTATTTGTTAACGGCACAAGAAACTTTATACAAGTATGAGATACGAAGGGCTTTCATTTCAGATCAGTGCCAGGATACAAATACTTTCATGTACACAGTAAGAGATAAGAGTATAGTAAAAGCCTTTGCGCTCTATGTGCTTCATGCTCTTATTGAGGAAATTGTTTTGTGTAACGAATTTTGTATACCCGTTGCAATGTCGTGGTTTATTTGTCGAAATATTGAAAGTCATTTTATATAGATCTCTAAATGAATCTTGTTTCTGTTTGGACAAAAGTGATAAACGTGTAATAAATCATTACTTGGCCACTTTAATTAATATTATTCACTCTACAGTAATTTAATTTTATTTATTTTTGAATTTTAAAGCTTAACAGATTACGAAAACCAATGACATGGATTAAACAGCATTTGCAATGAAGAATAAAAATAATAAGAAATAAGCTGATGCCAAGTGGGTTCGATTTCCACCACTACTGGAATGGAGGAAAGGATGCACGAATTGGTAAGAATTATTTGCACCATTTTTGACGATTTTGTCATTCTATTGTGGCTTCCCAAATACGATAAAACTATGTTTTTTTTAAATATGTAAAGCTATTACTTTCATTGTATTCCCTACCAACTTAAAACATATGAAATGTCACCTTTGTTGAATCAAAATGTTCTTGTTGTGGGAACCTGAGTAGAAATAGTAGAAGTCTGTTGTTAATTTTTCCTAGATCAACTGTTATGGAGGAAACCAATTTGAAGTGCAATTTTTATATCCCGCTGACTTGAAATACATGAATGACCAGTTTGATGTGAAGTGGTGGGTGGATCAACTAATGGACTTGGAAGAACGTTAAATGAGCCAGGATCAGAGAAGATTTACTCGACCAGCCCTTTTTCTTATAATGATTTTCGCGGTCGACGCCATCCCACAGATATTTAAAACAAGAAAATCTGAGGATTGCTGAGGTAGCAATATTAGTAATATCTTTCAATCTCCATTGATTAACCATTTATGTTTAGAGCATTTGATTTTTTACAATACTTGTGAAAGCTTTAAATAAGCAAGGAGAAACCTTCAAATACATAGAACAGAAATATCCAAGTGTTTCATATGCAAAGTTAAATGAAGGAATATTTGATGGACTTCAAATACGTACAATGCTCAGGGATGAAATTTTTATAACAAAAATGAGTGATACAGAAAAATCAGCTTGGCTTAGTTTTAAAGAAATTGTCGCTAAGCTAGGTTGCAATATGAATCTGAATCTCTACTTCTTAGATTCTCATATTAATGACTTTCCTGAAAACTTTGGGGATTATAGTGAAGAACAGGGAGAAGGATGCCACCAGGACATTATGGAAATGGAGCGGCGTTATCAAGTAAGATGGGATATAAATATGATGGCAGATTTTTATTGGACGTTAAAACGAGAAGTAAAAAGAGTCAAACGAGCGCGAAATCCACTGCATAGAACTTTTGATAGTAAAAGAGTTCGTTACCACAAAAAAGAATAAGATTTTTAACTCTTTGACACCCAAACTCTCTCAACGCTTTTAAAAACTTTAAAAGGTATCTTGAATTACTACTTTAAGTGTTAAGATGTTTTCGTTTGCATTCGTTCATTTTTTTGACAATATTGTAGATTTAAAGCTATTATTTTGAGGTAGAAAATTCTGGTGAAAGCCGACATCAAGTTCGTATTCAGCGTCTCAAATTACATGGGTATACAACGTTGACGTTTTTATAAGTATTTATTTTCTTCTTTACAATGTTGTAGATTTGAAGCTATTTTTTGAGGTTAGAAAATTCTGGGGATTTCCTGGGGGAACTTCGACATTGGATTCGTATTCAGCGACCCAATATACATAGGAATACTATATTTTGGTCGTTTGCATATCACTTTTTTTCTTTTGTGTGGCTGTATAATTAATTATGGTTATACAGGGTGTAATCAGTTTCATGTCATTAAAAAAAACTGGTAATGGGGACCGACTAGACAAACAAAAAACCTTTATGACGTTTTCCTCTAGAGGCACTTTGAAAAAACTGACTCTGGTCAACAATTTGAATATTAGGGTATTAAACATTTGAGAACCACTGCCTTTCTGGGTCAATGGACGTGTAGTTCCCTTTAAATTGTCATAAAAAAAGTGCAAAGATGACCGACCGACTCGTTCTCGCCGGCACGCGGCGGCCCGCGGTTTCAAAGCAAAGAAGGGCGGCACCTTTGATGAGCTCCTCAATGAAACCTATTATAAAAATGTAAATAATTCGTTATCTCTTTATGCAGAATTGCAAGCAAATGACGGGCGTAGAGATTTAAACACAGCATTTCTTTACATGTGTGTTTTTTTTAATTTAGAACAAAATATTGGAGCTTTTATTGGTGTTTATAATTTTCCAGATTTAAATGTGGTTTATTAACATTTGTAACCTAAATGAGTGTTCTGGGTTAAAAGCTTAAAAAATGAGAAATTGTTGCTTAACATTGGGAAATAAAAAGTTAGACGTCTGAGATACGATAACAGAAAACAATTGTGTATTTTAAGTTAGGAAAAAATCTGATTTATTTAACGAATTGCCGATCAGGTATCGAAAACTAAAATATACGTAATAAATCTAGAACTTACCAATAAATTTGTTGATTTACATAAATTGTTCGAAATGGCTTCCGTCTGCATCAATACACTTTTCGGCACGTCGAATTCCGTTCAACATATTTGGTAAATTAGGATCATTTTGGTTTCTCTATGGTTTCTATGCACATTAAAATACCAACTAAACTATCAACTAACGTTGAAACTTGGTCCAAAATCCAAAAAGCAACACAAAAAGAACGAGCAAGCAGTGTCTGTACGTAATCAAGAACTTAACGACTTGAACGGTAAGTCAATAAAATAGATCTTAACTGTAAATACGTGGCCCAAAATTCAAAAAGAAGAAAAACAACGAACGGGTTGACGTGTGTACTTAACGAAGTGCCCACAGAAACTAAAATATTGCACAAGAGGGAGTATAGTTTTCTTCAGATCTACTAAGCACTCAGAAAACGCCGACGTCTTTCACCTTTATAGCACCGCTAAAGACCTTACCTTACCTACTTTTAAAAAGCTTTAAAAAAGTGTGATTATCAACTTGTGTCCTCGCCGATGCGCGGTCTCTAACAAAAGAGCGCGTCACTGAAAAAGCCGTATTAGCTTATTTGATGGTTAGAGACGCCGACACACGCGAAGATAAAAGCCTATCCCAACATTCCAGCAGTTCTCAAACAATATTATTGAAAATTTCCGATTTTTTTTTTTAACTATGGGTTTTAGACCCCATGTTATGTAAGGTTTTTTTGTTCGTTTAATCGTTCCCCACTACCAGTTTTTTTTTATGGCATGAAACTGATTACACCCTGTATTTTTTTGCCTGTTGGGCAAATAGAGTATAAAATGTAGATTTATTTATCAAAAAAAGTTGTTTATAAAAGTTTTGTTTTTTAAAGAGTTCAGTAGAAATGGTCTCTTGCATTTTTCCCTATAGCTCTCCGGTCTCTCCACTCTTATCTTAGACTTTCTTATAACCGTCTTTCTGCTCAAAATGCAATTTGTAATCGTTTTTACTCCGGTTATTTTATTATGATTCATTATGGAATCCTAATTAGCTAAAACGTCTTAGTGAGGGCTTTACAAAATGAATAATTCTACTATCTCGCACTGAATTTAATTACTTTATAACAAAGAAATATCGGACTAGAGTTACAGCATTTTCATCCGGTTGCTTCAAGATATGAAGTATTTACTTGTTTTTTGTCTGTACATGCCTGCCGTTGCTAGTCGACAAACTGCAGGCGAGATGGTGCAAATTTAATTTTGCTCGTAATAGAGCGCGTTCTTGGATGAAAATGAAAAAGAACGCTTAAGTAACCATACAAGATGAAATTGAAAAGGATTAGAAGGACATTTAATATTCGATCATTTTATCCCTCCATTTTGAAGAAGCTCAATAGTCAAATTATATAACAGACTCGAGAAAAATTCAAAAAATAATTTTTTTTTTTTTTAACAGAAGAAATGCGAATAAGAGATATTTTTTCGATGTCATAGATCGACAACCACAAAAAAATCGCTGCCCAAGGAATCACTACTTCCACATCCACATTCCCTATCCAAGTCACTCACAATGAAAAAACTTTGTATGTGGAAATAATTGTTTATGGCACTTTAATAATATAATATTTGAAATCCTCTACCCCAAAAACCTAAGAAACGATACCCCACATCGGTAGTGGGGTGGGGGTGGGGTGGGGGTGGTGATAGGGGAGTGGTAGTGGGTAGTAGATGTGGATGAAGTAAAGAAATATTTTGAGGTTTCTGGTTCTTGTACATACATTAAATCAAATTTTTCTTCATCCCCTTAATAGGGGGGTGGGGGTGGTAATGGGGGTGGCTAATGCTAAATTTTTTTTTGAGACCTTAGCTTCTCTTGTGTATACTAAATACCAATTTTATGGACTCTTACCTGCTTGATTTACCCATTTAAAACAAATTTACCCCAATTTACCCCCCAACCCTTCGTCGGAACAACATGAAAATATAATCTAGTTCCAGATCTCGTTAAAGTACATACGTGTACCAAATTTCAAGTCAATATCTTAAACGGTTCCAGAGTAAACGTGCGCACAAAAAAAAAGTTACAGACAGACAGACAGACCGACAGACAGAATTTTTTTTTCGCTCAAACTTAAAATCTCGACGTTTCATGACATTTTAAGCCTATTTGAACAATAAAAATTTTTAAAATTTTTTTTGTCGTTACTATACTTCCACTGGATGTGGAAGTAATTTGCCTTTTATAATCCAGAAGACCCATAAACTTGGGCTGAACTCAAATGCACTCACTATCTTATAACTACGTAATCAAGTTCTAACGGTAATTATTCGAGTATTGATTTTAAAGAGTCAAATTTTTATAAACTCCAAATCTGAGAGAGCTGAGACCGCCCAAAGCGGCCTCCTTAACAGCTCTCCTCAGACTCTACTCGCATTCTTTATTTCCCACGTGAAACCTCTAGACGGTCGGTTATGCGCCGAAGTTAAATTCTTTCGAAGAGTTTCTAGTACTACAGGGTCGGACTAAAACATCTTTAGGATGGAAAATAGATAAAAAGTAATAAATTTGGTAATTTGAAGTAATAATTGCTAGATATCAAAAATGGACCGTTACACTACATGGATATTTCAAATGTACTGACTGATTTTAGTGAGATTAAGTTTGAGGGAAATCACAGGAAATCAAGAGGAAACCTAAGGGAAATCAAGGAAATCATTGCAAAAGGGGAAATCTGGTGTACAAATTCTGGGTGGCGGTTTGCCCTTCGATGATTTTAAACTTAGAACGTAGTCAACAACAGTGCCGCTTCGGTAAATATACCTGCTAATTTTTTTAAAAACATGGCGCTCATTTCTTGGTCCACTGTCAACACATTCATACTGTAGTATTTTTCATATTTCGAATATTTATGTTGTCAGCGGTACCCTTTCTGGTTATCCAGTTGAACCGATCTTTGAGAACAGTTTTTTTTTATCTATTTATTTAACGTCGGCCTATTTGCGCTACCAGGGCCTATCACCGACGCCAGGAGACGAGCTACCCCCAACCTGTAAATTTTGCCGAACCTTTAGCTTAAGAAGAGTTGGGATCTTTTACTTGCCTAACATTTAATAGACAAGGGACCGCCTGCTTTACATCCCCTCCGAAGGATGGTATATCCACTACGTAATCCTCGTCTGAAATTACGTAGCTTCCGCGTATACACTGATATAGAAGCCGTTAGAAGGTGGGACGAGAACGCTGTATTTCCCAAGATGGGTCACCCATCCAAGTACTAACCGCGCTCGACGTTGCTTCAACGGAATATCGACTGACATTCACATTGAAGTCGCCTCTGCGCTCGCCCCTTGAGAACAGTTTTTTTTTCATAAAATGCAACAATTCCGGAAAGCACTATACAAAATTTCTAGGTCGAAAAATTACCTACACCCACCCTATTCTAAATAAAACATGCTTACATTCAGGGCCGGATTAAAGATTGGCACACCTCTAAGGCTAATCATGTATCTTATTCATAATGGGGAAAACAATTGACGAGCGGGGAGGAGAAATATGAAAAGAAAATTTGCTTCGTCCAGGTTTCAAAATTGATGAGCGGGGGGGGGGGGGGGCAAAATATTGTTTTTTTAATAAGCAGAGGCGCAAGAAGCTTACGACGCCCCTATGCCCTAGCGCACCTCCCTTTAGGCATGATCGCCCCTAAAACGGACCAATATATTTGTCGGATTATCCAAGGGCTTATACATTTCATAAACAGCTGGATATTTCGTTGTGTACTTTTTTTAATTCAGGCTCTGTGGACAACCACAGCGTAGGTCGGACGTATATGATAGTGAAATCGTGCAAGATAATTTGAGCACGTCGATATATCGGAAAAAGG
Source organism: Rutpela maculata (assembly GCA_936432065.2). Lineage (NCBI taxonomy): Eukaryota > Metazoa > Arthropoda > Insecta > Coleoptera > Cerambycidae > Rutpela > Rutpela maculata. Next base: position 7,757,435 of record OW386292.2, read on the forward strand.
CACGGCAGCTTCGACGGGTCACTGCCGCAATATGGCCGGGTATAATCGTGTAATCTAAAACGTAATCTAATCAGTATTGCCAACTCGCCAACTACCAAGCAGCACTTTACTCTATTTCGATGCAGGGTAAGCCTGGAGCAGGGGATGGGAAAACCGGTTAATACATTTATTTCGTCCCTAATTGCCATTAATCAATAAATTAATTTAATTATCCAGGTAATTTTGAGTATAAAATGATTGTTATATAACGGAAATAGTATTTTATGTGCATAAAGTGATCCGTTTTTAAATGGACAGGAATTTTAGCTACAGATGTAAATTTAAACGAGTTTAAAAAAGCTCTTTACTACAGCTCTTCTCAAACCATCAAATATTTATAACATTATTTATCAGTAAAATGTATCCCAACTAACCCAAATTATTTTATAACAGCTATAAGAATATCTACAATTACCATTGTATAAGAGCAAAAGCTTCTTAAGTAATAGCCTCTATAAAGTATCTGAAAAAGCTCTTATGGAGAAGCAGAGTTACAAAATTCTTTTAATTGCTGCGAAGCGTCTTAAAGAATAATTCGATTGTTTTCGCGGTGATTGTATCCATTTATAGTAATTGTTACACCATTTTATATACATTTTTCAACTTTTTGTTGCATAAATGCTATAACAGATTGTTTCGTAGAACTATGTAATTCTTTATGTAGCCACTTTAGCCACAAAGTCCTTATGTAGAGTAAAAACCATTGTGAATTATTCTATAATTATATTCTATAACTCCTTATAGTTATTATATAGCTACATGTGCTTCTTTGTTGTATAAAGACTGCCGCAGGCTTTGTTATAAAATGATTCAGTTCATTATGCAGTTACTATACAGTCGCAAGCACTCTTAGCTTATAGAAACCGATCGTGGCTTTTTTTAAGAACAAAAGAAAGAAAGAAACATTAAGAAAGCAAGTTTTATAACAGCTTTATAACCAGCGCTTATGTAATTGTTATAAAATATAAATATTCGCATAATTACCTAAATTTTAAAATGTATATAAATTACCTAAAGCTCTATAAGAGATATATCGGGTACCTTTATAAGGGGATAATAGAGTTTTTTAAAATGGTTTTATAATTATTGTAAGAATATTATTAGGGCGCAAACTATTGCAGAGAGGTAATTAATTCACAATAGTGTTTTAATAAAATATAAAAAACATTTTTTTCACCAAGAAAAAAATTATACGACAATTTAGCTGAATATGTGACTTGGTGAACGCTGATTGCATTAAAAATTGAAAAGATCCACTAAAAATCATAAATTGTCGGTAAAAAAACATGGCAAATTACTTATATTAATTTATTCCCTGCTTGGATTTATTTTAGTGTCAGCTCTACTCTGAAAAGCCTGATTATTACCGCGCCTTATTCCTTTCGCCCAGTTGATCCGAACTAAGGCACCATCGTCGCTAAGTTCGTTTTAAAATCCATCATTAATTTTAAGCGGTATAATAAGAAAACGTCCACCATGAAGGATGTTCAGAGTCTGAAACAGACTTTTATGAAATCCTCTTAATATTTCGTTAGTTCAAGTTGGAATTTGTTTGAATAAAAACTTTAACGACTCTCTGATTTATGAGGAATTCCAGCTTTTCTGAAAGGATAGAGGGACCAGGATGAATCTGCAGTGTGATCCATTCTCCCTAGAAAATTAATCCTAGACGTCGTTCATCGGCACTGATGGTTCTTATCGATTTTCAATTAAAAAGGAACTTCTACGTCGGAAATACTATTGGCTAAATACCTACCCCTCAGTATATATGTATACTAGATGCAAATAATTTTAGAACATTCTACAAAATACTCAGCATTTTTTTTTAAATAAGTTTATTATTTAGTGTTGTATTTTTAATTTTAACATCTCCCGATGATGACAGCTTGATTAGCGCAATGCTAACAATGCATTATGAAGTATTTTTGTAGAATACCATCATAGGTTACAGCCCTCCGGATGTACATTTTATTTACTAAAAAAATTTTGAAAAAAAAAATGAACCTCCTTCAAAAAATAAGTCGATTAAAAATACATTTGATTTTGCTGTTTTTTCAATTTTACACTGACTTTAATATCGATATTTGGTAATAAGCAAGGCTCGGGAATTTTATATCTGTGGCGTCAAAATCAGGGTTGGCACTAGGTCAGCGCAGAAAGATTTGTATGCAAGTATGACATAATATCTTTCTGCACTCAAAGAAATAGTATGAGTAAATTCAACAAAAAAATGGTTAACTAACAATATCGTTAATTTTGTTAAACTAAATTATATTAATAAAAAGTTGTCGTACAACAAAACAAACATTAACTTAAAAAGTAGATGAATAAGACTATTATTTTTTTCGTCTGACTATTATTTTGTTGAATTCTGTCAAATTAAACTAGATAATAGTATATTTTATTTTTAACTATTATCGAATTGTAATTCTAACCCAGTATTAGTTCGCTGTATTATTGTACTTGGTAGACAAACCAATATTATTGTCGTCTTGTAGAAGTTCTAAAAGAATTACCATAAAATTTGCTTGCTTACCACGTAGTCTATTACAGAAATTATTCCCAGATGACGCCACATACAAATCACTGACAATAATCATCATGCATTATCTTATACTCTTATGAATTTATAGAAAATTAATAACATGATTGCAATGTTCAAATTCTCTCAGGGATCATCGATACATTTGGATGGATCTTATAAACGATCTCTAATCTTTGGTTTGGGTGGTCTGATGTCTCAATACTGAGATTTTGGCTAACCAAAAAAAACTTCATCATACAATAAAGTGTAGATCAACCTAAAAATAGTTGGTGAACAAAAAACAAAGTCGTTGTACTATTTAATTGTAGACCAAATAGAAAATGGTTAGTGAACATAAAAAATGTCATTGTACTATTTAATTTGTTATAAGAAGATATGATTATTAAACTACTATTTGTTTACGAAAACAAATAAAGTTGTATGACTATTCTTTTCTGATTGATTTAACTATGAAACTAGATAGGCGCGATTTCATATGCTCTTTTTGGTTGAATTTACCTATCATTTTCTTTGAGTGTGGAAAAAAGTTATGGAACTGGCTTCAAAAGATGGTGTAGCAATTATTATGAGCTACCCCATAACGTTTTTCCTCCCCTCACAGGGGAATGGCTTTCACCTTTGCATAGCGGTATCTTTCCGCTGAGTACTACTTCTCAAAAAGATAAGTATCCGCCCCCTAAGCCTTTTGCGCCCCTCGCGGGGATAAAAGTAAGAACGGCTATTCAGAATAACCACCTTTTTTTGAGTGGTTCCATCACATTTTTACTAGAAAGATACCGCTGTGCAGAGGTGAGATCCATTTTCATCCCCCATAAGGGATCAAAAAACGTTAATAATTGCCATGCCATCCTTTGAGGCCTGCTGCTTAACTACTTATTCGTACTCAACTATTCCTTTGAGTACGAATAAGTCTTTCGGCTGGTGCTTGTTGCAATGGAAACTTTAGCGTTTTGTGGCAATACATAGTTATTGCACTTAACCGGCCATACTTGTAATTCGTAATCCTGCGCTCGGCGGGGCATCAGTCCGGAAAATAGCTGTTGGTTGCATGAGGCATATAAAACGACAACTTAGTGCTTTTGGGTTACTTTTCGCCGGGTCTTTGGTTCTGGAAGTCATCAAATCGTCTACCTGTGTGTTATCTAATTAACTATTATGGTGAATTTTACCAATTAGTTTTGAGAAGTTAAACACGAGAATTTGATATTGTAGTTACAGCTGCTCTTAGTGCAGTTTAATAATAAAAGACATTATAGTAATAGTGTTTAATATACCTAAAATGGTATAGTTTTGCATTTTGGTATGGTTGTAACTGATACCAATCTATGAAATTGTTTTTGTAACCACCATAAAGTGTATTTGTCAGTTCCTGTAAGCACAAAAACATTTATATTTCTCTCTTGTGTTTATCGGTGGCCTGCAGTACCTCCGTGCTAGTTTCTTTAAATTTCCTTCAGGCCTCTGGTTGTTTTGCCAGAATCTCAACATTTTTAACCGGTGGTGTAGAGTGCTTATTCGATTTTGAATCTCCATTGCTCGTGAGCCTATTATATTTTTGTCTACCTATTCTATGTTTGAACGGACAAAAAAAATGCCTTCGCGAGTGCGTCGCATTTCCCCTAAAAACGTGTAACGGTTGAAATTTGACTTGTCCTGTCATCCCGTGTGCTATGTCCCTTTTCAATTTAAAGCTTTAATTTCAAGGACCTGAAATGGAAACAAACAGGCTAGGTTATGACAAGTTCAAATTAATAAACAATGAGTTTCAAAATAAATTTAGGCAAGGGTTCTTAAAATGTTTCTGGCTTTACCTTCAGCTTATTTGAGGTAATTTGGACAAGTATATAATTTAAATAACTTTAGTGTTAAATTGCAACTTTGTTTTGATATTGATTTGACATTTTAAAACAGGGATTTTTAAAATCTAAAGTAGCATGTTATAAGTTTTTTTGAACAAAAAACCTGAGAGGCAAAAAAAAGGTAACCATTTTGAAATCTAGAATTTCCTGGCATTTCTCTCCTGATTTGTGAAGTGTTAGGACCTCATAAGAACTAGGGTGAGTTGGTTGCTACTGATTTTAATTTTCCTGCTAGATACTTACTGGAGAAACATTTAATTCCAGGTTCCTTTTCTACTCTCGAATTTAATTATTTCACCCATCTATAATTTTATGTCATTCAAATCAAGGCTAAGACAATTTTAAAATCCTCCCTGGTAGAGTCTTCTGGCATTGAGAGCCTGAGCTATCTAAGGATCCCGCTAGGCATTGTTTCATCCACTGCGTGGAAACATTGTAAGAACACATTAATATTGTGAGACGCCTCCACATGGAAAGTTACCTGGTCCAGTAAGAACTGTTCATAACCTGCCGTTGTTTCTGGGTCATGTCCAGCAGCTCAACCAAGAAGCGCAACCGAATAAAGTGCAAGTAGGATTAACTCGCTCGGCGAGACGACTGTAAGTCCATCTTTTTTATAATATCCGTCTCAGCCCAAGGGGCCCACCTAAGTTAACACAACAGTGAGAAGTACCAGCCCGCAGCGAAAACCTGTCAACTCGTTAAAAGTCTCTTATTTTCTGTCGGTGACTTATTTTTGTAAGACCTTGTAAACTCACTAAACAGCTGTTATTTGGGTATTAAATTTTTGTAGAAAACCTAAAACAAGACATAGTCTAGCTCTTATCAATGTTTAAGAATTGCACATTTATTTGACGTGCACTTTTGCATTTTTTTAAAACTTTGGGTAGTCACACACATTTAGCTTGTGCATTATTTCATGTTATATTATTTTATTATTATAACCTACCTGTTGTTCAAGTGGGCAATCGCCAAAATAGCATGTAGCATTTCCAGATGAATTGAATTTATCATTTGCCATTATTAATTTCAAATTTCAACTATTGTCATCGAGTTGTCAAATTCCTTAAAAGTAAGGTTGCGGTCAAACAGTAAATTCCTAATAATAGGGACGCGTTCCGTATCTAATGTACGAAGACATTTAAATTTTCTTGGTAGGGCTGATGTAGCGATCACTTTAATTTTATTATCGTTCATTATTTATATTTACCTTTATGTGTTAATACTGCTCAGAATTTACTTAGTCATTGTTTGTCATTTATTTTGTACCACGTACATATATTTATTATTAAATTATTATTATGATTATTCCTTGTGTTTAAAATTATTTTGCTTGTTTTGTCACTCCCCTCCCTTGTCGATCCCTAGCGATCGGCTGGCGCCCGCAAAGAAAATAGCTCGTGCATTTTTGGTAACCAACAAACAAGAACCAACGAATAAGTACATCGCCAAAGCAAAATCTTCTTAAGCGAACCCACCCCCGGCTACGACTGTAAGAGCTGTCGCGCGTGGTTGCTATTTAAAATTTCTAATCTGAAAGTAAGCGCCACAAACGTATGTAGATATTTCTTGTTTAGTCCCTCCCTACAAACACAAAAGGTCGGCCCTCCATTGGGCCATTACAGGGCCAGAAGTTTCATTTCTGGACCAGTGATGGCCCGCTGATGGGCCGATCTTTTGTGTTTGTTGGGCTGTAAAGTAATCTTGTGCCCGAGTACATTATCTTTATGTATGTAAATTTTAGTTAAACATGCTACTATACATTTCATTTCATTTGCTAATATCTTTACCTACGTGTAAAGATTTGTTTATTGCTTTACAGTATCACATATTTTTTATTTGTAAACTTTTATCGATATTTTCTTCAAGTAATGTACTACAATGTATTTACTTTCATTTCTTTGTAATAATGAACCTAAAATTGCACTTCTTGCACTCCCATATAAATTTATTTTCTGAAAATCTAGGAGATTATAGTGAAGACCAAGGGGAATGGTATTACCAAGGTATTGCGAGATGGAGCATCGATACCAAGGAAGATGGGATGAGAATATGATGACAGAGTACTGTTGGATGTTGAAACGGGATATATCAGAAAATACAAAGAAGAGGAAAATACTGCCATTGCACAGCACTTTCGAAAGGAAAAGGGTATGCTACAATGGAAGATCGCAATGCACTTTATAAAGATTTTCTTGAGGTTATGTGAAAATTCTAACGTGATGGGTACTTGCTACTTTGGATTCGGTTTGGTAGAATGATTAGTTGGTTTAGGATTTAAATTTATTTTTAACATCAGTTTTGGCTGGTTTTTACCTGTTTTTGGAGGTTATGTCAAAATCCTGACGTGATGGGTCAATTCTCATCTCGATTTCAGCGCTACAAAATTCGTATAGGTATAGTAGGTAGTCTGTTCAGTGGTGCAAATTTTTTTTGTATTTTTTTTGCGTATCTGCGTTATTGTACAATGTTCTTTCTTTGTCTTTTATGTTTTAGATTTTGATTGCAGCCCTGATGAAAGTTTAGTAAATAAACTGAAACATTGGTGGATTAACGACAACTAAAGTTTTATTTTCTCGTGCTCCTACAGTTGAATCGAAATGACATCATCGGGGATGGTTAAAATGACAAGTATAGGAATTATACCTAAAAAAACCGCGAAGAGTGTTCTATAGAATCTCCAACAATTATATAGAAAATTCAATAACCTGTGAAGGTTTACATTTAGTCTCCTTTATATTCCCTATTTTGTCGAACAAATATCTGTTTATGAAAGTTGTAACTAACCTGGCTGCGTCGACGCAAGTCATAACGCCAAAAAAAAAGTTATAACTAAAATTTGCATTGAATTTCAAACCCACACAACGCTGTCCCACATAAAAATTCTTTGTAACAAATTTCAATTAAGCAATTAGAATTAGCGAAAATAAAGTTTTCCTGTCCGGTAATTTGTCATTTTGAAACTCCCCAGCGCGCTTAAACCTCGGCTAATGATAATTCGCAACAAAAATCCATTAATATTTATAAAATATTAGCATGATAACGACTTAACTTTATCTTTATCAGTATCATCATAAATATAGTCGCTCCACGCTCACAGACTCCCAACTCGCATAAACTTTCACAATGAATATTTAAATCCAGTAGCCAAGCATCATAGATAAAGTACCTCACTCATTGAGGGATTAATAAAACTATACTAGACCAGCTCCGAGATTCGACTGAGTGTTTACTGAGATTTGAAAATGTATCCCAGAAATTATACGTTGAGACACACATTTGAACTTGCTGCCAACGTAATGGTCTTACATTTTCTTAAAGAAGTTCATACAAAGGAGTACCGAGTGCACCCTTCGTCGAACGTTGACGGGTTTAGCCTAGTTTTTTAAAGTGTCCACCTTTATATTTTTCACTCAAAATATACCAGGTTTGTTCCTTGATAATAGGCGTCAACCACCTGCAAAATATTATTTCTCTCAGTCAAACAGATTTTAAGCTATAACTTTAACAGATTGATAGACCCACAGATAGATCAAAGAATCTCTAAAATTATTTTCAAAAACACCCCTCTATATTTAGCACCCCTTATATATTTTTTTTTCAACAAAAGTGTATTAGGTTTTCTCCTTGGCAATAGTATCAACCACATCCCAAATATTATTTTCCTCCGTTGCTTTATTTAGTTTTTTTTTTTTTTTTTTTTAGAGTAGCCACTAAAAGCATAGCATGTTTCTTACTTGTGTTAACTGAATACAAAACATTATTATACTCTATACTCTATGTAGAGGCCTAATAAATCCTTGTCGATCATACCTTACAGCTCGCTATCAATTTGTATAGATCCAGTTCATTTCCCCAAACTTCAAGTGTTCCTCAAGGATCAATTTTAGGTCCCCTCTTCTTCATACTATTTATCAACGATATTGCCAAGACATGAATGTTCACTACCTACTGTACGCCGATGACCTTATATTATATTGCCCCTAAATCAACAAGTGCAATGTTATGTCTTTTTGTCGCAAGAAGTTAGCACTCTTGTATGATTATGTACTTGATGGTGAAATTCTCGAGAGGCCTGCTTACGTCAAAGATTTAAGGGTCTTATTTGACTCTGAGCTCAGTTTCCCACATCATGTTGAGTGTTTTACTGGTGCATATAAAAGCCTTGGTTTGTTTTGCGTAACTCCAAGGATTTTAAAAATATCTATACGCTTCGTTTATTATTTATTACCTTTATAAGATGAAGGCATGAGTATGCTACCTCTAGCATACACCAATCTTCTCATAAAGTCCCCTTTATATCAAATGTTAAATAACTACTTGAGTATTGAATATAATTTGCACATTTTATCTTGTACTTTCAGTGACGTCAAAAAATGTTTCATGTAACCTGTTATTTATATACTTTCTCTTTTATCACGTTAAATATTATTTCTTTAATTCACCATGTATTGTTCCGTATTATAATTTTATAGTGTATTAGGGTACTTATCCTGTAATTGAGCGCTTCCCCATTGGATATTTTATTGCAATAAGTAAATAAAAAATAAATAGCATTCTTTTTTAATGATATTTTTTCTTCCTTGGCAATTGCATCAAACACCTGCCAAATATTAAATTTATCCGTCAAATAGGTTCTTGGTTGACGCACAGACACACGATAGACATTCAGTGAGACTAATGAAATTGAAAGATCTTAATTTTCGTTAATCTTCATTATCTGAAACAAGAAGGTACGAGGAAACATCGGAGAATGATTTTTTAGGGTGACATCGAGGAATACGAAAAGGATCATGAAGCTCATTTATACTAGTTATATTATAATAAAGGTCTGATACAGATCCCTGTGGGTCACCAAATGCAGTGGTTCTGATTTACAGAAATTGATGCCTACAAGATGGAGACGATTTTCTAAATAGCTTTTAAACCTGCAAATACAGGGTGAATTAACACTTTATGAATAGTCAAAATCTCAACTGTTTGAAATTTGAAAAACTGTCTCAGATACAAATTGTGGAAGACCAAAATTGACATATTCTAAAATTATTTTAAAATCTACAGGGTGCTTTATAGAGTGGTGCCAAGTTAAGAGTGGAATTTTTTAAATGAAACACTCAATAATTCTTTATATATTTGTATTTGATTCTTAATTCTCTATTCAGGCATATGTCATTTTATGACCAGGTCAAATGGCTTTTTGCCATTAATGAATACAGCAAATTGACGTTTTAAAAATTGTTTCACTTGCCAAGTGAAAGTAACGCAAAAAATCCGATATGAATATTTTTTTAAAACATTATAAATGTACAAACCCCTCCGCAATCCACAAATCCATAATCGATTCAATTTAATTCAATTTCGTTCAAGCCCTGAGCCTGGATTATGTACAAAATTTTATAATTGATTTAGGTTCATTGTAATCCGGCTTTCATGTATTTTTGATCGGTGTCGGTAATGATAAATATATTCTGTTTCGTCCTATATTTGTTTTCAATTAGCATCTGCTGTTCAGATTTAATCTCATTTACATTTCGAAATTAGGCCGGTTCACTTTCGACGTCGCCGTCGTTTCAATCAAAAACACATTCTGATCTCGTCCTTAAATTTTCTCACCGTTGGCAATAAAATCGTAATGTGGTATATCATAAATGTATAATTATAATACCAACACCATGTCTAAACCACTGGAACGTATATTTTACGTACTTGATACGACCTGATGCTTATTGGGAATATTTTCTTGTAAATAAATGAATACTACAAGATTACCGATGAAAATTTTTAGCTAAAATTTGCTCATTAGAAGCAGGCCCGGACTGGAAACCATTTTACTACCGGGCAACTTCTTTGACCGGCCCCAGCCTCATCCCATTTTTCACAGCAGCATGATACAACAGATGTTCATTTCATATTAATTTAATCACTTAAAAAGACCATTATTAACACACTTGTTTTTTAGGTCGACCTGTAACTAACTAAACAGAGAGAACAGGTTCGATGATTATTTTTTGCTTTTTAGTACAGTATTTATAAAAGCGTATTTTTTAAGTTTTTTAGACTATTAATTTATTTTTGTGCGGATCCTGATTAGAAAGATTTCTCTTCATTTGACGCATTACTCCCCGTTACCCACTGATCTAATGGCCATGCTTACTCATAAGCTTCCCTTGTAAAATTGGTAGCAGGAGAAATTTCTCCTATCACATTAGTTTCATATTTGCTTGTAACCTTTATTTTCACTTTTTCCGTGGCAATTTTCACATATCTCAGTTAGAAATAGGTCCATTCAATAAAACGGTTTTTATGATTTTTACAACGTGTCGAGGAATAAAATCTCTGAATCCAATTTTTCGACACTTTCCCTTATGATTGCTAAGATAATTTAGGTAATACTTTTGGCCCAAATGCGTCCGAGATAGAACTGTCGCATATCGTCCCACTAGGGCTTTTATCAAGGAAAATATGGCTGCTGAAAGGTTATATCGGAGACCATAATTGAGCAGTGATAGAGTCGAAATTGCATATCGTGTCATCTTTCTAACCCAGTCAGTGACTTTCATATTCTTACAGTACACAATGAAAGCCAGAGTTTGTGCTTATTTAACAACAGAACATTGATATTGTCTCGTTTTTTGTTATGAATAGAATTACGATATAAATTTTAATGGAAGCACTTTATTTAGGCTATATTTCTGTGATGATTGCATTTTTAAATATCCTCGTAAGGAAGTCTGAAAGCGTAAACAAATAATTTTAAATTTGTGTATAATGATTGTTTGCTTATTCCTTATTCGGCTGTGTCTGCGGTATTTATGTATGTTTTATTCATCATTTGCGTTGGCGTTTCGACAAAGCCAATATTAGCGATCATTATCGGGCTACAATCAACATTCCTACTACAAAAACTATAAATTGGTATCTACATAAAATTAGTTGATATTGGTTAGAAAATAAGGGATATTAATTGTAAATTAATTATAAACACAAAATATACAGTGTGTGCTATATAATACCCTGTTACTTTAGAACACGTTGCCCGATTACAAAACAATTTTTTTTTTTGGGACATAGTATTTGATGAGCTCTATTCGACTATTGTGAAATAATTTCCATTTTCATATTTTCAAAGTCCACTAAGTTTGCCTAAACGGGTCGAAAATTTTAGTTCGAAACCTCGTACAGGGGTTTTATTATTCAATGGCCAAATTTTAAAAATTTTCATTTCGACTGGCCCTGCATAAAAGTCTGTTATGAAGTAATTTCTAATAACACGCGTAACATCAAATATGGCTAAATGCACAGTAGTGCGAAGGTCATCATCTAAAGAAGAAGAAGAACATCAAATAACACAACAATAGTCGTAATGCAGTTGAATTGATTTTTTTCGACGACAACATTCCACCTGAAATTTTATTGATGATTCTTATATATTAAGACCTCCTGATTACAAAAAAAATATTTGTGCTCAAAAATTCCTTTTGTGTCAAAAGTTATATGCACTTTATATAACTCTATATATAATAGAGTTTATTTTCTTTTTAATTATCAAAGAAAGTGCTTTTTTTAAATTTTCAAAAATGTATTTTCTTTGACTCTTCTTTTTTTCACCCAATTTTCATCGAAACAAAATGAAATATCTATATTAGTTTCATTACCGTCATATGCCATAATTTCATCGCATTCCTCATCGATAGCCGATTATCAAAGGTAAAAAAAGCATTGGCAAAATTATTTCCTTTACAATATACACGTGGAATAGAACATTATATATTCAGTTTTCTACAGCTACACTGATTATTTTTACAGTCTTTTTTACATTTACAATAAATATCACTCAGTAAATTTTTAGGAAAAGCATTACTTTCACTCATAACATCAGGCATTAAGCCATTCTCAGTTTTAAGCCAGAACCTAACCATTTTTGGACTTGGAAATATACTCTTAAACAGTGTTTTTCTATTACCTCTTCAGTAGGTGGAATTGCAGACAATTCTATTTTCATCATAATGTTTGTCAATTATTTTATTAATCTTAGGTTTGTAAAAATAGATTTTTACGATGATTCCATGCTAGTTGAGTCATTGTATTTGATTTTTCCGGTTATTTTAGCTGTTTTCTATTTTTTTCCAAGACGGCGGATTGACCATTACAAATCGGAGAGGTCTATATTTTCAAGAATTTTATTTCAAATAATCCAGTATTTTTAAATTAACTAGACTAAACCCGTCAACATTCGACGGAAGATGTATAGTATTTCCACTCCTTTGTTTCTATGAACTTCTCAATCCATCCCAAGTGAAACCATTACTTTGATATATACATTTTAAACGTCCTCATTTCATCGAATCTCGACAGGGTCATTCTAGTACTTTACTATTCCTCATATATCGCTTAACACCTTATTAAATATTTCTCCGTGTCATGAAGAATTCAGCTCATATTGCAAATATTTCAGAGATTCAACGACACGAGTTTAAGCACCGTACAACATATTTTAAGAGTCAGGACGTTGAATTCTTTTATGGTCTCGCGTCTCTCCAGACATCCTCTGAGCTGACTTTATCTCAGCTTTTGTTAAGAAGGAAAAAGCGACAAGCATGTCCGTCAGACTTCTTTACTTCATTGAGTAAGTTATTGTAAAAGCTAATGATGAGGAATTTGGTAAGGAAGTTGCCGATTCTTTATCACAGACAGGACAGTTTTCCTTATTGTCTGCGTGTTTATTTTCTATTTATCTTATAAATTCTATTTATTGCGATCATTGGCTTATGAACCATTGAATTTTCAGACGTTTATACTTATTTTTAGTTAGAATAAGCAGTTAAACTGTTAAGTCAAAGGTAGAAAGCGGTTGGCGTCGGTTGAGTCTGCCCTCATCATTCTCCATTTAGAGCATTCTGTTTCAAATCCTTCTAATTTTCTAGCCGCTTCCTGTGCACTTTACATCAGACATCTCTGCACAAAAATAAATCAAGGTGCTTTAGATCGGGTGACATGTCTGGCAATAAAATTAAAAGTTAAGTGGGACGTGTTGACATGTAGTGTATGGCAAAAAGGGAAAAAATAAGTATATTTTGGTAGCTTAGCCTACTTGGATTTATACAAATATTTCTTCGCCTCAAGGCTGCATAGTAAAATGTAATTAGAATTTGAAAATTCTTTTAGTACAGGGCGCAAGAGCCATTTTGCCGTCAAGGAACAATGTTAAAAAAGGGTTTTTTTTGGTCCATCCGTAGTAAAGTGTGGAGCTTTCTTTTTTTATTAATTTTCGGGTATTGAAAACGAATCCGTCATCCGTTATGGCGAAAAATTTCGGGAACACATTAAAAAACAACTCTTATTTGGGTGCCATAAAGTGAAGATTCTCATTTTCCCAATCAAAAGTCATTTAAACAATTAGAGAATTTTTTAATATAAAAATCAAGTAATATTTTCTGGATAGTGATATGCACACCGTACACTCTAACTCCAAAAGTGTGAGAAATATTAATCTGAGTGATTAGAGATTTCTTTTGCAATTAAAACCAATAAAAACTCTAAAAAGATAAAATCCACCACCTTGATTGGTGGTAAGAATATTCAGAAGTAATTACATTATAACCTGATAATAGCCATATAACGGGTTTTGGTTTTTTTCAAAGATAAATAAATAACTGTATATTAGATATTGTAACTTACACCGTTCTTATGGGTGGTGAAGGGTGAGGGAAACGAGGGGGGGGGGTGAATTTAGAATTTTTGCTTCTTTTTCTATTTACCTAACGAAACTGAGTATTTTGAAAGAATTTCCTGCACTAAAGAATAACTTTTTGTTGTAAGTTCTAATATCAATTTCAATGCCACCCCCAAATGAGGGTTGTTTCTTACTATCTTCCCGATGATTTTAGCCAATTCGGATGACAGACTCTTAAAATTAGTAAAAAAACATGATTTTAACACTTTACCCCCTTTTTTACCATTTTTCTTTATCTTAATAAGTTTCATGTGTGTCTTAAAATAGCAGTTATCGGCGACTGACGCTATGGCACATTTTCAATTTTTTAATACAACTGAGAGAGTAGGACATGAATCTCAAATTTTGTTTCGCAGGCACGCGGCTCTTAAAAATTAAAAAAAAAATTAAATAGAAATATATAATCTGTATCTATAAAGTCAAGTGTGCAGACAGTTATACTATTTCCCAACACGCTATGTCTAGCTGGTTATCTAAACCATAATTCTAAGCAATTGCAAATTGCCAAACCTTTTATGATTCTCCAACTAGATGCTATATATAAAATTATAAAAATAAATTAAATAAAAGTGGAAATTAATAAAGCACTGATCGCACAAGCAAGGAACCGTTAATAAATCGATCAAATTAATTAGAAGCTTTAGACACGTCGTCTAATAACTCGCAAATGATGTACTGGTACTTTGACACCTATTTTTAAATTTCATAAACGTATGTACGATTCGTTGCATATCCATTTATTCTGGATAGTTCAACAACAATTTCTTGATTGGGCTTGATTTTATTAAAAGAAGTATATCCCTTTCGGAAAAGAACAATTTAACCTATTATTTGTTTCAATTCTGCTTCCTCTTTCGAATTTTATTGGGCGCCAATCGAGTCAAGTGACCCTATGAATGAATTTAACATCTAAGATCTGCATTTACGTATGTTTACGTATTTTCTTTTTTGTGTTTCAAGAAAACCCACTTAGGGAAGCAAAGCCACTTTCTGTCCCGCTGATATAGTTAATCGTATCCCTTTGGGGTAAGTTAATGAATTTAAAAAACAATGTCCATCCGTGGTAAAATGTGGAAACAACCTTTTTTTTTTACTAATTTTGGGGTGCTGAATACGAATCTGTCGTCTAAATTGGCTAAAAACATCAGGAAGGCAGTAAGAAACAACCCTTATTTGGGGGTGGCATTAAAATTGATATTAGAACTTGCAACAAGAAATCCCTAATCACCCAGTTTGATGTTTTTTCATCATAATAAGGTGATTTAGTCAATTCATTCACTTTTAGGGTTGGGGTGTATGGTGTGCAAGTCACTATCCAGAAAATATCACTTGTTTTTTATATTAAAAAATTCTCTAATTATTTAAATGACTTTTGGCGAGGAGGGTTGAAGGGGTGAATTTGGTTTTTTTACTTCTTTTTCTACTTAGTTATCGAAACTTAGTATTTTAAGAGAATTTCCCGCAAAGGAATAACCTCTTGTAGTTCTAATTCTAGTGGCAAATTCTAATATCAATTCCAATGTCAACCCAAATAAGGGTTGTTTTTTAATGCGTTTCCGAAATTTTTCACCAAAACGGGTAAGAAATAACCTCTTAAAATTTCTATGGAGATGAAAGAGCGTGAACAAGATTCCTACGTAAGAACTTTCAAAATGTATCTTAGTTTTTAACTACTTTCTTGTAATAAGCCCCACCCAGAACATAATTTTTTATTTAAAATATTTTAAGTACACTTAATTTTAAAAATAAAAAATAGTTATTTTTATACCAAGGCCGCGAAATTCCTTTTTACGTACCGAGAGAAAAATTATCGCCGAGGCCGCTTGCGGCCGAGGCAAGAAAATCTCGAGGACGCTAAAAAATTTCGCGGCCATGGTATAAACACTATTTTTTGTGCAACCGTAAATTATAGTTAGTATAGATGGTGAAAATGACACCACCGTTTATGCTATATTTTGCTAAATAAACGCGGTGGCCTTAACGTCAGAGCGTTTCTATGGAAACGGTATTTTGAATGTATACTTGACAGTTCTCGAATAATCGTAAAAATGAAATAATTTATGTATTTGTTGTAAATTTGGAAATAATTATGTACTAATTCTGTTTAATAAGATATAACAATTTTTGTTTGTCATATTTTAGAAATATCAATTTTGAAGTGACTTAAATGTCAATTATTATGAAAGTGACTTAGTTTTACGGCCGTTACTAAGGGTAACGGCCGTGAAATTGAAGTTCACGGACTGTTTTGAGAACGCGAAATCTCACTTCACGTACGGCTGCACAAAAAAAGATATACGAGTCAGAAAATAATCATCTATAGCATGTTATTAATAAAAGTAACAGATGTTTCCAACACACTTCGCTATTGGCAACTAGAAGTAAAAAGAACAAACTGCAAGAACCGCCCAATCTCTTTGACGGCCCACATTTCACATTAATATTCTTTTTTATCAATAGAAAGTCAGAGTGCGTAGCAACGCGATATCAGAAGTTTTAAAACTCGAATATTAAACTCACCTTTTATCTAGGCTCCCCCCAACATGGCAAAAGTATATCCAGCAAACTTTGCAACTGTCAGACGCTGTTTGGGAACAGATTCGCGACGGCTCCGATCGAATTTTCCAGTGAGCTTGCCCCACCTATCACCATACAAGAACGAATTTCCGGATATGCAAAACACTCAAACACAACACACCGGTCTTTCCATCCTTACACACCTGAGAGAGCTGAAACAAAGAAAAGAAGGTATTATAGACTAGGAACCTTTTCTAATATCGGGCATTCTAGAGGCATGAAATGTCTTAATTGGGTGCGTGACATTTTTCTCCTATTTGTTAAAAAAGTTAGTTTTTTATAAATTTCTATTAGCAATCACACATTATTATCATCGTATTTTCAAGAGAGATTTCTGTTTGCTGTGGCAATATTAATTATACGCCTATCCAAGTGGTGTTCCCCAGGGCTCCGTATTGGGCCCAACACTGTTTCTTATCTTTATTAATGAATTGCCATATAACACCGTCTCAGATCTGTGCTTTTCGACACCATATTAATATCGTGTAATAATAAAGATATCAACAGACGCTTTCAAGTGTGTATGATTCTCAATCTACTATTCAAGATTGGTTCTCGGCAAATAATTTAATGCTAAATTCGAACAAAACTGAATCAATGATTTTTAATTTAAGACATCATACATTAGATAAAATGATAACCTACGATTGTATTACATTTCTAGGCGTCCATCTGGATAGCAAATCAAATTAACTTGAGAAAAACACTTCCAAATTTTAAGAAGCAATATCAATTTTCTTATTTATAAGCGAGTGAAACTCAAACTGACATATCTCTGCTCCAAATGCAAAATGTTAAACTATTCACTTATTTTCATAATTCCTTGGTCGTTTTTGGTTTGATAAACAAGTTATTTTTATTTGTTCATAACTATAATTTTGAAAATTTTAAACAAATTTCAAAAAGACGAAATAAATGAGGATATAATTTTTCTCTTAATACCGTTGTAAAATACATGTAAAAACCTAAATTTTGAAAAAAAATTGTAATCCTACGAGTCGATGTACTCAAACAATAAGCGATGGATATTTCGAAAATATTATTGGTTTTTAGCAGTTTGAATAAATATTTTTCGCCAAAATTTGGCACGAAGGTTTAGTCCAATAAATGGTATAGTTTTAACTTTCGTTAAAATGGATGCATCATTACGTTATATTTCTTAAATTCGCAAAAAAGGCAATTTTTTGTGGTTTAATTTTTTATACAAATTAGCAAAATATCAAAAAGTTTTTTTATACGCCAAGTCTTATTCAAAATCTTATTGCGAACAATTTGGTATGTTTATTTTTGCGATTACTAGGACTGAAGATAATAAGGAAAATAGCAGAAAATTTCAATGTTTCATTTAAAGACCTACTTTTATAGAAAATCTCCTAGTCTATATCAGAGGGGATCCTGGGCTACTAAAGGCAATTGGGAAATTGTTTTGTTTATTTTCTTTGGCGGTGTTAATACTGTTGGGGTTTTAATTAATTAAATTGTAGAATCTCCTTTCAGATGTAATTTAGGGTACGGACGATTCAAGCTAAGTGTTACGTGCTCAAGAGCCTCTTTCGAGAAACTTCCGGATGCAGTCAACCGTCAGTAATGAACTGCAGAAATGTGCTCGTATGGAGAGTTGGTTTTTCGCTACGAAACATTTCCAAATTAATGTATTTATTATTTATTCATTTATAGTGTACTGTCCTACCCGTAAAAGTAACTTAATTATGGAACAGGAAGAAGGGACTACATAATAATAATAAATTATAGATAATCAATATATAGCAATAACCGTACGATTATATAAATATTTTGAAAAATACATAATTTTAAATAATTACCTAATTCAAATTTAGATCAAATACATGTACACAGCATCGTACACTCAAAGAAAATGATAGGTAAATTCAACCAAAAAGAGCATATGAAATCGCGCCTATCTAGTTTCATAGTTAAATCAATCAGAAAAGAATAGTCATACAACTTTATCTGTTTTCGTAAACAAATAGTAGTTTAATAATCATATCTTCTTGTAACAAATTAAATAGTACAATGACATTTTTTTATGTTCACTAACCATTTTCAATTTGGTCTACAATTAAATAGTACAACGACTTTGTTTTTTGTTCACCAACTTCTTTTTAGGTTGATCTACACTTTATTGTATGATGAAGTTTTTTTTGGTTAGCCAAAATCTCAGTATTGAGACATCAGACCACCCAAACCAAAGATTAGAGATCGTTTATAAGATCCATCCAAATATATCGATGATCCCTGAGAGAATTTGAACATTGCAATCATGTTATTAATTTTCTATAAATTCATAAGACTATAAGATAATGCATGATTGATTATTGTCAGTGATTTGTATGTGGCGTCATCTGGGAATAATTTCTGTAATAGACTACGTGGTAAGCAAGCAAATTTTATGGTAATTCTTTTAGAACTTCTAGAAGACGACAATAATATTGGTTTGTCTACCAAGTACAATAGTACACAGCGAACTAATACTGGGTTAGAATTACAATTCGATAATAGTTAAAAATAAAATATACTATTATCTAGTTTAATTTGACAGAATTCAACAAAATAATAGTCAGACCAACAAAATAATAGTCTTATTCATCTATTTTTTAAGTTAATGTTTGTTTGGTTGTACAACTTTTTATTAATTAAAATAATAATCACCTCTTGTTTAAAAATACCATCAATATAGTTTGGTTTAACAAAATTAACGATATTGTCAGTTAACCATTTTTTTTTGTTGAATTTACCCATACTATTTCTTTGAGTGTATTGCTGCTTTGAAAACTAAAACTATATAAAATATATAATAATTTAAATAAAAATATACCGACAGCTTCGATCTTTCTACATTTAGCAAAGGATGTGACACTGTGAGCCATGTAAAACTTCTGAAAAAATTAAAAATGTACGGATCCGAGGTTGTTTCTATGATTTAACAAAAAGCTATCTTAGTAACAAACAACGATATGTTGTAACAAATAGAATTAGAAGATCCACAGTAACGTGTGGCGTACCACAAGGAACAGTCCTTAACCCGGTACGACTCATAATTTATGTAAATAATCTGTATAAATAGTGCTACTGATGATGTGAGTATAGTTCTCTACAATTATATCTGGTGAAAAATTTGCAAAGAAAGCTGACATTCCACCTCTCGCCCTTAATGAGGAGCAAGTGGAGTCTTTTTTAATTTATTTATTTAACGTCGGCCTATTTGTGTTACCAAGGTCTATCACCGATGGCAGGAGACTAGCTACCTCCCCCCAACCTGGAAATTCTGTCGAATCACTTCTCTATCTTATGTAATATTTAATAGACAAGAGACCGACTGCTTTACATCCCCTTCGAAAGATGGTATATCCACTATGTAATCCTCATCTCAAATTATATAG
Source organism: Rutpela maculata (assembly GCA_936432065.2). NCBI lineage: Eukaryota > Metazoa > Arthropoda > Insecta > Coleoptera > Cerambycidae > Rutpela > Rutpela maculata. The sequence continues at coordinate 7,777,589 of OW386292.2, forward strand.
CTTCTACGTATACACTGATATACAAGCCGATAGAAGGTGAGACGAGATCGCCGTTTTTCCCCAGACCAGTACTAACCGCGATGAACGTTGGTTCAATGGGAAATATTACAGAATGGCAATATTATTGTTTCAAAAATAATAACACAGCCACACAAAAAAAGTGCTGTGAGATCGATCAAAATTATAGTATTCCTATGTATTTTGGGCCACCGAATCCTGTCAAGATTCCCCCAGCAAATCACCAGAATTTTCTAACCTCAAAAAACCGCTTAAAATATAATATAAAATAAAAAAAGAAAAGAAAACTTATAGAAATGACTAAAATGTTGTATTCCCATGAATTTTGAAGCGCTGAATATGAAATTATTATCGAAATTCCCGTAGAAAGTTACCAGAATTTTCTAATCTTAAAAAATAGCTTCAAATCTACAATATTATAAAAAAAGAAATTAAATAACTAAGAAAACATCTAATACGTTGTATAACCATGTAACTGGTCGTTGAATACGAACTTGATATCAGATTTCCCCCAGAAAACCACCAGAATTTTCTAACCTCAAAATAATAGCTTTAAATCTGCGATATTGTTAAAAAACTGAAAGAAGTCCTATGCAAACGACCACATTTCAACGCTTAAAGTAGTAATTCAAGATTAAGATATCTTTAAAAGTTTTTAAAAACGTTGAGAGAGCTTGGGTGTCAAAGCGTCAAAGATCTTATTCCTTTTTGTGGTAACGAACCCTTTTACTATCAAAAGTTCTATGCAGTGATTCCTTTTTTTTTGACTTCTCGTTTTAACATTCAACAAAAATCTGCCACCATATTTATATGTATTATTGGCCACTCTTTATAAGTTATCTTTTCAGCATGAGGTGTCCGAATCATCCTCCATACTTCGCAGTCCTATTTTCTTGATTTACAGTACCTGTTCCTCTCAATCTGCAATGGATATTTAAAAAAGATTGGTTGTACATTATTGCAAGCAGATGTCTTTAAGCTTTATCATAGTCATGTCATTATAACGAGTTTTTTTTTTTTTTTTTATGGCATTGGACATAATCCATTAGCCAGTTGCATATATTTAAAGCTAACCTAAACAACGTAGTGAAAAAAAAATCTTAATGACCAACAACAAGGACGTAAACAGGGACACCCTCTTCTCGCCCAGGGGTCCATTATAACGAGTTATTTCAGTGAAAAATAACAAAAAGAATGCATCTTTGGAGCCGTCATTTTAAATTATGCAAATTTTGGAATTTTCTGGAAGCCGTAAAGTTACTCCCAAACAAAGTTACACCCTGCTTTGTATATGTAGAATTATTGAACCTATATTTTCATCAAAAAATGTATTATGATCCTTGACAATTTACAATAGTTTGGGAATTATGAGCAAAAGACCTTGAAGTTTTAACCTTTAAGGGAGCATAGTTTCGAAAGAGAGCGCCCGAGGAAAAAATTACACCCTGTATATAACCACCATCATATAGTTTCTTAAACAAAACATTTTACAATTATGCTCTCATTATGGCCTCATAAAGGAAAACTTATATAATATTTCTCATAACTTTCATGCTGTACATATCGCACATTATCTTTTCACAGTACGACCAAGAACAAAAAGTACCTTAATAAAGCAACCACCACACATAATTTAATTTTAAATCCTCCATTTCAGCGCGAATGTTTACACAGGCGATTTGCTGGATTTGCCGCTTTGCCTCGGACCCCGTTACCAACATCATACCTGTTTAATTCTATGTTTACCAGCTAACGAGTTTACTTAAGGCTTCGACAATGCCTAATTAACATGTCGACCAGAGATTATGATGATTATCTGTTAGAATTAGTTAATTTAAAACTGCCATTATCAGGTGAGCGGCAGTGGCGTACCCAGCTTTTCGAGGCGGAGTGGGCAATCCGTCTAAAAGGCGGTGGGTCTGGTGCAAATAAAAGGACTTTTGGAAGTTTTTTCCAGATCTAATAACTGATAAGCGGGGAGGCGCAAAATGGAAAAACATTTTTTGACGGAGCGGGGGGGAGGCGCAAAATGAAATTTTTTTGGTGAGCGGGGGGGCGAAAAATGTTACGAACGTAAATACAATTCTCTGATTTTTCAAAACAGGGCGCCACATCATGGGGGCGGGGAGGGCAAAGTGCCCCCCCTAGTTACACCGCTGGAGGGGATTATGCCTCATGGAATAGTTAGAACAAAGAAGACCAAAACCAGTATTCACTTTATATATAGATAGATAGCGTTTATTTAACCACATTATATACATGTTTGTACATTAGTAGCAAGTCAACTAAACAAAAAAAGAAAAAAAGTATTTATCACAGATTTTGTAACCAGTACGTTGTATAAAACGAATGCTATCTTACAGTACATTGACAATAATCATATAGTAATAAGTAAGAAAAAAGTAATAAGTAGTAAAAAAAGTCTGTAAGAGTAAGTCTGTTCCATATCAATATAAAATGCGTTTATGTATACTTATAAATTAATATTTATTGAAGTGATGACTTTAAATAATCATCAACTGAATAAAAACAGTGTTTTAGTATTCTTTTAACAGCGTTTCTAGTAATTTAACTTCAGGTGGTAGTTTATTATACAGAATAAGGTTTAGTGAATTGTTTCTTGATTTTTTTAGCCTAAAACGAGGGTTCCTTAGTAGATCGGCAGATCTCGTTCTGTAATTGTGGATATCAGGAGTGTCAAAACTACTACTGTTTTTATGTAGTTCGATAAGAGAAAAAAATATATATAAAGATGAAAAAGGCATTATGCCAAATTTTAAGAATAGTGGCTGACAGTGTTCGCTATTGTTATTAATTCCAGCAATTGTTTTAACCGCTCTTTTTTGGAGCCGGAATATTTTTATGGCATTACTTGAATTTCTCCATAAAATTACTGCGTATGAAATGCGAGGATGAAACAGTGCAAAATATAGGATGCACAATTTATAGTAGAAAGCAATACCCACCCACATTGAAATTAAAACACTACCAAAATGGTAAGAGATATGAAAAAAATGCAGAGAGAAAGTTTTATAGAATTAAATTTCATACAAAAAGTTTTCTCATTATTTTGTCAATACATGAGTTTGAATTCGATAAATCTGCAGAATCCCACATCGTGTAAGTTCCCATTTGCACATTTATAAAAGATATGTGATCTCAGCGACCGTTTTGTAGAAAATTTAATTCTCTACAACTTTTCTTCTACAATTTTTTTCATATCCCGTATTACTTTCGCAACGTTTCAATTCAAAGCCTAATCGGCCTGCTTACTTCCCCCGCCTGGGCCAATAACGTGGTGGCTGCACGGTCTACCTTACACAATTAGTATATCTATTTGCTCCCTTTAGTTCTTAAATAAAAATTTTAAATATTTCATCGAATAATGTTTTGATTTCTTCTTCATATTATTCTTGGAGTGGTCTAAGCAGTTGCAGACAGAGCAGAATGACTGGGCACACCCAGTCGTACTCTTGCTAAACAAGCACTGTCTCCAGTTGTCCAGGAGTAATCTAGGTATCTATATCTATGTAGGGTTGCTAAGAGCACACTGCGCACTAAACAAACAGCTTCATACACTGGGAATTAACCCCGATAACCCCGAGTGTAGAGTAATCTGGAGAATGAGACTGCTGAGCATGTGTGTCATTGCCCTGCTCTCTCAACGAAAAGAGGAGACAGACAGTTTTTTTTGCTCGGCGATACATTTTGAAAGGAAATTTGTACTCTAAATAACCCACACAATATGAATTTTCCAACTCAGTCTACAGAAAGCCATCTCACACAAAGCGCTACTCAATGGCAATTCACACCACCAGTCCATTTCAAATAAATAGAAATAAAACACACTTGTATCTAAGACTAACTGACAAACCAAACTACGAACATTAGAACACCCCCCCCCAAACAACACAAATTCTTTCTATTTATCACGCATAAAATCTCAACAGTCCTGAAACCTACAACAAAAAATCATGTTTACAACACAACAAACGATTTCCAATCTAATCAGGACCTTAAATATCAGATCCCCAACAACTGTTATGATGTTCATGAAATATCTTGCTCCGACTGCGCCCACCTCTACGTACGTTATGGTGTTAGTATTTAATATACCTAAAATGGTACAGTTTTGCATTTTGGTATGGTTCAAACTGATACCAATCTATAATTTGTTTATGTGACCAGCATATAATGTTTCTGGCAGTTTTTTGACAGTTTCTGTAAGTACAGAAACATTTATATTTCCCCGTCATAAGCGATTTACCGTATTGAAGGGCTATATTCCTTGCTTTACCCTGGATATTGTAGCTGTGGATGCTACACTTGGCATCATTCAACATGTGTTGTGTGTTTTCGGTTAATTCCAGAACCTCGTGAAATGTTTTAACTTTCGTGCCCATCCCATTTGAACAGACAAACAAATTGTTTTCGCGAGTGCTTTATCTTTGTTGTTAATTAAACTAAACATGTTGTTTATTTGTAAATTTTTATATTATAATATACTCTTCAAGTAATACGCTACAATGCATATCATTTTATTTGTTAATTCCTTTACTTACGTTTAGAGATTTCTTTATGGATTTAAATATCAGGACGTGTTGTTTACTGGTACTATTTTGTGTAATGTTTTCGTAAAGTAATATTACGTTGGCCAACTAATAAACTAATTATCTAATTTTTTAGTAGAGTATTCCTTGTAGTCTTTATGAATTGTGGCCTTTTGCTAAGCATTATTGCCTCTTTTACTTCCACATTCAGTGGAAGTATAGTAATGACAACAAAATTTTTAAAAATTTTTATTGTTCAAATAGGCTTAGAATGTCATGAAACGTCGAGATTTTAAGTTTGAGCGAAAAAAAAATTTCTGTCTGTCGGTCTGTAACTTTTTTTGTGCGCACGTTTACTCTGGAAACGTTTGAGATATTGACTTGAAATTTGGTACACATATGTACTTTAACGAGATCTAGAACTAGATTATATTTTCATCTTGTTCCGTCGAAGGGTTGGGGGGTAAACTTGGAGGAAATAGGTAAATCAAGCAGGTAAGAGTTCATAAAATTGAAATTTAGTATAGACAAGAGAAGCTAATGTTTAAAAAAAAATTTTGGCATTAGCCACCCCCATTACCACTCCCACCCCATTATTAAAGGGGATGAAAAAAAAATGTGATTTAGTGTGTGTACAAGAACAAGAAACCTCAAAATATTTTTTTACTTTATCCACCCCTCACTCCCACCCCCTGTCACCACCCCCACCCCACTACCGATGTGGGGTATCGTTTTATGTGTTTTTGGGGTAGAGAATTTCAAATATTATATTATTAAAGTCCCAAAACAATTATTTCCAAATACAAAATTTTTTCGTTGTGTGACTTGGATAGAAAATCGGGATGTGGAAGTAGTGATTCCTTGGGCAGCGGTTTTTTGTAGATTACCGCATATTATTACCTTTTTTACGTATGTCCGTCTCTCTGCGTCCGTTACATTTTGTATAAATTGTTTGTAGAATATTATTATCGTCAGCACATTTTATTTGCCGCAACCCGTATATCTTTTTGCTCTGCCAATTTTCTGTAATATATTTGTTATATTTTTAATGTTGGGTTTTATTTCAAAACTGTGCTACAATTGTAAGTAACTTAGGAACTAGCTAGGTAAATAAAAAAGTAAAGTATTTCTTTAATCTATGCAGTATCAGATTAATTGACGTTTTCTAAAGTTGTAATAAAGTTAATAAATTTTTTTAATATAAATATAAATGGGATTTTACCAGCTTTAATAGAAATATCCCAATTGCGCAAACAAGAGAAATATCGGTCTTCAACTTCCAGTTGCTTGGATATTATGAATCTCCAGATTGACTACTTAACCTCCATTCAACATCCCATCTACGGACTCTCCCAAGAATCAAGTAATTTTCAACTTATTGTATCTATATACAACTTCGTCACAGTTCAATGAATAAGCGACTAAACTGGACAAAACCTGTTATTTGACTCAACTAATTAATCTAACACCTTAAGTAATGTTCCTTGGAAATTTTCCCATCTCCAACCGTTAGCGCGACTCCTCGTAGGAAAAATAAGCCCTGGCAGGGTGTGACATTTTAGACAAAGACATATTACTGTATGTCGTCCCGAGCTGCACCTCCTGGGAAATATATCAGTATTGTAAAGGTGCTTTAAATAATCCAGAACAGAATACTATATTCGGTAGTTGGCTCTAATTAATTTAAGTGGAATTTAACGGCCAAAATTGCAATAAAATTACACTGGCACTGGTACAGGAGTTGATGAATTGCAATAGTGGAGCTACAATTGCGAGCTGGATATTTATTTTACGAATAATTATGAAGTCTGAATTAGACTTCTGTGCGGGAGAATCCAGAATAGTTTATTATAGAGCAGGAGCATTTTCTATAAAAGTAGCATTCAAATGGAATGAGACAAATGATGTATTAATTGGATATCACTTTTTCTTTATTTAAATAAATTAATTTGTATTAACGTCCTGGCGAAATTTCGCTAATGTTACTTCACCACTTAATCAGGACGGCGAGATGAGATACGGTCACCCATCCAAGTGCCGGACTCATCCCGCGTGCCTTAACTTCGCTGATGGAAGTCTCGCCACTGAAACCGGTACCGTACCTCACGTCACTTTTTCTCCTACTTCGACCCTGCTGAATAAACATTTTCCTCCGCGAGCTTGATATTAAAAAAAAGGCAAGTACTTTTTTCAAAAAAGACTTGTAATTCGAAAAATGTAATAAACACGGAAAAATACAAGACAACATTTGTAGGACGTAAAGAAATTCATTGTTATTTGTATTAATTCATAGGTAAGAGAGGTAAAAGCGACATTTTCTAACTAAATGTATTACCTCCATCCTTTGTTAAACCATTAGATTTTGTCACGTTTTGAAATAGTTTTATTAGGATTTAAGTTCGCATTATAATAAAAAAATAAAGCTGATGGTACTCTTAATATAACTACTTCAAAAAGCGCAAAAATCTTGATTTTTAAGGAAATGGGAAAATACACCTACATAATAGTCCAGTCGAGTTGCACTTTGACATGTTGAAAATAGATAACTACGGTTTTATTGCTTTAAGCTGATGGTTGAACATCCAAAACAAGCCCTTATAGCGTGCCAAGTGATGCCATACCGGATAAGAGAGGGGGGGGGTGGTAAAGTTGAAAATTCGGTTTTTCACGTGTAAATAGAAGGCTAATAATCTGATAGGAAAAGTTGAAATAAGTAATATGTGTACCATTTTGAAGTGCTATTTTTTTAGTTCACTTAAAAAAACATTACTCTATGACAATTGGTTTTTTCTTAGTGAAAATACTGTGTAATGTGTAGTAATGAGTTAATATTTAATCACTACATATCTCAAAGAGGATTGATTTTACTGAATCAAAACGGGTATCCTCTTTTACTTCTGAAGCAAAATAGAATACATTTTTAAATTTAATATTTGCATGGGATGCTCTATATAACTGAATTATTTTACTTAAGAAAGCTTGGTTAAATTCAAAGAATCAACAGAGTTACACAGTTACTTTATATCAAATTTTCTACACGTATGTATTTTCTACCCTGTATAGTAAAATATATTATTATAAATATTAAATACGACATTCTTTGATAAAAAATTCAGAAACAAACCTCTAACAAAAACTCAATCAATACATGAATTACTTTACCTTTAGGTTTGACTTTTTGTGAGAGATTCGTCTGGAATTATCGATCTTGTGTGATCTATAATTAATTAATAAGAGAAAAAATGGAATATTTCCATGACGATACAATAAAAACTACGAGGTGATTAAGGCCCACAGAGTTTTTGTAGGGGTTGGCGTCGACTTTTAAATGAATATAGTAAACAAATAATAAAGGTTGTTAAAAGCGGGGATGCTAATCTATGCTTAGCTGTCTGCTCTTTCTGCATATTTTCTGCGGGATCTTTGACGGATTCGTTCAATCATTCAAGTCAATCCTTGGAAACAATCGTTGACGAACTTTTCAGAGGCGTATCTCGGGAAATTATTGATCGTACAGAGACGAAATGAAAATCAGTCGACAGAGAATTATTAATTCTGAAACTTAAAACTCAGTAAGGGTACAACATTAAAATGGTTTAAAAGTTGCTTGAGTGATAAAAATACGAGGGAGTGATATTAAATTCTAGAAGTACAAGATATGGAGTCACGCAAGGCACAGTCCTCGGTCCAAGTTTGTTTGTAATTTACATCAACGATATAGTTCAACATAAACATAATGTGATATCTAACTCTTTGTGGACGATACATTATTATATTGCATTAGTGAAAGCGTAGATGAAATATTATTGACACTAAATGAGATGCTAAATGTGCTTCAAAAATGGCTGACTGATAATAATTTAAAATAAATACTAACAAAACTATATGATTATAAAAAAGTATATACAATGTAATCAGTAACCAAGGTAATATAGATGTTTGTATATATGGAAATATAACTGAACAGATAAAAGAGTATAAGTATTTTGGTGTGATAATAGATGGGCAGTTAACGTTTTCAACAAGAAATGATACGGAGGTCATATACTGACTAAAGAATACGCATCATCACTGACAGCCATGCAGCTCTCAATGTTCTGAATGCAGTAGAGATACGTTCCCTGGCGAAACTGGCGGAACACAACAGCATACAACTGGAGTGGACGCGAGGACACCAGAACAATGAAGGCAATGAAAAAGCAGATCAGCTGGCCAAAGAATGCGCAAAAATACCATTGATGGGACTCGAATCAACCTGCGGGATATCATATAATACGGCAAGAGGAATGGTAAAGGAACTATTGAGTCAGAAACATGACTTGTTTTGGGCCGGGGCGCCAGGGATGAGACAGTCATATATGTTTGAAAACTGGCGTACCATATAAGACAAAGACCAACGAATTGTTAAAGCTGAGAAGAAAACAGCTGAGATGTGCAGGACACTGCACACTGAATAGACACCTAACCAACATAGGTATGAAGGACAATCCAGGATGCAGGATGTGTGGTGAGGATGAGGAGACTCCTCACCATATAATATGTGAATGCCCAGCCCAGCCTTGGTGGCTGGGAGGCTTTCATACTTCAGGGGATTAACCGTGACCCTGGAAGAAATAGCCAGCGCTCCCATCAACAGTACACTCGCCTTTTGGAGAGGAACAGGACTAATGGGATAACGAGACTATGGGGTACAAAAAGCTTAAGCTTCAGTACAGTGGGGTTCTAGCACCGCAACCAATAAAGAAAAAAAAACGTTTTCAAAGCCTGCTAGTTATATCAAATCAATCACTAGTCCGCACTGAAAATATTGCTCATCAATACTTTTCTTGTTGAATAATTCCGAATCAGAGATAAAATAAACAAAATCAAGTAATGGGGATAATATCAAATTGTAGCAAGAACCGCTAACACTCACACACAGAGCAACATTTACAAAAATCTGAGGTGTTGCCCGGCTATAGCCTTTGTATCTTATTTTTTAGTAATAGTCTCATTAACAAAACCTCAAGATATATCACCTAATGTACTTAAAGTTAAGTCAAACATGATAGACGCACTTGTCTATTATATTCTACTATTATAATAAGATACGACAGTTTACTCACCTCTAGTGATTACTCTGCATGATGGATATTGCTCGGTTAGAAAAAATAGCACGAAGGATAGGAAGCATACTATTTTACATACGTACTAAATAAATAAAAAAAATTAAAAACTGAGGTTATCTTGTTTACAAGAAATATACACACATACATAGAAACATTTTTCGTTCGAGTTCGGCGTGTTATGAAACTTATTTCTATGCAAACAATTATTTTTACCATCACTATTAAAAATTTCTGTGCTCTTGTACTATATATATATTTGGTTAAATCAGATTAAATATAACATAACTCTATTTGATTATCTCACATAAATTGCAGCGGTATTCCCTCTGGCTTAATTTTCCGAGCACAATGCTTTGCAGCTGACCTACAGGTCAGTAGGTACCATTTGTTACAAGTTGAGCACAAATGAATGGAGATGAGGCGAACAAAATATAATACTATTTTTTCCTTACAATTTATCATTTACAAGTTCTTCCAACACTGCTTTTTAAAACCTTTGATCAGCGTAGCTGATAGCGCAATATCCAGAGCAAATCTCGTCTAATTTCAAGACTTAGTAGTCGCGCTGCGTTTTTTTGCTCTTTGACGCTATCAGGCGGCTATACATCCAGCGCTAATCGTAATTCATTTTAATAATGACTAAATTACACTGACGTTATCGATTGAAAACAACGCAGCATGGATCTAGGGGAGATTTAACTGGGTCAGAAAACATACCTAGTGGGGTTAAGCGGGGAGGAAATGGATTTTTTTTAAACAGCGAAACTTTCCCTTTTAGTTCCTTTTCTTATTTGCAACGATTTGTCACAAGTTTTGTGATTAATGAAAATTATTCTAATTGGCCTCCACTTGCTGTATATCACGTTTGACGGCATCAGGCCACCTGTCGCGGTTTCCTGTTAGGCGCACAATCTCATTAAATCAGCTCCTTGGTGAGATTATTATATAACCTCCCAGAATCGACTTGAGTCGAATAATGAGTAGAAACTTCGACTTAGGAAAAACTTATTGAACAATTTAGAGCATAACTAAACATATTTAAGGCATCAGTGGAGACTGGCACAAAAGGACTTATACACGTTCACAGAAACGTAAGGCACAACAAGGCGCACAATTCAAAAGAACGCCAAAATTTCAAAATATTTGTACGTCGTTCGGTTTATGACGACCATGTCCAATGGCGTAAAATTCGAAAGTGCGTCGAACTTTATCTTTTCTAAATATTTTTTAATTTTTACCGCTCCACGAAACACAGGGAAATTGGAGACACAATCATTGTGGATACCATTCAAAAGAATGACAATAAAATTTTAATGAGGCGACTTACTGAAAGGGCGAGACCGAAAAATGTGGCAAAGGCGCGTAGCGTCTATATGCAACTATTAGACAAAAAATAGTAAAAATGGTCAAGACCGGTTTCTCGAATAAAACAAATTTAGATTAATCTAGTGACTCATCAGTTGGACGAGTACGTTGGAGAATCGACAGAAAGCTGTGGTACCCAAACTAAATGCAGATCTTTAAAGATGGCAAAGTTATTGAGAAAACCACCTTGTGCATAAATAAGATAAAAGGTCATTTGCAAAAAAGGCGCTCAAAAGCGAGGTCATGTCACATACCAAAGAGACAGGAAAGCAAAGTAAACTCATATATAGTTGAACTTCGTTCATGTGAATGATATAATCACTAAAAGGAATCTTGAAGCTAACTACTAGTAAAATATTTTTATATTATTTTTAGTCAGTCCAAGAACCAAAGTGCCTTTATAATCTTCTGAGGAAGTTGTGTAAGTGAGTGTTTTTCTCAATCCATTGCTATTGCACGCTCTCCATTAACGTCCTCTATAAGAGGCATTCGCCCTTGCCCTACCTAAGGAGGCGATTCAATTTAAAAATTTCTTATTCTCTTTAGATATTATATAATAATATTATAACCGCGTTGTCTGCAAAACGTATACAGTTTAATCTTTTGCCGTTAATTTTTATTCCATCCCCGTTGTTGCCTAATGCCTCATAATTCATAATTCGTTAATAATTTTCATTCTATTGCAATTTACACTTAAACCAAAATCAGAGATTATTGACCGAAGCCTGTCCTGCAGGTGTATGAGCTCATCCTCACTTGTTTCAACTAAGTTGATATCATCTACAAATCGCAAGATAGAAATCTTGGTTCCGCCCATTTCTACCCCACTCTGTCAATTCTCTGCACATGTCAGATCACGTGTTCATTATAGATGTTAGGTGGGAGAGCAAGGGGTTAAATTACAGCTGTTACCTACTAGTCCAATTGAGGCTAGTCCAACTCTGTAATTATCTTCGAATATGTCACTTCATGAGAAGATAGATAAACCCAAAGAGGGACAGATGACATTCCAGTAAGAGTTTTCTGTAAACACGATGAAATTTCATTTGTTTAACTGCAGAGTCAACTAAACAAATCTATGAAGTTCTCCGCTTTCCCCCATTACCAGCATGCCATTATTATGTTGCAAAGAAGCCCGTGGTTATTTGAAATTAGTGTATAAAATGCCTGATCATAATTCAACCATTGTTCCCAGTTCTTTTTAAACGTGTACAAAATTTATATCAAATTACGCTATTATAAAAGTCTGTGCGAGTTGTATAGTACAAGCATAAGAATACAACTGTTTTCTCGAATTTATTTCGTGAAAAACTGAATAGGGAATAATATTAATATAATGAGAGTTAAATGTATACAAATAAAATTTAAAAGTATGTACACAGAATTTCTCTATGTAGAACTGTCTCTGTTAGTACTAATAAATTGTCAGTTTTATAATGCAGTATAAAAGTCATTGTTGTCAAGAGTCATTCTCAATTGGTTAATTCTGGGAAGAATTGATTATAATTTTAACTTTTTTAACTCATTTTTAAGATTGAACTGAATTTTTGATACGTTCCAAAATTCCTATTACTGTGAAAGAAATGAGGAATTTTTTCAAAAAATTCTCTTTGTGGACGAACAGAGCTTTCCGTGTGATGGCATCGTCAATTTCCATAACCATCACATATAGGCAGAAGATAATCTCCATCGTTTCTCGACTCTAGGCAACAAGAAAAAATTACTATTAACGTTTGGGTTGGTATACTTGGCAAACAAATTGGCAGAATCATTTGTTTTACCTTGCCTAAACTTTTTACGAAATAATTTAAAAGATCATTTGGGGAGTATGAGAGCAGGTAGAGAATTCACGATGGCCCTGAATGCTGTTTATCCATAAATGGATTGGCAAAAGCGGGCCAGTATTTTGGCCCATACGATCCCCCGATTTAAGTCCTCGTGACTATTTTATCTGGGGATGTTTGAAAAGTCTTGTCTACTCATCACCTGTGACAAATATTGAAGAGTTACAAGAACATGTCGTAATTAGGTGCAAAACTATTAGGAACAACAACAACAACAATAATTCGTTGCCTAACAGTTTTTATGGAAATTGATAACATCTATTTACAATTTGTTAATATTCAAAAACTATCGAGTAATCTAATTTGATTGTTTCTCCTTAAAAGTAGTAAGTACAATTTCACTAAACTGTCGGCTTTATGTTGATATGCTAAGTTTATCGGTGCATAAAATAACCAACCAACTACCGGTCAACCCTTCTGATACTGCCCTGTATCATCTAAATACAATTTTCATTTGTTATTCTAGGAAGTTGATTGCCTACGATGTTTTATCCCAAATTGTGTGGGAGAAACACCTCTGTTTCCTGTTTTCGAAGCCTGGGAAATGCATGCGTTTCTTTGGGTTCATATTTCTCGATAACGGGTGGCTCTACGGTGTTAAAACAAGATAAATCCTTTTATATACTGTTGAGTATATGACAAATAATGATAATAATAATAGCTTTATTGTTCAACAGACAATATATAACAATGAAAGATAATAAAAAGCAAGAATATACTAACACAAATTTTACACTCCAAATCTAACAGTGAAATAAGTAATAATTTTATCATAATAACAAAGTATTAGGTATTATTTACATTAAGATTTAGAATACTTATTTCATTGAGAATGTTAATGAACAATAATGTATATTATACAAATTAGAAAAATTATTCAAATTCTGACACAGCGTAAAATGGTCAAGTCAATAAAATATTTATTCTGCTAACATATCTAAAGGTTGGATTATGCCTCGAGCTGGGGTGACGCTAGGTTTTTTTTTTGGGGGGGGGAGAGGTTAATAATTCGCAAGGCTCATTACAGGAATTTTCCCAACTCTTCAAAAAAATTTGCTCCATTGAAAATTGATGAGCAGGTGGGGGAGAATCTTTGTATTATTGAACTTGGTAGACAAACCAATATTATTGTCGTCTTCTAGAAGTTCTAAAAGAATTACCATAAAATTTGCTTGCTTACCACGTAGTCTATTACAGAAATTATTCCCAGATGACGCCACATACAAATCACTGACAATAATCAATCATGCATTATCTTATACTCATGAATTTATCTAAAATTAATAACATGATTGCAATGTGCAAATTCTTTCAGGGATCATCGATATATTTGGATGAATCTTATAAACGATCTCTAATCTTTGGTTTGGGTGGTCTGATGTCTCAATACTGAGATTTTGGCTAACCAAAAAAAACTTCATCATACAATAAAGTGTAGATCAACCTAAAAATCAGTTGGTGAACATCAAACAAAGTCGTTGTACTATTTAATTGTAGACCAAATTGAAAATGGTTAGTGAACATAAAAAAATGTCATTGTACTATTTAATTTGTTACAAGAAGATATGATTATTAAACTACCATTTGTTTACGAAAACAAATAAAGTTGTATGACTATTCTTTACTGATTGATTTAACTATGAAACTAGATAGGCGCGATTTCATATGCTCTTTTTGGTTGAATTTACCTATCATTTTCTTTGAGTGTAATATAAAAATATTAATAATACACAAATCCTTCTTAAATCTTAACTGTTATATTAAATTTACTGGTTACATAATTATAACTTTCAGGATAAACATCATTCACGTTGAATGTCAAATATTTAAAGAATTTCTTTGAACCCGTTTTACCATAATTTTATGGCGATTATACCATGAATACCAAATCAGTGCTACATACTCAAGTTTAGAGCGGGCATAAGATAAATACAATGTTTTAAAGCACCTATATCTGTAAAGTTTTTACAGTTTCTTATGGCAAATCCATAAAATTTTATTGCCTCGAACACTTTTAGAGTTATATGCTCATTAAAAGTAAGCTAACAATATACCCAGATCCTTATTGGAATTACATTGAGATAATGTGTTGTTCTCAATATGATATAAAAATTCACATATTGACTGTTTTCTTGAGAAGCTGGTGATCTTGCATTTCGAGACATTAAGGCCTAATTTATTAACTACACACCATGACTGAACGTGATCTAGATTAAGTTGTAGCTTCCTATAGTCGTCTATACAAGTTATAATTGAATATATGTTTAAATCGTCAGCATAGAACAGGTTAGAATAATCAAAACCTCACTTAAATCATTAAGAAATTATAGAAAAAGAAGAGGCCGAGGTTTGACCCTTGAGCCTCTCATTGAATATACTCTTGGTGGATAGCATAGAAGAATGGCATTTATTGATGTCAGATCACGTTCAAAATATCATCACTGTAAAAAGGTTCCTGAGATATTATATGAAATCTTTGTTTTAGGTGCCCTCCCTTGAAAGAAACGCCATATTTATAGGATTATGGAAATTTTCTTTTAATAATGATATGTTCACTTTGTATCCTTGTATCAGTCTTAAAATGCTATAAAAATTAAGATTTTTATAATGGTTGGCGGGACTCAGCTTTGTTTGAAAACTTTCCCATCCTTGAATATAAACAAACAAAAAATGCCTCTAGCCATTTAAACAAACCCGCAAATAAACCGCTTCAATCAATTGTAAAAACGTTACGTGTAGAATGCCAAAACAAATTAGAAACATTTTAACGAAACAGCTCATAAAAGCAGGCATTAAACTTTAATTTCGTTTTCAATTTCCCAACAGTTTTGCTTTATTAGCTAAAACAACAAACTTTGCGTTTTATTATTTGCAGAGATTTATTCGGAGACATAATAAATCTATTTAGGGAACGAATCGCGGCATCTCCGCAAAAATTATGTATTTGAATACAGTCCATGCACATGCACGTACATACAGGGTGCTAAAAATTCGTTTGTCAGCACAGAGACAACTAATATGGGCTGGCCGACCTATTTCACGTAAGAATCTTTGCTAAAACTTTGCACCCTTGTGAAATCCTACCATCAAAACCAAGTAATGTGTACTATGGCTATGGATAAAGTAAAAAAATATTTCGAGGTTTCTGGTTCTTGTACACACACTAAATCAGATTTTTTTTTCATCCCCTTTAATAATGCGGTGGGGGTGGTAATGGGGGTGGCTAATGCCAAAATTTTTTTTGAGACCTTAGCTTCTCTTGTCTATACTAAATATCAATTTTATGAACTCTTACCTGCTTGATTTACCTATTTACTCCAAATTTACCCCAATTTACCCCCCAACCCTTCGACGGAACAAGACGAAAATATAATCTAGTTCTAGATCTCGTTAAAGTACATATGTGTACTAAATTTCAAGTCAATATCTCAAACGGTTCCAGAGTAAACGTGCGCACAAAAAAGTTACAGACAGACAGAATTTTTTTTTTGCTCAAACTTGAAATCTCGACGTTTCATGACATTCTAAGCCTATTTGAACAATAAAAATTTTTAAAAATTTTTTTGTCGTTACTATACTTCCACTGGATGTGGAAGTAATATGTTCGCAATATTCACTTGAACTGTCGCTACAAAAAGAGCAGTGTATATGCTAGGCGAAGTACTTTCACTGACCTGTAATCACATGTTAAATATTTATTAGTTTATGCCCAGTGATTCCCAACAGGTGGTCCGCGGACCCTAGGGGTCCCTAGGGGTCCGTGGGCGATGTCTTAGGAGTCCGCGAAATGTCACTGAGATATTCAATTGTTTTTTGTTTTGTTTTGTTTTGTACTTGTATTAAACTTGTGTTAACATCAAATTTCATTTTCATATATATGAACAGTTTCCACCTTTAAGTAAATTAGTTTAGTAAGTAATTTATGGTAGATTCTACATAATCTTCATTTTAAGAATTTAGTCTTAAAATCTTGTTGGGAATACTGGATGCAATAAATAATGGATTTTTAAATGTCCCTTGGTGCACTATAACTTCTCAAGGACCACAAACATTTTTTTTCAATTCCTATAGACTGCAAATACTTAACTTACTTGCGGATAACCCAGGTTGGTCCCCATTGCCATGCATCTATTATTAGACATTTTTTAAATAAAAGGAAAACACCTTATTCAAGCGAGAGAGAGAAACAGAATTTTCAAAAGTGATGGAAAATCCGTAACTAACTTGCGAACAAAAACATGCTTTTTGATCCTGCCGTATTTCATTTCATGGATCATGATAAATTGTTTTAAAATTTGTTGTCTAAAGTTGAAAAATAAGTCAATACGACGTCATACAAAAAATGTACTGATACAATGAAAGTAGCACAAATGTACTGACTGTGCTCTAAAAATACTGGTTTCAGTAAAAATGTACTGACACTGGTACTCTTTATTCAAAGAAATTCAATTGCATCTAATTACTTAACCGCCATAAAAAACGTATACATAAAATTTTTATCAAATAAATTGCCAGTTTTATTTACGTTATTTTGTTTTATTTATGTGTCAATCGGTTCTCTATTGGAATAAAAAGTTGCAATTCTAAAAATATGTTGAAAAATAAAATAAAAAAAGTTCATTAGGCAGATTAGAATTACATCAACTGATTGATTAAAAAAATATTTACCTTTATATATTACCAGAACTCTCATTTATTCTCATTTATCATTATTTTAGAACTAAAAAATGTATGTTCTGTTTAATTTATTGTGGAGATTTTAATTTATCCTAATTGTATTTTGTCATGCCCTACACATAAATTATATATTTGTATTGTGTAGTATTCAATATATTATTCATGTTGATATTTCATAGTTAATTATTTCCATTTTGGCGAGCAGTAAACTATTATTATTATTAATATATCATGGGCGACGAAAATATTACCGTTTCTGCAATTATTATAATTAAAATAAGCATTCAAGATATAGGTACAAATACATACAAAAGGAGTTAGGCGAGGTAAATAATAAACAGCTGAGGAACATTGATGTATTCAATTTGAATTGTCCGCCAAATGAAACGAATATATTGACCAATCACAGCAAAACAATCCTCTTACTTTTACTGTAATCTGATTGGTGTCACGAAATCATGACAACCATTAGTCTTACGAATATGGTAACCATGGTTAACACTGTCAAGAGGTTGATCAACTTCTAAACTGATAACAGTGTCTGGTAAATTGTGTAATTTGATTTTTTTTAAATATTACAGACAAAAAAATTAACTAATCAAGATGGTCTCTAACCAGTCAAAGTAGGTTTAGCATGAAAGATAATGAAAACAATGATATTATTATTTTATTTTTATAAAATTTGGGAGTTGGTGGACCTCTTTTATAGAGATTTGAATTTTCCACAAAAAGTCTGTAAGAGCATCTTTTTGAATAAATCGAAAGTGTTTAATTCAAATCACCGGCGCATATGATTGTTATTATATTTTCTTATTAAAGCGAAGGAGAGAAAAATATAAACTTTACTAACTCCCTCATTGGACACAACTGTGCTTTGTTCCTCATTTATGAAATTTCATTTTAGAAAAGCCGATTTTATTAATCTTTATTTTACGACTGACATTAAACGAATTGGTGGAATTATGTCTTTCCTTTATGATTAATAACAATAGAATTATTTAATCAAAAGCGGATAAAAGGTAAAAAGGTGACCGGCTTCAATCTGTCTAAATAATATATCACCGTTGTGTAGCCGCCCTCCAATATAATCATAAAGATGTGCCGTGTGAAAATTTAATCAAGAGAAAATAAGAAAATATGCTGCCGAAAACTAGGACAGAGATGTTAGTCCTTGTCTAAAAATATGAACGTTAATATTAGATTATTGGTACATCTTTTATGGGCAGGGTGACGTGTAGCTGGGTTGGTGGGTGTGTAACGTCATTGTTTATATATAGAAACTTGTAATTTTAAGCTCAATAAAAACCCGTTCACAAAATATACTTGTACTAAAGAAACTACATTAAATTCAACTGTAGATTGGGGTGCCCCAGAGATGAAGACTTTCCTAATAAATTTTTTTCCTGCCGTTTTCTCCTAATATCCTTCAAGCGGATTGACGTATGATGAGCAAATTGTGGATCCGGCTCTTTATTTTGATGGGCTACATGCCCATGCAAGTTCCTACTGATATGCAAGATGTGTCCTATACAGGGTGGTCCGATAAAGTTGAAGGTCAAATATTTTTTGCCTTCTGTCAAATTAAGAATTTTAATTATTTATTAAGTATCTCTATTAAATTTAGAAACTTTTTTTTACTCTTTTGATTTTTCATCCAGTTAAACCGGTTTCGAGCAAATTGCAAAACACCAGAGGCATGCTGAAGCAATTTTATTGACATCATGCCAAGGGAAGGCAGCAGGTGCAGTAAGGAAGTGTCATAAATGATGTCCCAAATTCAAGAACTTTTCTTGGGGTTGAAAGAAGGTTATGTGAAACCGGATAAGTATTAATAACGACGCCTAGGCTAGGAAGGCCAAGGAGTATCCGAACCCCACAGGTAAGAGGCGGTATTGGAGGCAGTTGAGGAAGATCCCCGAAATTAGCACTCGATGGTTGGGTCTAAAACTGGGACTTCGCCAATCCTCTGTGTGGCAGTTGCATCCTTATCACCACACTAGAGTGCAAGAATTGTTACCCAGAGACTTCCAACCAAGAGTAGATTTTGCCCAATAGTTATTACAAAAACATCGCCGTGACAACATTTTCTTAGAGAAGATTCTTTGGACAGACGAAGCGGCGTTCACTCGAAACGATGTATTCAATACCCGTAATCGTCTTACATGGGCTCAAAAAAATCCATTTAACATCGAAACGTTAACGTCAAAGAAGTTTTTCTGTAAATGTTTGGGCAGGTGGCAACTTGACTGGTCCATTTTTTTTTTAATTGGTAGAGTCAATGGAGAACAATACCTACATTTTTTGGAAGAAAATCTGTCGGAGCTCTTAGAGCCGAAGAGGCATGTGGATCATGCATGATGGAGCCCCGATCCATAACGTAATTTAAATAAGAAATTATTTGGATAGGACATTTCCCGAAAGATAGATCGGAAGAGCACCGCATGCTCCTATACAATGGCCACCCAGAACTCTAGATGTCACTCCACTTAACTTTTTCTTGGGGCCATATGAAAGAACTTGTATATTCAGTTCAAATTGACAACACTGACCAGTTGCGGGACTCAATTCTAGATGCCGCAAACACTATCAGAAATGAGCATAATGTTTTTCCAAGAATACAGTTTAATTTACCCTTGCATAGAATGGGGGGGGGGAGAAAATTTTGAGCAGTTTATTCGCTGATAATTTTTAAATTTCTCTTAGCACTAATTATGTTAAAGTTAATGTTCAATTATTCTGTGTATTTTTTTTGTTAACCCAATTCCTATTTGAATAAAAGACAATAAATTTGTATATTGACCTTGAACTTTACCGGACTACGCTTGCATATCAGTACGAACTTACTCTAATCAGCATGGAGTCCAACAAAATAAAGAGTCGGATCCACAATTTGATCATCGTACGTCAATCCGCTTGACGGTTATTAGGAGAAAACTGGCTACCAGGCACCCACTTTAAGGTGCTGTAACTCGCTTATGAGGCGCGGTAGGAAACAATTTTATTAGGAAAATCTTCATCTCTGGGGCACCCCAATCTACAGTTGAATTTAATGTACTTTCTTTTAAATCACCCTGTATTTTCATCTACAACTTAACTTTCTCCAGCGTCATTGAATCTGTTCAGAATAGTGAAAGTGCGGTGAGTATTTTCTATGACGATGTCAACATGCGAAATTCGATCGAGTGGTAGTTAAGTTGATTCATACTTATTTTATTTACTTTACAATGCACTACACCAGAGCATTCCAATTACAGAGCAGAAGATAATAAGTACCTAAAATTTAAAATAAATAGATAAAAACAAAATTTTAATGTATGCAGTCAGAGTCTCCATCACAGCTACATTGCATTGGAAGATATTAAACTGGTCTTGAAAATTATTACAGTTTTCACATATTTTGTATAGTGCCAACAATTTCTGAACGTTAGTTCTGTTTATATGTCTAGAACCTGGTCTAGAAAGCATTACAAACCGCGCTAGGCGTGAAGCGCGTTGGATGCCGCTGACAGGTAAGAGGACATAATAGTCTAAGATCCGGCAGCTTATTTCAGATTTTTAATTTTCTGAACACCCTGTACATAACATGTTAACTTACTCCATGACATTCACATATTTAGCAAAAGCAAAACTTTTTGTGAAGAATAAATTTTCCGCGTGAAATGAGAAATAAAAAAGTTTACCATCTTATCCACTCTAACTGTGGACATACTGTATACCAGTTTATAGTAAACTAACTGTGAATTTACCTGGATATTCAGGCTTTATTCAAATATTTCAATTTTCCGCCACCACCGAAGATGGCACATAAAAACGATATTTCACTTTCACGGAATAAGAAATCCAACAATATGTCAAAGATAAACTTTACAAATGTGCCTCTCCGGACTGATAAAAAATAATATAAAAACCTCGCGACTACCTACTGGTAAAATATGAATGAATGTAAACGCTTTTCTCCATTTTACAAACATATACTTTTTCACCACTCGAATATCACATATTTACCTAAAAGTAAGTGACAGTCTGGAGAACGTAATATTTTATACAGATTAGTACGGTATAGAAGATTTTCTGTTCTGATTTATGTAATCGTTTACTATAGGAACATCAATAAAATTTTATGTTTCTCCAGGGAGTGAATGTCATCTATAACGGGAGTTCCAGACCAGAGATGCATACTCGCCTTTATATCGAACAGAGACAAAATGTAACATTCGAGAAGCTTCTGGTAGTTCTGAGTAGGAAACCAAGTTTTTAAAAGACTTCGTCGCCCACACTATAGATAGACAGATGAGCAGATAGATGCATCTTTATAGGTCACATCTACATAATTGGATTGTTGACGAATTTTTAAAAATGGTGAAATGTAGTAATAGAGGCGTTAATTTCCTTATACAGGTTGATTCAGGTATGCGATCATTAATTTCTAGTGGTGATTCTACATAAAAAAATATAAAAAAAAGTTCATACAAACATGGGTCAATCGGGGGTGTACGAAATTAGAAAGGGGGGACTTACGTCTCCTCCCAATATTTTTAATGTGAATTTTCTGTGATTGTCTCATCCGAATACGATTCCTTCGCTATAAATACACAAAAAAGGATATCTTGTTGTAACGCCGTACGACCAACCGGTTTCGAGAAACAACCTAAAGGAATTTTTCCAGTTTTCTTGCGTAAACATAATTTTTTCAATGAATTCATCATCTCTTCACATTTTCATAAGTGCCATGCCATGGACAGAAGGTCATTGTTCGATCCGCACTTGCCAAACTTCACCCCATATTTTTTATTTGTAAAAACTTCTTACCACTGATCAACTTACTTGGCTTTTTATTGCCTAATTGGTCGTTATTGGTTTCCAATATTGATATTGAATTGTCATTATTGACATAAAAGTTAAAGTTCTCATTACGCAGTCTTTAATAAGAGAATTTCAATTTTCATTTAATATGAGTTACACTTTCGAAGAACAAGCCGATATTCATGTATTCTACGGTCGAGCCTGGGGTAATGCTGCTGAAGCTTTTCCAAATAAAAGATTACCTTGCGAAAGATTTTTTGTAAATGTAGATTGTTCGTTACGAGAAAGGAGTATTCAGACAAGGAAAATTCTGGCCCAGATCCTTTGTTAGGACCCCAGAAACAGAAGAAGTAATATTAAATGCGAATCCCCAAATCAGTACGAGAAGGCTAGCGTTACAGGAAAGTGTGTCAGCATCGTCTGTTTGGATGAACAATTACTGTATTCCTACCACATGCAAAGGGTGCAAGCGCTCAAACCAAAAGATCTACCAAAACGGAGGTCTTCTACCGATGGTTTGTGCGAACATGTGAAAAAAATGCTGAATTTATTAAAAAAATTTTGTTTACGGACGAAGCGGAGTTTACGCGGGATAGTGTTGTCAACTTTCACAACAATCACATATGGGCATAAGAAAATCCACATACTTTCTTCGAGTCCATGCACCAAAAAAAATTTACCATCAACGTTTGGGCAGATATACTTGGCAACAGATTATTAGGACCAGTTGTTTTGCCTAATAGATTGGATGGGTTAAATTATCTAGATTTTTTAAGAAACAATTTAGATCTCTTGGAGGATGTGCCGCATGAGACCAGAAGGACAATTTGGTTCAGACACGATGGTGCACCTCCCCATTTTAGAATAGTTGTTCAAAGTTATTTAAATGCAGCTTATCCCAATAGATGGATTGGCAGAAATGGACCAGTAGCTTGCCCCCCCGATCCCCCGACCCAAATCCTTACTATTTTTTCTGCGGGTATTCGAAAAGCCTTGTCTACTCAACTCCTTTGACAAATATTGAAGAGTTACGTGAACGTGTAGCAATGACGTGCGAAACTATCAGGAACAAGCCAGGAATTTTTCAACGGGTTTTTGCTTCAATAAATCGTCGCCTAGAAGGTTGTGTGGAAATGAATGGCGTTCACTTTTGAACATTTAATTTAATTTGTTAATCTTTAAAACCTGTTGAGTCCTTTATTGTAGTAATAATCTGTTATTTTTCCTTGGTTTATTCAAGAGAATAATAAATACAATTTCACTAATTTGTTCTTTTTTATTGACTTGTTGACAGCCAACCCTATTGGTACTTCTCTGTGTCACGTAATACAGATTTGTTATTTTAGAAAATTGACTGCCCACGGTTTTTATTCCTTTCAAATTATACAGAAGAGCGAGAAATCATTATCCTTATTTTTGAATCCTAGGCAATGCATGCGTTTCATTAGGTTGAAATTTCTCGAAACCGGTTAGTCGTACGGCGTTACAACAAGATAAAATTTTTTGTGTATTTATAGCCAAGGAATCATATTCAATCACAGAAAATTCACAGTAAAAAATTTGGGTGGAGAAGACAAGTAAGTCTCCTCTTTCCAATTTTGTGCATCCCTGATTGAATTTACCCTTGGTAATGACCATTGTTGATATCGAATCATGTGCAAAAACTAGTCACTGTAGCTCAAACGGTTCCTGAGATATTAAATAAAATGTTTATATATGCACAACATTTTTCCATGTGGAATCATCACTAGAAATTAATGACCGCATACCTGAATCACCCTGTAAATTTAATTTGGAAGAATAATTCTAAGCGTAACATATTTAAAAAATTTATTAAACTTCGCCTATTTGAATGTGTTGCTTTAAACATTATTTGCTCATTTTCTACGTCGTTTCCAAACGACCTCAAACTGATCTCAAATTTGTATTGCTTGAAATATATCTACATCAAATCTAACTCTGAAGTAACACGCACACCACATATAACTAGACAACTCCCAAATCCAAAATCAAGGCTCTCCGCAGACATACTTCCAAACAATACCGGTGCATTGTCAGTACCGCACAACCTTTCCAAAGCTTTTCCCATCAGCTCCTTGCTGATATCAGCACAACGCTAAGCAGATCGGCCTCTTCGCTTTTTGCTATCTAGTTTTCCTGAAATATCATCTGCCTTATATTGTCCACTCTTCGGTTGACGTGACCAAAAAATGAGGGTTTATCTAATTTTCCTTAATAGTTCTTTTCTTTTTAGCTGTACTTTCAAATGTTTTTTATAAACATCTCTATCTCGAATATCAGATTATACCTCTGGACAATGTTGTTTATTACACGTTAACATCCAGACTTTTTGCCAAAATATTAATATTTCGGAAATAATATGCAAAACTCTTTTGCAAATTGTCATTTTAACTTCTCTGAAATTGAAATAAACTCATTTAAAACTTGTCTGCTAAATGGCAATTTGCTGCCGATAATTTGATAAGTAAAATCTCTAAATAGAAAGATGAAAATTGCGTCTGATGGTGAATTTTAACTGCCTTAGGGCACGGGTTAGCGTTATCCGATCGAGTTAAAATTTTGTATATTTCATTTTTTAAATAATTGGAACCACTTTAGGATGTGAGGCCGAAAAAATTGTAAAAAAAATATATTGTCAAGTATAGCTAAGGACCACCCTAATAAACAGTTATACAAAGCAGGAAGCTCTAAGCACCGCAAAATGGAATTTTTGGATGTGTTCCATTAATCTGAAACAAAGCGTAAAAACTCTCCAAGTTGTCACTGCCGTTAAAACGAATTAAAGAACCTTCACAAGCTAACTTTTTACAGGACCATATAAATTTTGTTTACCTACATATTCGACTTGTACAGAATTTTATTCGGTGTATTTTGTTAATGGATTGGGGCGTTTTTATCGAACACAAATAAATAACGTCCGTTCTGCTTTGGCGAGGCAGCTATGTCGCGGAAAGTTGGCGAAGAATTTTCTCCGATCGCCGCCAAAATAAAACAACAAAGGTGGATAAGTTGATATGGGAACAAAACATGCTTAATAAAACTAAAGGAATTTGGCTTTGTGTAATGTAAGATGCCAGATTTTTAAGGCAAATACAAACAAACAGTCGTATCTTTTGTTGATGTTTACCTGTCTGGAAAACCTTTTCTTTAAAAGATAATATTAACAAGCAGATATATTACGACAACATACCCGTTCCAAGTAGCAATGTTTTTTGTTGTATACTTGGTGGCATATTTTTTACAATATCTCTACTAAGCTGTTCATTATTAGCAAATTTCTGTTAATCGAACTTAAAATTCATAACCATAGTTACAGAACCGTACAGTATATGGACTGTAAGTGAATTTTACATACCAATTTATTTACCTGCTAGGATATACAGAAATTTTAGGTAAAATATTTATCGCTGGGATCAAACATTTTAAAAATAACCACAGAAGAATAAAAATATTATTTTAAGCACATCTACAGCTTCCTTTATATCCACTTTGTCCATTCTTAAGAGTCTCTAATAAAAAAACTGCAAATAGAACTTTAGACCGTTGCTTGTCAAACTTGACTTTTCAATAAATTGTTCACCTATACTATCTTTTGTTAAGTTTAGGCTCTGCCTAATTTATTAAAATATAAAAATGCCATTTTGGCAGGTCGTTGTCAATAACTCAATTTTAACTTATTATTTTTTTTTTTTTTGGTTTTCACAGAACCCAAAGAACAAATTACTAACGGCGAACAGTGAGTTATTTTTCGCAAAAGTATGACTTACAATTCATGGTCCGTAATATCATATTAAGGGCCTTGCTAAAAACCTAGATTTCCCTCGCATTTCCTTCAAAATGAGAATAAAGCAAATTAGGTCAAAGAATATCATTTTGAAACCTATTAGCTAAAGTATAAAAACCTTATATTATACTTTTACCTTTCAAGTAAACTATAAAACCATGAAGATTGTTATAAAACCATTATAAAAGTTTCACTGAGAGATTAATTGCTCTTTTTGAATACAAAGTAGGTACCTACCTCACAGTTTTATTAAAGTTTAAATAAGACTCGAAGATAATGTATTTGTTTTCATCTTAATTTATAATACTTCACAAAAAAAGACCTTGTTAGGGATCAAGGATATTAGACGAAGCAAATATTCAAAAAAGCCTTCTCTATATCAACTCCAACAGCAATTTTGAAGACTTTTGAGCAACAAACAGGTTTTTGTTAATTCGAGGTTGCTCATTCCAAATCTTGTTGCTCATTTGCCATTTGCCATTTTTTAAAAATAAGTCAAAGAAATTCAAAGCGGCGGCCAATCTTCGCAGTCAAAAATCGACCACTTTCTCGCCCTCGAATTTTGTTTCAAACTAAGTGCTAAATTATTGCTAATGATGAGAACATCCTGAATAAAAAATTTCAAGATGAGCATATCTTAGTTTTTGAGATATGAGGGATTACAGTTGTGATAAGCGATCTCGCTGTGAGAATATTGCATTAAAGTAAATTTTGTCAAGGATAATAGAGGGCGCTCTCCATAAAATTAAGGTCCTAATGGTCTGTTTCAGGAGGTGGTGTGTATGGCAACCCGCTCGTCTGTTTTTGTAACGAGGGAGATTTAAAAAAGAAGATAATTAGAATAAAAAACAATGGGATACGAGGGAGTGAATATCAGAGACATCAAAATCGCTATATCGTGATTCTTTCTCATCGCTCTAAAGAAATTCACAGGGGTTAGAGGGTGGACATCTGAGCAATTTCACAATCATTATATTGTATCGAAAAAAATTCTGACATAAAGATAAGTATCCCTTTCCCGAACGCCATAGTATAGAGGGTACGTTTTTAACCCTCAAGTGGATTTTATGAGGCGGTAAGGTGTGAAGGGATGAATATCAGAGCAATCTCGTAATAGCTGCATTACTTTAAAAAAAATACTGATGTAGCGGTTTCCAAGAGTGGTTTTCTCTTATGTCAGGGAATCTTGATTCCTTTTCATCCCCCAAATGATCCCGACGGGAGTCAGGGCGTGAAGACCTACCAATAAGTTTTCGTCCCGTTCTCTTACCCCATCGTAGGTGTGTCATAAATTCTAGTTATCGTCCCACATTCATACCTACTGCAATCAAAATGCGATATCTGGTACATTCATTATTTTTTTCCCTGACTCAAATTCATAATTCAAGATGAGGGGTAGTTTTTTTTATCATGAAATGGATTGTTTTCGTGTACTAGGTCGTAACAGAGTTATGGTTCATTCTTATTAATAATGCTTAAAGGGTTTATGCATTTCTACCAGTTATTGGAGCTTTGTGCAGTTTGATATTGCACTGGGGTAGTTTTCACCCCCTTAAGGGCGTGTCTCGATTTCTTTATATAATAAAAGTTGTTCAGAATTGTCCAGAAACCCTAAATCCAAGGATACACCATTTTGCGGCTTTGCCATCGTTCCAACGGATTTCTGTCTCGTTTTAAAAGAGGTGCTTGAATATATACAGGGTGATTTTTTTTGGGCGTCTATCAGAAGTATATCGAGAAAGAAAAATGATATCGATCTGAAAATTTGGCTATTGGCCTAACTGGGTAGGATCTATTTAACGAAAATATTTTCAATATGGTGGCATTTCCGGTTATACCGGAAGTTGACCCCAACTTTGTTATTTTAAATGGAATGCCCCTATTTTCAATTTTTTTTAGATTCTGCAGTTAATTTAAATAACATTTCGTTAAAGGTTTCCTATAGCTAAAATTAATATTTCCGGAGATATTAATTTTTTTCCTAAAATTTTGACAGAAAAGTTGTATAACATAAAAATTAATATCTCAGTAACAATAATTGATAACATGTTGATTTTTCTATGAGGGTAAGACAAGGTATTGCAGTTACTCATCATGTAAGAAAATTATCGAAATATCCACTAAAAAGTTTCTAAAATTATTGACATATGTCGACCACACAAAAACAGCAAAAACTCATTTTTTTTTAAATGGCACCATACCTAACTAAATGCACCATTCGATAGAGAAAAAAAATGCGCATCTAACCATGTATCATGTTCCTATACCCAAAATGTATGGTTCTTTAGATATTTGCGATTTTCTAATTTTATCAATGAAATGAAAAAATGAAAATTGTATAATTTATTAATAATAAAAATTTTATAACGAAACATTAATTATACTGTTCAATATGTTCTCCATTAACCTCTAAACATTTTAGAATCCTATTATTTACTGAGTGTGTAGTAGCACTCCGAATTTCATTTGGGTCCAATCTTTCAAATGCTCTTTGAACTCTATCCAACAGTTCCTCTCGGTTAGTTACCGGGGTTCGATAGACCTCACTCTTTATACGGCCCCACAGGTAAAAATCCATTGGGGTCAAGTCAGGAGACCTGGCAGGCCAGATCCATGGACCCAAACGCCTTATCCACCTGTCATCGAACATTTGATCCAATTCGTTACTAACTGGTCTGGAACAATGACTTGGAGCTCCATCGAGTTGGTACCAGCATGAAAAATATTGATTAACAGGTAAATTGTCTAAAAAGTTCGTTACGACAGTTCTTAAAATTTCTAAATATCTTGGTCCATTCAAATATTTGTCGTAAATGTGGTAACATAATTTATTGCCCATTAACAAACAAAACACATTGAAACTAAATTTATACTGAAAATTCCTCGGTCGCATAAAATGAGGATTTTGATTGCCCCAAAATGCGAATTTCTGCGATTGAAAATACCTTCTTTTGAAAATTTTGCCTCATCAGTCCAAATAATTTTTTCTAAAAATTGAGGGTCTTCTTGGGTTCGGATTAATATCATTTCGCAAAATTCTGTTCTTCGCTGTGGATCTTCAGGATAAAGTTCTTGCACAGTAGTAAATTTAAAATTATGGAATTTATGATTCACTAAAATCTTCCGAATGGAACTGTAGCTGCCGCTGAATGAATCGAATGATTGGGATTTGCATAGAAATAGGCCAAGACGTTAATTTCATTATTTTCATTTGATGTTATAGGTCTGGCTAGTATTCTTTCTGCGTTCGACTGCCAAATCTGACAAAATTGATTTGCAATCTTCTAAACTTTTGTGGATTCATTGATGATAAATCAGGATTCGTTTCATTAAATTGTCTGCATGTTCTGCTAATTATTTTGTCACACTGTCAATGAATGTTAAATAAATCAAAATATCCGAGTGTGAGTAATTGTTTACCATTTTCCCCACAGTAAATAAGTACAACACAAACTACGTGTAATGAAATACAATCTGGCTGCTGGTTTCCGGGTCTTCTTCCGCGTAGACTTGGTTGAGTGCTTGACGTTTCGACCATCTTGTCGTGGTCTTCTTCTGAAGCGAAGTGAGCTCTGCTGGACTGAGCTCCTCTATTTATACAGGTTATCAGGAGGCGTGTTGCGGATCATTGCTCATGCGGAACATTACCTCTATCTGTCTCATTTTTTGTATTTTGTTTTGTCAACACTCAAAGCCTACTCTTTAGAAGACGGCACTCTTCGAGATACCTTTCAATTTTCATTAATAACACCGAGAACCGCAAATATCTAAAGAACCATACATTTTGGGTATAGGAACATGATACATAGTTAGATGCTCATTTTTTTTTCTCTATCGAATGGTGCATTTAGTTAGGTATGGTGCCATTTAAAAAAAATGAGTTTTTGCTGTTTTTATGTGGTCGACATATGTCAATAATTTTAGAAACTTTTTAGTGGATATTTCGATAATTTTCTTACATGATGAGTAACTCCAATACCTTGTCTCACCCTCATAGAAAAATCAACATGTTATCAATTATTGTTATTGAGATATTAATTTTTATGTTATACAACTTTTCTGTCAAAATTTTAGGAAAAAAATTAATATCTCCGGAAATATTAATTTTAGCTATAGGAAACCTTTAACGAAATGTTCTTTAAATTAACTGCAGAATCTAAAAAAAAAATTGAAAATGGGGGCATTCCATTTAAAATAACAAAGTTGGGGTCAACTTCCGATATAACCGGAGATGCCACCATTTTGAAAATATTTTCGTTAAATAGATCCTACCCCGTTAGGCCTATAGCCAAATTTTCAGATCGATATCATTTTTCTTTCTCGATATACTTCTAATAGACCCCCAAAAAAAATCACCCTGTATATTTATCTCTACAATACACGAGGATACTATTTTTCGGCTGACTTTCATAAAACTCTTTTGCCTTCAAGCAAATTGCAGTTGAAATGTCTTTATATCTTTTCAAAGCAAAGAATCACCCCTATAATGGGCTAGCATCTTTAAAACAGCCCGCTTACAAGACCGAATTAATTTTTTTATTTTTACAATTCCTTGAAATTAAGGCGTCTGGGCCATAAAGGTCAGTATAAAAAACAAAACGAACAGGAGTTCAAGTGCTTCAGCGACCCAACCGCCGAGTATCGCCCTAATCTCTGGTGTAGTTTAAACTTAATCCTGGCAATAGCTATAACACCCCCTCTGGGATCAACCCGTCTCAGCCTGTGACATATGCAAATTTAATGGGGTCGCGCATAAATAATATCCCGCCGAATTATCATCGCATTATTTGGAGAAGGTGAATGTAATTGATATTATTTGTAAGTTTATCGATTGGGCTAGATAATTTTAATAACAGCGACGGTTTGGTTATCTGTTTTGTGTTAGTCGAGTCATTGTGGAAATTATGCTGGAGCATGGTTAATGATAATTATTGCATGTTAACATCGACAGAGTTGATTTCGTTACGTTGTTAGACAAAATGTGTAATTTGGTTCTTCAAAGGCTTAGAAGAACCAAAAATTTTACATTTTAATATAAACATATCAGTATAAAATTAGAGATAAGAGAATAGATAATTACAGGATGAAATCAAAATGAAAATGAAGGACAATAAGTAAACAGCATTTTCTGTAGTAAAAAATGTCAAAGATGACTCAAAATACATTGTTTTTTATGCTGGTAACTTTTGACGGGTATAGACCAGAACGTGTTAGGAAATGACTTTTAAATAGTCGACGTTTCGTCAAAATTTATTGACATCCTCAGGACTGTTTAGGTGAGTTTTCCTTTGTCACATTAGATTTGAAAAATAAAACAGAACACATTGATATTAACAAATACAACAACGTATGAGTAACCTATACTTAAA
The DNA here is from genome assembly GCA_936432065.2 of Rutpela maculata. Classification (NCBI taxonomy): domain Eukaryota; kingdom Metazoa; phylum Arthropoda; class Insecta; order Coleoptera; family Cerambycidae; genus Rutpela; species Rutpela maculata. The sequence goes on from OW386292.2 coordinate 7,809,128, forward strand.
CAGTAAGATATGGTGTCCCACAAGAGACCGTTTTGGGATAAATTCCTTTTTCCCCTCTATATAAACTGTCTGCTTACCAATACTGTTAGTTCTGGTAAAATCATCAGTTTTGCTGATGATACGGCCGGCAGTTCTATATAAAGCCAATAGTTGGATTGAAGCGGAATATGAACTTAAGCAAATAAAAGATTGGTTTGACTATAATAAATTAACGGTGAATTTAAAAAAAAATGACCTATATGGTGTTTACATCATATATACACCTACCTGATTTAGTAATTAATAGTAATTAATAGGGATTTAACAATTGGGAATTTGAATATGTTAGTATAAGTATAATTATAGATAGACATTTTCGGTGGAATCTACATACACAAAATGTAATAAAAAAAAATTAAGAAACTTGTTCGCAAAATTTAAATATTTAAAATCACTTCTTGTAAGGCCATAAATAGAAGGAAAAAAATCACTTCTGGACATAAATAATCTACTTATATTATACTATGCCGTAATACAACCACACCTATCTTATGGTATAATTGTTTGGGGTGGAGTCTGTGACTATTACCTAAAAAATTTAGAGACTTTCCAGAAGTGGCTTCTGAAAATTACGTATGCCAAAAAAATTACCCTTCTGAAAATCTCTATACAGACCTAAGGCAGCTATGTGGTCTAGCTACCAAATTAGATATAGAGAAGGAAATTATCAGTAACCAAAAAGTAAGAAAACAATTAATAGACTAGAAAAGTTATGTTTACTTTTATCTTAGGCTATATAATATACTACCAGTAGATATAACAAATATTAAAAATGTCAACTTGTTTAAGAAAAAAAAAATAAAATATGGATAACCAACATTTCTAATAATCTATCTCTAAGATATCATTTGTAATAATATTTTGCTATAATTGGTATTTAAAAACTAGGCAAAGTGCTAATTTATAAATCTTATCTATAGACAACCAAAAATGGTATTGTAAAAGACACCTATTAACTACTGTGATTAAACCCCCATTATGACAATTTTCTAATTATTGTGAATGATGTAAAATGACTTCATTATTCGATCGTGAACTAATCTCGATTATAACTTATCTTCTGATTGTGTCAATAAAATTATTTGATTTTTTGATAGTGTACACCTAATTTAGTGTTGAGAAATCGCGTACAAGTATAATTAATTATACTTCGGCGAGATTGCATGTTTGTTTACATTTATAAATGAAGCTAGTATAATTTAAATTTATAATTGTATTTAAATTTGTTTTTCGAAAATCATCACCCGCCATTTACATCGCGAAAATAACCTAAAAAACTCAACATTTAGGTAATTTTCGTCATTGAATATTATCCATTATTTTTAAAAGAACAGTGATATATATGTAGTATATACCGGATGATTCAGTTTGGTATTCGCCCCCCTGTATCTTTTTTATTTTAATAGAAAACTACAATAAACCATATATATTTGCAAATCGTTTGTCAAGCTCTATCGAATGACGTCCTTAAATCATCTTTTTGATCACATATGCTAAAATAACGATAGTTAACTTTTTTTTTTCAAATGGTATGCTATACATTTTTTTGCCGATTGTTGTAGACCTTCTCTTTCCGCATTCAACCATGTGAAAAAAGTATACACTTCTTCCATAAGGAAAATTTCGAGAAAATTAATAAAATACGAAAAAACTTCATTTAAAGGTTTTGTTTCTGATTCAACATAGTTAGCCATGGAAACAATTGAATTTTGTCATTGTTAGTAATGTCAAATTGAAAATACTGTTATTTGTGACTGTGTTATTCGTTTCTGTTTTATGTTATACTTCTAAATAGATTTACACAATGGTATCTTACAATAATGAAAAAAAAAATGGGCATGTTATTAATTTATGGAGAGTGCGGAAAAAACATAAAGTAGCCAAACGTTTATATCAAGATCGCTTTCGAAATAAGCCGGTACCATCAGTCAAAATGTTTTTCAAAATTGGCAAGAAATATGAGCGAAAGTGGAGGTTTTGAGAATAAAAGAAACGTTTTTAAACACCGTTAGATTTCTTCCTTTGGTTCTATCTAAAAGAAAAAGTTTACTTTATACCTCTAAACGACGTCGAAGATCTTAAAACTAGAATACGAATTGAATGCTGCAGATTAAATGTTAAAATTCATTCTTCAACATAAGGAAAATTTCGGAAAAATTAGTAAATTATGATAAAACGTCATTCAAAGGTTCTTTCTGAATCAGCATAGTTAGCCAAGGAAGCAACTGAATTTTGACATTGTAAGTAATGTAACTAGTACCAACTAGGCAAATCAGATTCGAAACAGAGGGATTTGTACGAGGATTGTGTACGGTACTGATGAGGTGTAAAAATTTCGAAACAAAGTTTAATGTTTTGACCAAACAAAGTTCTGTTTTTAAATAATTATGTAATTCATTTTTATGTAATCAAACATTCAATGTCGTATCTTTAGTTAATTAATGATAATAACACTCAACAATAATATTAAAATAACAACTAATAATAAATAACAGTTACCAGTAAAAAAACTACCAATACTTGAAAACTGACTAACAATTAAGAAAATAAAAACATTATTTATTGGTTCATATGTTCGAAGAGTCCTCCGTTCGCTTCTAAACATAATCCGTCCTCTGCTTATCACGCCTTGGGTACATACATGTTGAAGAATTTCAACATTTAATCTACGGTATTCAGTTTGTATTCTATTTTTAAGATCTTCGACATCATTTAGAGGTGTAAAGTACACTCTTTCTTTTAGATATGGCCAAAGGAAAAAATCTAACGGTGTGAGATCCGGTGATCTGGCAGGCCACTTGACTCCCTCACTACGATTTCCGATCCACCTACCTGGATAAGCTGCATTTAAGTAATTCGTTACAATTATAGCATTATGTGGCGGTTCCCCATCTTGTTGTAATATCATGTTATGCCTAATATGTAATGGAACGTCTTCTTTGAAATTTAACAACTCTTCTCTTAAAAACTGTAGATATCTTTCTCCAGTAAGCGTGCCTTCGTAAAACTTTGGTCCTATAATTTGTCCGTTGAGAATTTCACACCATACGTTAATTCCCCAGATATTTTGGAAATTAGTTTCCCGAAGCCAGTGAGGATTATCCTGCGATCAATAATGGCAGTTATGTCTATTGACAATTCCATTATTATGGAAACGGGATTCATCTGACCACATGATGCGATCTAATGTAGTCATTTCTTGAGCAACTGCCAACCACGCTACAAAATTTAGACGTCTCTCGTAATCTCCTGGAAGCAAGCCCTGATGTAAATGTATTTTATATGGTCGCAGTTTATTGTCTCTCAGAATTCTTTGAATTGAAGAATATGAAATATCAGTTTCTGTCGCTAACTGACGAATAGAAATATGCGGGTCTAATAAAAACACGGGCTAAAACTGCAACTGTATGTTCCTCATCTCGTGCGGTTCTGGGCTTAAAAACGTATCTTTTTTTCTCAAAACTTCCACTTTCGCTCATATTTCTTGCCAATTTTGCAAACATTTTGTCTGATGGTACCAGCCTATTTCGAAAGCGATCTTGATATAAACGTTTGGCTGCTTCACTGTTTTTTCCATAAATTAATATCATGTCCAATTTTTCTTCATTAGTGTAAGATACCATTGTGTAAATCTATTTAGAAGTATAACATAAAACAGAAACGAATAACACAGTCACAAATAACAGTATTTTCAATTTGACATTACTAACAATGACAAAATTCAATTGTTTCCATGGCTAACTATGTTGAATCAGAAACAAAAGCTTTAAATGAAGTGTTTTCGTATTTTATTAATTTTCTCGAAATTTTCCTTATGGAAGTGTATACTTTTTTCACATGGTTGAATGCAGAAAGAGAAGCTCTACAACAATCGGCAAAAAAATGTATAGCATACCATTTGAAAAAAAAAAGTTGAGTATCGTTATTTTGGCATATGTGATCAAAGAGATGATTTAAGGACGTCATTCGATAGAGCTTGGCAAACGATTTACAAGTATATATGTTTATTGTAGTTTTCTGTTAAAATAAAAAAGATACGGGGGGCGATTACCAAACTGAATCACCCGGTATATATATAATTTTGCAATGTTCAATTTTTTTTAATAATAAAAACAATTGAAATAAATTATAGTTTATGTACTTTTATTGTACAACTCGAAATGAACATTTTCCTTCTTTTCATTGTTTACCATAGGACTTATAGATTTCGAGATATTCAAAGAAAACCGATGGGAAACACGGTCTGAAATATTAAATTGTTTAAATAAACAATACGCCGACCTCGCAGAAACTGCAAAACTGAGCTGTGAACTTAAGTTGACCCTCTGAATACGTTAAAACAGAAAAACTGCATTGGCCAGACAATTCACATTAAAATCCAAATTTGACTTCACTACAAGTGAATCCTTCATTTTCAGAATTCTACGAATGTCTTTCCAACTTTTCACCCCTACACGAAGTAAATTTTTTAAATATTTTTACTTGCAACTATGATCATTTTTAAGAGAATCGCCAATTACCAAAACGTTGACTAAAATTCAACGAAAGTGCTTTTCGACTGAAAAAAAAAATATTTAAAAAACTGTACCTCGCAGGAAAACTCAACAAAATAATCTAGCGCCCTATTATTAGAACATTGCACATCGATAAAACATAATCTTGTATCTCCCACCTGATAACATCATCGATACGCACCTAATGCACAAAAAAACTTTACCCACTATACACACCAATTGATATCATTGAAATGCGAATTTTACACTAGAACGAAAGAACTATTTGATATTTTTGCGGGATATTTTTCGATTCAAATATCAGATTTAAAAAACCGTCGACCGCTTTACCGCCGAAAGTTTTTGAAGTCCCACACCACTGCGGGAACGTTTGGTACGATACACGTCGGTGTACTGGCGGAGCGACGCCGAGCGTCGCTGGTAACCACGTGAGAGACGCAAGGCGGCCTATCACGAATTCTGCATCCTGTATTATTCAGAAGCGGGCCGATGGACGAGGACAGCCAATGGCGTGAGGCGGTCGTTGTTTTTCTATACGGTGATGTTTTTCAGTGTTATATGTATAGTGTCAACAATAAATAATAATGATAATAATACATTTATTGCCCAACAGAGAACCCATTTACCAGACAATATACCGGGTGTCAACGGAATCATTAGACAAGTAATAGTTTCCAGAGTTTCCAAGATATAAGTCTTAGATTTGGCAAGGGTAATGTACACAAAAAACGGAAAATTTTTCATTTGACACTTTTCCATCACTTCCAGTTTCCCCGGAAATGATCCCAAGTTTGAAATTTTAAAAGAACAGCCTGTATATTTTTACATTTTTGGATTTCGGAAACGATTTTAAGTACGACTGCGTAGTTTTAAAAAAATATTGAGACTGCTTGATTTTTTTAAGGCTATTTTTATTTTTGCATCTAGAGTACAGTAAATGCACTCAAATCAATCAAATGGACCAAAACATTAAGAGAAAAATGTAAACGTGAAATTTTTCGAATTGGTTTAGTAGCTGCGACACACCAAAATTTCCGAAATCACTAATTTGTAATTATACTTTTTCAAATTGCAACATCTTTTAGACACCCAGTAGTTAGATACTACTTTTTAAGACAAATCCATTAACAACTGCAAATCGAAAATCGGTTTGATATGAACCCAAATACACAATTTTTGTATTGGATAATAATTAAAATATCGAAAAAAACCCGCTGCCCAAGGAATCACTACTTCCACATCCAGATTTTTTATCTAAGTCACTCACAACGAAAAAATTTTGTATGTGGAAATAATTGTTTATGGAACTTTAATAATATAATATTTGAAATCCTCTACCCAAAAACCCATAAAACGATACCCCACATCGGTAGCGGGGGTGGGGGTCGTGATGGGGGGTGGTAGTGAGGGTGGATGGAGTAAAAAACATTTTGAGGTTTCTGGTTCTTGTGCACACCCTAAATCACAATTTTTTTTCATCCCCTTTAATAATGGGGTGGGGGTGGTAATGAGGGTGGCTATTGCCAAAATTTTTTTTGAGACCTCAGCTTCTCTTGTATATACTAAATACCAATTTTATGGACTCTTACCTGATTGATTTACCTATTTTCCCCAAATTTACCCCAATTTACCCCCCAACCCTTCGTCGGAACAAGATGAAAATATAATCTAGTCCTAGATCTTGTTAAAGTACATATGTGTACCAAATTTCAAGTCAGTATCTCAAACGGTTCCAGAGTAAACGTGCGCACAAAAAAAGTTACAGACAGACCGACAGACAGAAATTTTTTTTTTGCTCAAACTTAAAATCTCGACGTTTCGTGACTTTCTAAGCCTATCTGAACAATAAAAATTTTTAAAAATTTTTTTGTCGTTACTATACTTCCACTGGACGTGGAAGTAATACGCTTATCAAATAAGTACGCTGTGGAAATTGAATAAAAACGTTGCCCAAGGAATCGCTACTTCCACATCCCAATTTTTCATCCAAATCTCACAATGCGAAAAATTTGTTTATGGAACTTAATAATATAATATTTGAAATCGTCTACCCCAAAAACCCATAAAACGATATGTCACATCAGTAGTGGGAGTGGGGGTGGTAGTGGGGGTGGATGAAGTAAAAAAATAAATTTGAGGCCTTTGGTTCTTGTACACATACTAAATCACAATTTTATTTTATAATGGGTGGAGGTGGATGGGGGATGGCTAATATCAACAAATTCTTTGACATCTTAGCTTCTATTATATATACTAAATATCAATTTTATGGACTCTTACCTGCTTGATTTACCTATTTACCTCCATTTACCCCAACCTTTCAACGGAATAAGATGAAAATATAATCTAGGTCCAGATCTCGTTAAAATACACACATACGTGTACCAAATTTCAAATCAATATATTAAACGGTTCCAGAGTAATCGTACGCACAAAAAAAAAGTTACACACGGACCGACAGACAGACCTACAAACAGACGGACCGACAAACAGAAAGACAAATCATTCATTTTGTCAACAAAACAACGCTGCAAATAAAAGAAGCGTGCTATCCGAAATGATTTATTTATACTTGCAAATACTTCGCAGATGCGATTTTGTAAAATTTGAAGTGTTTGAGGGGGTGTATAAAAAACTCGTTCTTTCTCATAACCCCACACAAAAAAATCTAAAATGCTGGTAGCGGGCAGGCCAACGTACAGATCCATTTGTTGCAGTTACTCGCCCATTGTACCGGTTCACTAAATGGGCCATACTCGAGCGGCATTATGAGGCGGAGCCCCATCTTGTTGGAAATACATTTGTTCAGAAACTGCAAGTGGTAAGTCCATGAACATTTCTTCAATATCATTTTGTAGGAATTCTAAATATCTCTCCCCTGTCAAAGGTCCTTGAATAATTCTTGTTCCAATCACCCCAGCCCCCACATTTACTCCAAATCTTTCCTGAAAATTACCTTGCCTCATTAAATTTTGATTATCCTGCGCCCAATATCTATTGTTTTGTTTATTGAACATTCCATTTTTGGTGAATCTCGACTCATCAGAAAACAAAATCAAAGAAACAAAATTCGGGTTGGCGGTATTGTTCTGAAGTAACCAGTCACAATAACAATCTTCGGTTGTCATCATCTTCGTATAAATGATATTTAAACGAGCGGTAACCATATTTTTTGAGAATCTTTCTTCCTGATTCAAGTCTAATTTGCAGTCCTCGGAGGTTTTAAAAAGCTGTAAGAGGTTGTCCGTATATTCAAAACTTGAAACCAACTGATTGGGGTTGGAAGAAGGTAGACAACATCTTAGTACCCATTTATACCACCGAGTTACCAGCAACAATTTCCATCCTACAGCTAATATCCTGCAGCTGCAAAAAGGATGCAGCTGTGTTAAGGTTGGATTGCGCTGCTCAACAATTTGCTCTAATTACCGTGGGCAAGGATGTTTAAATTCCGAATTTGAAGAAGAGTTCGTCGACGAAGAACCATTAATGAGTAAAATTGGACATAATTTTAGTGAAATAGGCCTAGAGGAGAAATCACTTTAAAAAAATGCACCGAGAGATCTACCTCGAGGGTGGTGTGGAAACGAGCTGAAATTAAAAAATACAGCTTTGTGGAAAAAAGTGAAAATAAATAAAAATCACTTGCATCAAAACCCGCTATACATGCATCTTATAGTGAGAATTTCGCTCTATAAATTCATTCCTGGACATTTTTCTCGTTAAAGTAACCGGTTTTAAGATATTCGCTGTGAAACTTCGAATAGAATCGATTTTTACCTGTGTGCTCGAAACTACCTCTCTGTTCGGAGGCTGTTAGCGCGAAATAGGTGAGGACAAGCTACAAGGTTAATAGAACATATTTATGCAGAATTTAACGATACATTTTTTATTTCCTATACTTTTTTCTCTTCCGACGAACGGTTTACAAGATAAAAGTGAAAAACCAGCTTTAAGTCCCCGTTAGGGATGGTTTTTGCAATAAAAGGATTCCACCCCTCAATAGGGAGGGGATATCTATTTCTACCCTATCTAGAGTAAGCATTTCAAATATTATTACTTTATAAATTATTTCTTCTAAAATGTCTAATTTGCGGGGATTATAAAGGAAGCTGTTGTTTACAGAGGATGTAATAGAACCAATGATCTAAAAAAAGGTTTTCTTACTCTAAAAATGTTTGTATGGCTGTTAAAATTTTTACACTTGACAGCATTTTTTATGGAGTCTACTGTCGTATGATGGACCACAGAAAAGGTAAACTATAGTTTACCTTTTCTGTGGATGGACTATTAGAAATATACCGGTCACATCAGACATTTCTTATTCTGTCAAAACGTAACAAAGTTGGTAGAAGTGCTGTTTAGACTTTAGAATTTCTATAGGAATGGTAAGTGCCAATTTGAATTTCAAATTTTCGTTCTAATATTAAGATAAGTAGTGCAAATACTCGGTCTCTTGTAGGTAACTTAATTATTCACAATGCCAGTGCCCTTGAAGCTGAAACTTTCCTAATTACAGCGAAAAAACGTCATGCATATTTTAAACAAACCCGGTTCGATAACTGATGGAACCAGACGGTATTAGTATTGAGACTCACTTGCACAAAATCCTATCGATCCTAGGAAACAGTCGAAATGAATTAATGAGTTACACCTCGTGGGCTGGAATACGTGCGTAGTATTTAAAGAGGAGCTAGTAAATAATACAGCACCACATGACCCACATAGCGAGTTGAAAATTCAGGAAGGGCTTCCCTCTGTTTTTCCGTAGTTGGAATGGATTACCCTGGAATGCTGTTACTTTAGAGAGAAACAAACACGCGCCACAGACGACGAATGATATATAGAGTGTCTTTGTTTAAAAACTAACCACTTAGAGTAGTGCACTTGATGATGTCTTAATGCTTTTTCATTAATTCAATTTACAATTTTATTTCACTGCCGTTGAATTTTTTTTTTATCATTCAGCGTGAAAACTCAAAGTAACAGTTATGAAGATGACATCAATCGCCAATCTGTCACTATGCTACCCATATTTACCATTACCAACTAATAAAATGGTGATAATGTAGAAGAACGCACTACCGGGCGTCAAAATGATGCGACACCAATGTATTTCTTAGGGGGCGCCAGTCGCGTGCTACCCCGTTTTTCTACCTCCCAGGCGGGTTCGAGATAAGATGCACTTTGATAGCCGAAAAATGGACCGAGGCTGCACTACCACAGATCGGTAACGACGCTCTCTTTGGACATGAGTTCCCTCGTTAGAGGTTTAGGTACCTTTTGAAATTCTGGATTTTTACATAAAAAAATCCCAACCGAAGAATTTCTCTTCGGAGGGATTAATTTTGTACGTAGTATCCACGTTTTCATCTGTTAATAACGGACTCTACACCTTAGAGATTTCTCAAAAAACGCATAAAAAAATCCCAATCGAACCTCCGTAAGGCAACCAGAAGGTCAAGTGTTAATGTGAGTTAACTCGACACATCCGGTTTTCGATACGAAAGTTCCAGGGATTATAGACCGTCAACAGGCCTCAAGATCAATTAAGAAACAATAGTTCAAAGATTCCGTTTATTTAACAGAAATGGTTACACAAAATTCTCAAGATAAGAATCGTGCCTTCCCCAATCAAGGCAATGGCTTTCAGACCATACAAGCGAGAGCGCTTACGCTAACGATCGATTAAGCAGAAAAGATTCATGCATACCTTCTCAGAATCAAAATGCGAGCTTTTTAGAGAAGTCTGAGATTATTTTTAATTTCATAATTACGACTGACTGATTTTAACTTAAAAAAGTTTTACTAAATGAATTTAGTTTCGCTAAAGTTCTTGTATCGTGGCGGTTCACGTACTCAAACTAGAGATGGTACGAAAGAACCGAACCTGTTCTTTCGGAACAGGTACGAGCTAACAGTTCCGCGGAACAGTTCTCAAATTTAGAAAATACTAGTTCCGACTCCGCTGGACTGTCATGCGTTTGAGCGGAGCACTGAGCACATGATAACGTTGTACCTTCGGACACGGAGCCGGAGTGGAGTGAGCAGATCAGACTTGCGGACTTTTTGCTATTGGTAGTAAATGGTAGTATCTGTGTGGGATGTATATAATAATAATAAATTCTGTTTAATTAGTGTTAAGTATTACAAAAATGTAGCTCTAGCATTTTTTAATTCAAGGAGTTTTAGGAATAGTTTAAAGCATTAGGTGAATATTTTGACTTATTTCCATGTAACAATTAAATGAATTGAAGAAATGGTAAAACTTAGAAATGAAATACTCACGGTTCTAAATCGCATTACAAAACAAATTAAAAGTATATTAATTTATAAGACACCCTCTACTTTTATTCAGAGTTCAAATACCAGTTCATATCGGTTTTGATATACAGGACGTATTTTGTATTGACCGCTTTCTTTTCAAGAGATTCTAACTCTGGAGATTTCAAAATCAAAACATTGAATGGAGCATATAATTGACATGTCAGTTTTCAACCTTCATCAACCAATCAGCATTCTTGTTTCAAAAAAATCAGGACTCCAAGCACTTGAAAAGAAAGCGGTGTCATTATGGAGCATATGGAGCTGCGAATGCGAAAGAACGGGCAATCACTAATGCCGGACTCAGAGCAGGTCGGAATCGGAACAGGTTTTTGGAACAGGTATACTTCTTTACCCGGAACAGTTCCGACCTGTTCCGAGAAAAATCCACTCAGTACCATCTTTAACTCAAACACATTCGTGAGGACTTATGACTGCATAAGTTTGATGGCGTTCAATCAGTCCACAATTTACTTGCCCCTATGCAGTTGTTCAATATTATCGATATGGCAGCAACCCACCTTCGAGCGACTTTTAGGCAAAATTGAATTTTTGGTTTTTTTATGCACAAGGCGTTTTCCTCTATAACTTTGTCATTTGGAAAGCCCCGCTATTGGCTTTCCTGCCATCGCTTTGTCGGGACCACTCAACGCGCTCGACCAAATTGCGAGCCGCTGAGTTAATCCAAACTCTTTCTATGCGAGAAACCGGCCTTGTGCATGTGCATTGATTTTTATCAATTTTTGCTTATCAAAATCGTCTATATTGCCTTTTAGATGCAATGCATCGCTAAAATTGTATGCTCATACTTTAGAACGGGGCATTCAATGACCGTACCTCAAAGGTCAATGTCTTTGGTGGAGGAATAAAAATGAAAAATATTTTAATATTTTCTAAAGTATATTTTCGTGGTACTTTTTAAACTGGTTTTGAAAAATTAAAGTCCAACTTTGGCGTACTTTTGAAAAATCAATTTTCAGGCCAAATTTCGACACAGTTTTGAAAAATTATCTGCAAGTGAAATTTCGGCGTACTTTTGATAAATTTCGACACACTTTTTAAAAATATTATTTTTCTAAGTCCAATTTGTGGTACTTTTGAAAAAGTATATTATTCATAAATCTTTGTCATATTATATACTTTTGCTCTCGTATCCTGAACCAAAAACATATTTTCCTAAGTGAAAATTCGGTGTTTCTTCGAATTTTCACCTGGTCATTTCTAACGCCTTACAGAACCCAAAACGGTCCTTACGGACTGATCTGTGCCTCTGCAGACTCTTAAAAATGTCCTTAAATGAAATTTTTGCCTAAGTCGAATTTTGATTCTGTCTTCAACTTAGGACGATTTTGGAGAGTTCTACAACAATAACACTGACGATCTTGACAAGCACATATAAAACGGTATTTTACAAAACACTAAAATCTACAGTTTAAGCCTCCAGTAAAACTACACTTGAAACTTCTGGTTAAGCTTTAGTTTAATCTGTAACTATAAAACTGGCCCTTAGTCAAATTAGATATTTTAAAAATTTTAAAATTGGGTAGCCAGGAATTTGCGAACTGCACTTTTAAAGCAACTGAAGCTGTTAACGTTTTAATTTTTGGGATAGAAGATTCTACATCATGAAAGGACCTTTATTTACTTAGGTTAGCCTATGTCGTGGTAGATATTTTTACCACTTCGAGTGGTAAACTTATTTATTTCATTAAATTTTAGTAAATGATTAATATTTTTTTTGCGTAACATTGCTTGTAAGATATACATAGTGTAAATACTAAGTATGCTAAGCTTCCTAAGTAAAGGTTTACATGATGTAATGTAACCAAGATTAAACATGCTTCTTATAATTCTCTTCTACATGATACAGATGTTCTTTTACTTTTGTAGAATTACCCCAACAGAGTAAACCCTACCATAGGATCGAGTTTGATAAAATGTCATTAACATATTACTCAGGACTGTCGAATCTCTTGCAAAATTTGTATTACTATTTTTTTAATTACAGTAGCAATATGATTATGACAAGATAACTGTTTATTCATTAAGATACAAATTTTACACATTATGACAAATAGAATTTTCATTGGCTCTAACAACTACATTTAAAGCATAAAACCGCTTTTTGTGAGTTTAATACCAATCAATTTTTTTTAAGACCATAATGAAATTTCTTCTCCGCATTTTCTAGCCTTTCACTAAATATCGTCAGCAAAAAGGTTAGCGTTTACATTATCAGTAATGTCGTTAATAAAATGTATGAATAATAATGGACCCAATACACTTCCTTGCGGCAGTCCCATCAACACATTTACTGTTTCCGAGAAACGTGTTTTATCATCTTGAATAATTTTTACGCTTTGTGTTTTACATTTTATGTCCCCTTTCTCTTACAGCAATTAGTCGTGTAAATGAATGGTTTCTAGAGGGAAATGCCGAGATCACAATTTTTGTATCAAGGGCTGTGTTTGGACTATTTAGGAGGTAAACATACCAAAAGTCCCCGAACATGGGAGGTGCGGAGGGTGCAGGGGGGGGGACGAAGAAGGTCCCGGTTTTTGGTTTTTCGCTCATATCCCGAAAACGGTTAGCCATAATCAAAAAGTGGTTATACGCAAAATTAAAGCTGACTAAATTTTTTACAGTAATGTTTCTATTAATTTTTTTCGTATCTGTTATGATTCAGTAATGGATTGCATATCCTTTAACTGTATTCTATCTTTATTATAAATTTATTATAATTGCAAAAAAAAATTAATAATCATCGTAAAAAAAAATGTTTGTACAGATATCCGTTTCATAACAGACTGAACTCAAATATCGAATAAAAAATATCTTTGTGTCTTTGTGTCTTTAAGTGTGTGTGCGTGTATATGTATATGTGTGTGTATACCGTTTCTTGTAAACACGATGACTTCTGTTAGACTTAAAATATTTAATTACAATTTAGAACATATGTAAAACAGCGTAGTACAATAATCCCCATTGTTGGGCCACATCTGTAACACATGGTGATAACCGGTTTATGAATCTTATACATCTTCATATTTTTGTATGCTTAATCAAAAAAACGCATTTTGCTCTGAAATTAAAGTAAAACCTATTTTACGTAAAAGTGCGAGTTTGTAGGCCTCTGGGTATGACCATGTATTACAGATTGTAGTAATCCCATAAAAAAATCTGGCTGTTATTTACATTCACCAAAGCCGCGCCAGACTCTATCGAGGTTTTAAATAGTATGCGGTTAATTAAGTATGATCTGAAGTTCATAAAAACTTTTTGTGCACTTAGGCCCCAAAACTTTGAATTATGATTAGCCCTTAAGGGCGTTCCGTACCTCGACAATACGCCAAGCTAGTGGAATGTGGAACTAAATTTTTCAATTCATATTAACAGAACAACCAATGGAATAACAAAAAATATATTCTCTGGAAATTTTACAACGTATCATGCTGTAGTAAGCAAATAAACCCTTTAAAATAATCTCCTGTGAAGTGGACGCCTACTGTGACCGACGTTGCGACGCCGGCTTTAAGTAAACACTGAATTTTCATGGAACTGCGTTAAATTAACTAGAATTAAGAGAGGCACTTTTGCGGAATTACTAGAAAATATCTCTGAGATAGATTGGACAATCTATCGGTATCGTCTTTCAGGTATTTCGGATCGTAAACCTATTTGTCTTTAACGTTTCTGTTTGTCTGGGTTTAAATGGCAGCCAGGAATTGTAGGATACGGATGAGGAACTCTGAATACGGGGTGCAGGATTAATAGGTTTTGTGTGTTTCTTGTTCCTTGACTAAGTTAATATATAGGAAGCTTACATATTTGTATGTAGAAAGTTTAAGTGTACATGGAGAAAAATGCGTGTAACATGTTGTCACAATTGAAGACCTAAGTGGATAAAGGTGTTATGTCACACTTTTAAAGTTTTGAGTAAATTAAACATTTATTTTGTCTTCGATTCAAATGAGTAATACATCATAAAATAGATAATTTTGGGTTATGTTCTTTTATTTACACTAATATTAAAGAACAATATCAAGCTGTTATGAAACTAGATTTTTCTGTCCAAAACTGTGTACAGCCACTAAAATTACTGGTTGTATGTATGACATGGCGCCTTTATAATAAAAAAGTTTCTATAAAATATTACAAATTTAAAATTCACCGTTTATTGGGTGTTAAATCTATATAGAGGTGTTCAAAAATTGCATAAAGTAATTTTTTTTAAAAATGCGACATAACACCTTTATCCACTTAGGTCTTCAGTTGTTACATTTCAAATAGATCTTAGAAAAGTGAGAGGAAAAATTTGTGCAAATAAATAATATATTTTTGGAGTAATTAATGATTTTGTACAGGGTGGACCAAATTAGAAGGGATTTGAGGTTTTATCTAAAACTATTGGCAGATAGACAAATGGATTGTTTGGGTGGTTCCAGGAAAAAATCCTGTGATTCCTGTTTTACTAATTACATTTACAAAAAAAATTTCATTTAAATATTTCTGCGCATCACATATGGATTACGTCTAAATTTTCTCACATAATATCACAACTTTATGGGAGCAACTTGTACTGCCCAACAATGGCAAAAGGCAGTAAGTGGCAAAAAATGTTGGAAAATTACATTTTTATTGATTCACAGGCCGACAAAAAAAAATTGTTGTTGTAGAGACGTGACCCTACCTATCTTTAGTAAAATTTTCCGCTGAATCCGAAAATGATAAAAAAATACTGACGTGCACCCTCAATTCCCCCAAAAATTCAAAAAATCCAAACTGGTCATTTTTTTTTATCATTTTCGGATTCAGCGGAAAATTTTACCAAAGATAGGTGGGTTTGTTGGCCAGTTTGGATTTTTTTCATTTGGGGGGAATTGAGGGTGTATGGGGGGGAATCTATACGTCAGATTTTTTTTTATCATTTTCGGATTCAGCGGAAAATTTTACTAAAAATAGGTTGGGTCACGTCTCTAAGACAACAATTTTTTTGTCGGTCTGTGTTATGAAAGAGCAATAAGTGACGCACCTTCTGAATAAATTCCCTTTTTAAAATTCCTACGTACAACTGAATAAAATGGAATGACAAACAGCAGTATGTGGCATTATTTTAAAAAATTGAAAGGCATAGGGCAGTATATGATTGCTATGATTTACCTTAGTATGATATTCATATTTCAAAATGTTTTACTTGGCCAAACGGCAGTATTAGACCAGGCAAATCTCAGTGTAAAATGGGTTTGGCGTGAACTATTTGGGGACAGTTATTTGTTTATCGCAACGGATAGCTCTATTAATGTAGGATAAGTACATAAAGTCGCAAAAAATCCCTACGTGAGCTAAAGCCGCCATTTAGAAAAAATGACCGCCAGAGACATTTTCTTTAAAATCATATATCTTAGTAACCGTTGCTCCGATTTTAGATTTCTTTTTTTTGTTCCATTCCTCACTTCACATTTTACAGAAAGTATGATTACATATTTTACGATAAATTAAACGATAAACTTCGGAAATCAAAAAATAATTTAAATATTACGGAAATTTAAACTTTTGTAAACCCGAGACGTTTGTACTGAAATTTCTAGTCAATTTTTGAAAAAATAATTTTAATAAAAGTTCTAGAGCACACAATTAGCTTTCATTTGTTTTTTGGCCGATGTTACTAACTCAAATATTAACGGAGTAATAGTTATTTATTTATAAAATTGTAATCCTTTTTAATAATGTACGTTAAGGTGTATAAAGGGTGTCCAGTCAGTGTTCTCTCGGAAGATTGTGCAAAACGGCTAATTTTATAAAAAAACTTTCTTAACAAAACTTTCAATGATTCGTCTCTACTACAACTTAAAATTATTTTCAATTATACAAGGTGTCACAAAAACGAGTCACACAAGAAAGTATAATTTTTTTAAATAGAACAGCCTGTATTTCCTTAACGCCAGTTAAGCCTCCAAGGGCCCTGTATTACATCCTAAAATATTTTGCCAAGTTATTTTTTTCTGTTTTTTTTTTTTTTTGGCAGTTTACAAACATTTTTGACTGGCATATCTCCGCGATTTATTAATCGTTTTTTCTAAAAATGTAGGATGTTGTTTGATAATGATGTATTTACTGAAAAACATTTTTGAAATAAATCTTTAGTATATCGGGTGTCCAAAATATTCGCGTACATTTCTTGATATTTAATTATTATTTTTCTCATTTTTTTTTTAAATGGAATGCCTAGGTATACTTTTTTTACATGAATGAATAAAACATACAATTTCTCACTTTTTAATATCTCTTTATTTCTATTTCAAACTTTTTTTGAGATATGATTATATCAAATAATTTTCGCGTAAATTAAGGTGCTCTTTATTTTAGCATTAAAATCTATATTTTGTTTTACATTTTTTTCAATTTTTGTAAATGGAATGCCTATAAATTTTTTAAATGTAACGCTTACAATTTCTCACATTTTGATATTGTACACTTTCTTTTATGAACGGTTCTTGTGCAATAATTTTTTTTTCACGATATTGAAACTAACCTAACAACTGTTCAAAATGTCCACCATTTTGATTCAGGTAACACTGAGGTCTCTTGATAAATGAGCGCCTTACACAGTGTAACATATCAACATTTATACGATTGAAACACCGACGAATCCTTTCCATCATATCTTCTCGAGTCGTTGGTTCTACTTTATAAACATCTGACTTCACAAATCCCCAAAGAAAAAAACCCACTGAAGTCAGGTCGGGTGACTTAGGCGGCCTTGTAATGAAACCTAACATAATTTAATAAAATAATAAATTAGATATTATTTAACAGTTTATTAAAATATTGGACCTCCTCTTCCTATCCACCTTTCAGGAAACTGATTACTAATGGCCTAACGAACATTTCTACTAAAATGTGGAGGTGCATCTTCAAGTTGTAATCACATATTATTTGTAATGTAATCAGGAATATGCTTGATTATTTGTGGAAACGTATTTTGCGTAAAATCTAAGAAGACTGCTCCATTCACATTTCCCTCAAAAAAGCGAGGATGAATAACGTAATCATGTACAATTCCTCTCCTTACATTTAAACTCTGGTTCTGATTTTTCTGTGCAACATGAGGGTTTTCTCGGGCATAATAATGGAAATTGTGCCTATTCACAAATCCGTTGCGATGAAAAGTTGATTCATCCGTGAACAATACAAATTTGAAAAATTCTTCATTTTCTCCAATTTGGTTTTGAGCCCACTGGCAAAAATTTAATCTACGATTTAAATCCACATCCCAAAGCTCTTGATGCAGCTGAGCTCGATGAAACTTATTCTTACGAAGACATAGGGAAACACTAGATTCACTGACCTCTAAATCCCTACCTAACTCCCGAACACTTGCCGTAGGATTTTCGATTACCCCTAAAGTTATAGCCAGCTCATTTTCTTCATTACAATACATTTCGTCGTCTCGTCTTCTTTTCATATGCAAAATTTCCAGTACGTTCAAAACGTTCTTTAAAATTTTCTATAGACCTCACATCAGGACATCTTCTATAGGGATATTTTTGACCATACATTCTTGATGCCAATAAACAATTTCCATCACATTCACCAATAACATAACGTTTACCATAGATATTAAATCTTATTGACAATAATTATAATTCGTATTTTTAAATATTAACAACATTAATTCAACTTAATCACGGTAACCTTAAACACATTAGAGAAATGTCATAGAGTGAAAAACAAACACAAAGCCATACTAGATTTTAATGCTAAAATAAAAAGCACCTCAATTTACGCAAAACTTATTTGAAATAATCATATCTCAAAAATGGTTTGAAATAAAAATTAAGTGTCTAATACTAGAATGTGGGGAATTTTATACTTTATTTATCCATGTGAAAAAATTTATGCATTCCGTTTAAAAAATTTGAGAAAAATAATGATTAAATAACAAGAAATGTAAACAAATATTTTGGACATCCGGTATAATAATAATTTATTTCAAAAATGTTTTTCATTAAATGCATCATTATCGAATAACACCTTACATTTTTCGCATATGAAAGATTTTTCGTTCTACTTCAAAATGTTCAGAATGAATCATCTAGCATTAAAAATCAGCTTTACAAAACTGTGGAACGAAGAAATTATTATATCAACCAAGATCAGCATTTGAAATTTCATCGCTTACTGCTGACTGTTCCAATCAAGCTATTACAGAAAAGATTTCTTAAATTAAAGAGTGAAACATTCCACACATATTAAAGAAAAAAATGATGATTTTTGTATTTATTTTTAGACCTTCAGATTTCACTTCATTGTGCTAATATTACGGAAGGGCTATTACATTTAATTGAAGTACGATTTATTCAAATTCGATGTTTTGTTACTTACTGCCTTTTGCCTTTGTTGGGCAGTGTACTGATACAATTAAATGTGGTTTTATGCTGATTTAAAGCACACAAAAGTGATGCTTACATAGAAAATCCTCAATGGTAATAACTGTTTATATTAATTTACACAATAATTAGCTCTATGTTTCCCATAAAAGCTTTGTTGTTTGTA
The DNA here is from genome assembly GCA_936432065.2 of Rutpela maculata. Classification (NCBI taxonomy): domain Eukaryota; kingdom Metazoa; phylum Arthropoda; class Insecta; order Coleoptera; family Cerambycidae; genus Rutpela; species Rutpela maculata. The sequence continues at coordinate 7,828,561 of OW386292.2, forward strand.
TTTCTCCAAAGCAGACAATATATAATTCATTTGATAACTAAACAAAACAAACTCACACACGTTGCTTTGTCGATTAACCTCCGAATGTTATATTGACCATTGCAGTTAATTTCAAAGCTCATTCTATTTAGTTTCACCACAGTAGTTTGATAATGAAGTTGACTCAGATTTATAAATAATTATGGTGAATTCTTCAGAGCTAAAAATCAGTGTGAGCATTAAACACAAATTACATTTTTTAAAGGAAGAAGAAACAATACGGTATACTCCAACGAATAAAAACGAAGCAGCTACAGATAGTACTGTTTCGATATTAATATTCCTCATTAACCCAGGGTAGCCTACCCAAGGAACAACTTTTGGTTTCTTAAATATTTACAAGGGTACTATAAAATTGTTTATAAAACGCCTTGAAAAATCTGTACATCCTTAATGCCTTCGTAAAGCAGTTTCTAGATTAATTGCGCCCACTCGTATGAAAGTTATTAAGACCTTTTTTAAACTCTCTCATAAAGCTCCTTGAAGTGGCATAATTGAAAATCTCCTCCAGAACGTTTTGAAAACTTTCTTAAAGCCTGTTTTAAAGCTAGATTGATTTTTTATAAGTTTCCTGCATTTCTAAAAAACACTCAGAAGGCTACCTTAAAACTGGTTTCCAAAACTCCTATAAGTCCATATCAGGAGTGTTAAGCTACGCTTTTATACTCAAATATTATAATAATAATAATAATAATCATTTATTGATGCCACTATACCAAGGTATTTACACACATATCGCTCGTAGAGACAAAAAATTTCATATCATGTTAGTGAACGAATTCTGAATAACTTTCAAAATGTCCGTCTGTCTGTCCGTCCGTTAAAATCAATCAGTAAATAAAAACGATATTAATCATTTAAATTAAAAAATATATGTTTTCTTAATTTTTTTCATTTGTACGAATAGAAATCTTGCGAAATTATATTCTCTATAATTTTTTTTTTGTTTATACATTTCACTAATGTATATATTTCATAATAATATATCTGATTCGTTGAAATATGATACTCGAATGATATATATTACAGTCAATTATATATATTATAGTATATTACGTTCAATTTTTTTAGTGATGTGTGATGGTCTAATGACTAAAGCTTTGGGCGATAGTCCGCTAACCCGCAACATAACTCGAATCAGACAGCATAACGCCATACTTTTCGATATCAGACACCTCCTACCATACCGGGCGTTGCCTATTTTCTGGCAACTCCCTTAGCCAAACTTTCCCCTACCATAACTTATGTCCACCCTACTCCTTATTCAACTTTGCAACTTTACAATCCCCTCTTCTTTATTTATATTTGTTCAATTTTGTTCTTATCCTTTTTCTTCTTTTGTCCTTTTTGCTTAAAAATTCCGTCTAGGCCGAAAAATTCCCTAATAATCCAAATATTTTAAGCCACAACTTTTATGCACCACACCTTCCTGGCAGGAAGACTACCAGGGTGGAATTGCTTCGAGCGGGTTTTTTCGTTGAGCTGTTTTCCCGTATCAGCATTTAAAATTCCAAAGTGTTCGTCTGTGCGCGAAACCTCTAGTTTTTAAAGTACTAATTTTAATTATTTGTTAAGTATTTTTGTGTACTATTATTCATTCAAATTGTTAATTTTAAGCTTTATTCTTAGGCAGGAGTTTTAACATTTCATTTTCAACTTAAGCCAAACTGGACCTGTCCCGCCCAACCCAACACCACGGCGCTGCGCGTCGTGGTTGTCTGGCTGGCTACGGGCCAGACTCCGGGGAGATACATACCTTAATTTTACTAAACTTGTTATTGCTTGCTTGCTTTGTCTGGCAATCCAAAGGTCTTGGGTTCGAATCCCTGACTGTGTTTTTTTTTCATTTTTTTTATACATATATTTTTTTTCAAAACAAAGTTGGCATCACAAAATTTAGGCAACTACCCAATATTTTGAAAGAGCATTAAATTGCCTACCCAATAAATATGCAAAATCCCTGCCTACCCAATAAAAATGCTGAAATTACGCCAATGATTATAAATGATTTAAATCTCAAAAATATTTATAATTTAAATACTTCTTTATAGACAAGAGTATTTTTGATTTAAATCACTCGACAAAAAGTAAAGTATCTTTGAATTTTTATTTAAATCTATTTTCAAATGATTCTTTGCAGCTCTGCTACTTCAGATGTTTAATCGATCTCCTAATTTTACTTCCACATCCAGTGGAAGTATAGTAACGACAAAAAAAATTTTAAAAATTTTTATTGTTCAAATAGGCTTAGAATGTCACGAAACGTCGAGATTTTAAGTTTGAACGAAAAAAAATTTCTGTCTGTCGGTCTGTCTGTCGGTCTGTCTGTCTGTAACTTTTCTTGTGCGCACGTTTACTCTGGAACCGTTTGAGATATTGACTTGAAATTTGGTACACATATGTACTTTAACGAGATCTAGAACTAGATTATATTTTCATCTTGTTCCGTCGAAGGGTTGGGGGGTAAATTGGGGTAAATTTGGGGAAATAGGTAAATCAAGCAGGTAAGAGTCTCAAAAAAAATTTTGGCATTAGCCACCCCCCTTACCACCCCCACCCCATTATTAAAGGAGATGAAAAAAAATTGTGATTTAGTGTGTGTACAAGAACCAGAAACCTCAAAATGTTTTTTTACTTCATCCACCCCCACTACCACCCCTCATCACCACCCCCACCCCGCTACCGATGTGGGATATCGTTTTACGGGTTTTTGGGGTAGAGGATTTCAAATATTATATTATTAAAGTTCCATAAACAATTATTTCCACATACAAAAATTTTTTCGTTGTGAGTGACTTGGAAAAGAATCTGAATGTGGAAGTAGTGATTCCTTGGGCAGCGGTTTTTTTCTTTATACTTCCTGGCAAGGCGCTTTCTAATCGAACCATGTTTAACAACTTTTTTATTATTAGAAATGTCAAAATGGTGAGTTAAATCATCTTGCTCGTCCCCATTTTCTCTGTCACCCACTATAGTACAGTACTTGGAGGTAAAAAATATGTAACATTTCGGAATAATGTCATATGTAACGATCATTTTGCTTTATGGGTTATTATTGTCTTCAGTTTCTATATGGTCCGGATACTTACTGTTACCCTCAAGGCGTAAAAATCACCCCCAAATTTGAATATTGAATATTTGAAAAAGCGTTACAAATTTACTTTTTAAATGTAGGAAATTTGGGATCGCTGATTCTGAATCTGAAGTCAAAATTAAAAAATTCAAAATGGCGGATGGATTTTTCTTTTAAACAAGTGTTTTAAAGGGACACAATAAATTGAGCATCGTGATGCTATATATTCACGAAAAACAGCATTTTTTAAAGAAAAATTAATTACTGAGCAATTACAATAACAAAATGGTGACATTTTGTTTAAAAAAATGTGAAAACGCACCTTTACTTTTTGTGATGTAGAAACAGACAAAAAATCATTTTAAAGATTGATTAATTTTATTTCTTAGAATTTTTTATGGAAGTATCAGATATTCAACAATTTAAACTAAATACTTCATCCTAAAAACGGTCGGATGCCATCTATAACATTAAATATCTCCGAAACTATCAACTCTACACAAATATATACATAAAAAAAACATTTCTTCCTCAATTTATAAGCTTCATTTTTGATGTTATATACTATATTTTCTCTAAAACTAATATTTATTGAGATATTTGCAGAGAAACAAAAATGTTACGTTTTTTCTAAAATTCTTTTACAGTTCAAAATGCATTTTTTTCTAAAGCAAGCGCTGTAAGCAGACGAAAGAGATTTGAGCGTCTAGGTCATACTACATATTAACGAAAAACAGTATACGGGAATATATGTTTTTAATTGCTGACTACTTACATTTACAAAATGGCGACGTTCTTGTTACAAAAATTTGAAAAAGTACATTGTTTCTTACGAATTCGTAGATAGGTCACGGATATTTTTTTCCAATTATTCCCACATAATCTTGTAAATAATTTGATTATTCCCTGTTAAATCTGTAAATTATTGATTTACTTTCAGTTTCAACTGTAAATCTTATTATTCCCAGTTTAAACTAAACAATTCAATTGGTTCCAGCTGAATCTGTAAATAATTTAATTATTCCCAGTTTAAACTACATCTAATTGAATTATTCCCAGTTCAAACTGTAAATTTTTTTATTCCAACTTTAAACTGTAAACAATTCAATTGTTTACAGCTCAATCTGTAAATAATTCAATTATTTACAGTTTAAACTGTAAATAATTGATTTATTCCCAGTTCAAACTGTATTTCTTAAAGTTCCCACTTTATACTGTAAATAATTGAATTATTCCCAGTTCCAACTGCAAATAATTTAATTATTCCCAGTTTAAACTGTAAATAATTTAATTATTTCCAGTTCAAACTGTAATTTTTTTTAAATCCCACTTTAAACTGTAAACAAATATTATTCCCATGCATTTTAACAGTAAATAATTGAACTGGAACAGCTGGAACTGCAATTAACTCAGTCGTTTCCAGTTTAAAGAAAAATGTAAATACCTATATTGAATATTATTCCTATTTTAAACAGTAAATAATTGAACTGGAACAGCTGGAACTGCAATTAACTCAGTCGTTTCTAGTTTAAAAAAAAATGTAAATACCTATATTGAATATTATTCCTATTTTAAACAGTAAATAATTGAACTGGAACAGCTGGAACTGCAATTAGCTCAGTCAATATAGGTATTTACATTTTTTTTAAACTGGAAACGACTGAGTTAATTGCAGTTCCAGCTGTTCCAGTTCAATTATTTACTGTTTAAAATGGGAATAATATTCAATATAGGTATTTACATTTTTTTTTAAACTGAAAGCGACAGAGTTAATTCCAGTTCCAGCTGTTCCAGTTCAATTATTTACTGTTTAAAATGGGAATAATATTTGTTTACAGTTTAAAGTGGGATTTAAAAAAATTACAGTTTTAACTGGAAATAATTAAATTATTTACAGTTTAAACTGGGAATAATTAAATTATTTGCAGTTTGAACTGGGAATAATACAATTATTTACAGTTTAAAGTGAGAATTTTAAGAAATACAGTTTGAACTGGGAATAAATCAATTATTTACAGTTTAAACTGTAAATAATTGAATTATGTACAGATTGAGCTGTAAACAATTGAATTGTTTACAGTTTAAAGTTGGAATAAAAAAATTTACAGTTTGAACTGGGAATTATTCAATTAGATGTAGTTTAAACTGGGAATAATTAAATTATTTACAGATTCAGCTGGAACCAATTGACTTGTTTACAGTTTAAACTGGGAATAATAAGATTTACAGTTGAAACTGGAAGTAAATCAATAATTTACAGATTTAACAGGGAATAATCAAATTATTTACAAGTTTATGTGGGAATAATTGGAAAAAAATATCCGTGACCCTTCTACGCCTTCGTAGTTTCTGCCATAACTTCTTTGTTTTTTATGCTTTGGAAGTAGGAAAAAGTCAATTGAAGCCCAATTAATAGTCTTTCATCCTATCGCTTTTGACGTAAGTGCCATAGTTTCTGAGATATTTAACATTTAAACTAAATACTTCGTCTTATAGACGTTCGGACGCCACCTTTATACTTCCAAATTTCCGAAACCATTAACTCTAAAGAAATTAGAAAAAAACGAAATTCATCCTCAATTTAGTAGCTTTCTTATTCGTCTCTAGCATGTTTTCACTCAATGTAATACTTTTCGAGTTATTTGACGAATATTATTTTGAGCTTTTAAGCTAAAATCCCAATTTTCAAGTCGTTATAACTTAAAGACTATCAATTTTTATGGAAAGTTGCATAGAACCTGTTTTTTTTTAATGTTCCTTTCTTTAGCTCCAGTGTTTTTATTTTTTTCTTAGTTGCCGCCCCCTGAAAAGGGGGGGCATCCACCTCCTATAAATTAGCAAGCCGCCCCATAATATAGAAACTTTTCTTTGAAATATTTTCTATTAAATTGCCTAAAATGACATTATTCCTAAGTTAAAACCTCTAGGTACTGTACTACTGCCCTACGTCGCGTCGCCAAAATGTTCGCGAAACATCGTGAATACTATTTTTTATCAAAGAGGCTCCGCGTCGCGTATTGAATAAAATATATCGACAGCTCGAACGTAATATCAAAGGTGAAAGTGAAAAACACGAATAAGGATAATCCTATAAGCCGGTTCTTGCAAACTAAAACCATATTTATACGCTACCTATCCCTCGCTCATCCGTTGTCCTTTGCCCCAGTTTATAATATGACTGTTTGAGTGTCACAGTGGGCCAAATCAACTTTTGGGTGGATCAATACCTTCCCCAACCCAAGGTCGGAAAAGGATAAAGTTTTGTTAACGTCTGTTTGTTTTGCTCCCGTTTTAATCTTGTCACTTAGCAGTACGTCGGATTCATATTTCACTTGGATTGTCAAGGGAGCAGTGATAATTTACATTCCGAATTTGACGATGTTGATTTTATCGTAGTTACATAAGAGGTTAAAACCATACGGATGAAAGATTTAGTTTACTTAGAACGAAAAATTGTGTACAGACAAATTAAAGATACATCATTATTGGAGGGAGAGAGATACAGAGTGTTCCAAATTGAAAGGGGCGTAGTGTAGTTGTGTAACGTCCGTGTTGAAATTTTGTAAAAAATGGATTCTTCATATAAAAAATGTCGGCATATTTGATCTTTGTCACACCATTAAACCTCCCGACATTTTTATATGTAAAATAAATCTGAATAAACATGTAACTTGTTCTAATTTATTAAGTCAAGTGTGCAGACTGTTAGGCTATTTCATAACACGCTAAGCACAGCTAGTTGCCTAACCAGCATTCAAGCAGTAATGAAAATTATTAAATCTTTTGTGATTTTCCAGATGCAAGCTTTATATATAAGTACTAGCTGACCCAGCAAACGTTGTTTTGCCATATAAATTATAAATTTTTGTCCAAAAAATAAAAATAAAATTTCTGGATATGGCCACCCTTATTACCTAGGGGTATAAAAAATAGCCTACGACCGATTCTCAGACCTACCAAATATACACCAAAAATTTCATAAAAATCGGTCAAGCCGTTTCGGAGGAGTTCGACAACAAACACTGTGACACGAGACTTTTATATATTAAGTAAGACACTAAACTTAAAAAAAATGAATATAAGTAGAGCGATGGTTGCACAAAAAAAGCTCCGGTAAATAAATTGATCACATATTAAACACCTCGATTAATACCTCGCAAATGATGTGCTGGTACTTTTGACACTTCACCTTAAATTTCATAAATTTATGTTATATACGATGTAGTTTCATGTACATTTGCCCTGGAAAATCCAACAACGATTTCCTGACAATTTTTAGGCATAATTATCTTGGAAGAAGTACATTTGAAAGCATAATTGTGATTAAAAGTACAAGTTTTAAATATCGACATCTGGTTAGTTACAGTTTGTTTTATTATTTTTTTTTGTATGATTTATACAAGTGAACTTATATTAACTCATAATAACCGATTCACATAATTTCCCACATATCGTGTTATTATCTTCTATTATAATATTTCAGCAGATAAAATATAGGTGAGCTTAACTAGTCTATAATGATAATGGAGAAAGTATTGTTTTCCATAGTTTTCATAGTACTTAAATATATCTTTTCACGGTGACGCCCTCAACATCATAATTTTTTATTTAAAATTTTTAAAATACGCTTAATTAAAAAAGAAAATATATTAATTAAAGAACTGTTTTATAGTTAACTAGCTGAGTCCCGCGACTTTGTCCACATGGAATTAAGAACACTGAGAAAAAACCCACTGCGCATCCACAGTGCCCGAGGAAATCCACTGCGCATTAACAGTACTCGAGGAAACCCACTGCGCATCCATAGTACTCGAGGAAACCCACTGTGCATTCTTACTACTCGAAAAAACCCACTGCGCATCCATGGTGCTCGGGGAAACCCACTGCTCATTAATAGTACTCGAGGAAACCCACTACACATCCATAGAACTCGAGGAAACCCACTGCGCATCCTTAGTACTCGGGGAAACTCACTGCGCATCCTTAGTACTCGAGGAAACTCACTGCGCATAGCAATTTGTCTATTTTTGTGTTAGAGCGAGTTAAACGAAAAAAATAATTATTTTAATCGACAATAAAACACATAGGCGGGTATTTGTCAAATTTCATGCTTAAAAACATCCCTCTCCCTGTCCACCCGTTGAAAACCGTCGAATACGTGTCTCCTTATTTCCTCAGAAGAGCCCGTCACTGGAATATCACGTTTCTGACTTACGTGATTTCAGAGATACGGATACCCTTTAGACCATCTACCACCCCCGGTTTCACCCCTTCAAAAAGTGAAAATCGAAATTTCATCTCACTCATGTCTAATAGATTCCAATAAAGAGTATTTCTGCCAAATTTCACGCTTCTAGGTCTAACCGATTCCGAAAAACCACCCCCTCCCCGCTTACCCTTTCGGATGTCTCTTTTTGAAAACCGTCGAATACGTATGTTCTTATTTCCTCAAAAGAGTCCATCGCTCGAGTAATCACGTTTCTGACTTACGCGATTTCAAAAATACGGGTGCGCTTTAAACTATCTACTACCCCCGTTTTGACCTCTTCAAAAAGTGAAAATCGAAATTTCATCTTACACGTATCTAATAGATTTCAACAAAAAATATTTCTGCCAAATTTCACGCATTTTCCGAAAAAGCCTAAAATTTCAACCCCCCACCTAGTTGCGCCTATGGGAGCAAGTATTCTTTATCACACTAGATTTGCACAAACGTCATGAGTAAGTGACATTTAGGGACCCCAAATATTCCTTGTTCCAATGTTTGTAGTCCACTTTATAGAGATCGACCTACTCGGTCCAACTTAGTGTAATATCAATACTTTAATTCAAATTAAAATTGGGTGGATTCCAACGTCATACCAACACAACATTTTATTAACCAAATTAATGCATGTGTGGGTTGGAACATCGTTGTGGCTACGTCAAATACCAACGTCGCGTCAAGTTGGCATTTAGTAACGTTGGTAAAACGTAGAACTGTTACTCGGGTCACGGAACATCCTGTATTATAATATTTTTCATAAGATATAAAAGACATTAAAGAGCCAAGTCATCCGGGCTAAGTCAGGATTTTACACATTACCCATTTATTCCACAGCGATAAAAAACGCTAAGGATGTCCTAAGATGAAACTGGCGAGAAGAGTCCTTCGCAGACACGTTTATCGCTTGCAGAAAATCTTGTGAATCAGAGCAGGATAAATGACACAGTAATTAAGATGATAAAAGCAAAGTCTTGTATGATGTGGTTTCCAGTACAGTTGAAGTAAGTCTGTTTACATAGTTCTGTCTTTTGGTGCTTAGAGATACTATTGATCTCTGAGGATATTGCCTTAGATGGGATGGCCCGAAGCGACAGTGAGTTGAGTGCGAGGATGACTTTTGTTGAAGGGGGTGTTTGAAATTGCAGAAGATATTTAAATAGAGAATTAGGCTCTTTACAAAATAAGTAGATTAAGTGTTCTTAAAACATTCCCATAGAACTCACAGAAAATTTTGTATTGCACTGGGAAGTTATGTAAAAAAATGAAAATATATTATTTACTGTTAGTGCAGTTGAATTGATTTTTTTCGGCTACAACATTCCACCTGAAATTTTATTGTTGATTCTTATGTATTGTGACCTCCTGATTACGAAACAAATATGTGCGCCCAAAAATTCCGTGTGCGTCAAAAGTTATATGCACTTGTTGAGGCGCTTTCACGGATTTTCAACAAAAGTTAATTTTTTTAAAAGTGCATTTTTACAATTTTCAAAAATGCATTTTCTCCTCCTCCTTTTTTGCACCCAATTTTCATCGAAACAAGATGAAATATACTACAGAAAGTATCGTATAACTTCAAAAATTTAATATAAAATGAAATTTCATTAATTTGAAAAGGAAATTTATTAAGCATACGCATGGTAATAAATATAATAATAATATATGAATATATGATCGATATCAGAATCAAGCAGTCATAACTAGAGTAGTAGTAGTAGTATGTTAATTACTTCCACGTCCAGTGGAAGTATAGTAACGACAAAAAAATTTTAAAAAATTTTTATTGTCCAAATAGGCTTAAAATGTCATGAAACGTCGAGATTTTAAGTTTGAGCGAAAACAAAATTTCTGTCTGTCTGTCGGTCTGTCTGTAACTTTTTTTTTTGTGCGCACGTTTACTCTGGAACCGTTTAAGATATTGACTTGAAATTTGGTACACATATGTACTTTAACGAGATCTAGAACTAGATTATATTTTCATCTTGTTCCGTCGAAGGATTGGGGGGTAAATTGGGGTAAATTTGGGGTAAATGGGTAAATCAAGCAGGTAAGAGTCCATGAAATTGGTATTTAGTATACATAAGAGAAGCTAAGGTCTCAAAAAAATTTTTGGCATTAGCCACCCCCATTACCACCCCCACCTCCTTATTAAAGGGGATGAAAAAAAATTGTGATTTAGTGTATGTACAGGAACCAGAAACCTCAAAATATATTTTTTTACTTCATCCACCCCCATTACCACCCCCCATCACCACCCCCACCCCACTACCGATGTGGGGTATCGTTTTATGGGTTTTTGGGGTAGAGGATTGCAAATATTATATTATTAAAGTTCCATAAACAATTATTTTCACATACAAAGTTTTTTCGTTGTGAGTGACTTGGATAGAGAATCTGGATGTGGAAGTAGTGATTCCTTGGGCAGCGGTTTTTTAGGTACATTAAAATAAAATATTACAATGTAATTTTGAACAATCATATTATGTAATAACTCAAAAATATTAATGACATAAATTCTTATTAGATCTAAGCTGATGATATTAAATCTATCAAATAACTAGCTATAACTTATTCCTCCTTTGGGTAAGTTCTAGGTAATTCAACATCATTAATTTCTATTAAGATTGGCCATTCCAACTCAAGCAAAGCATTATACGAATATATAGTTTGCCTTTCTCAAATTATACGTTCCTGTATCAAGTTAGTTGAGAAAGTTGTGTAATTTGCATCAATATTATGAAGTCTTCTATAATATTAAAGATGGATAATAGGTACCAATGCGTTATATAATCGTTAAATTTTTTTGAGCTAAATTTTTAAGATGTTTGGGTCTTTTTTTAATTTTTAAGAAGCAATAAAAAATTGGCCAAAATTTGGCTAACTTCAACATGCTGGTAAATTTGTAAATGTGAATATTTTTATTCCTAACTTTTTCTGCATTGAAGTACTACCTTGAACTAAAAGATATAGTCCACTCAAATTAGGAAAAAAAACGCCGTTTTAAAGAAAGATTTTGAACAGCAGTTTCTTTGCATAGATAGTAAGTACTTAACTTTTAGAACAATGTTTTGCATATGCGCAGAAAAAAAAGACATGATTTTTGAGATATATACATATATATATATATATACACACGTTTTTTCGTGTTTTTCTTTCATTTAGACTTTCATATCTCGAAAAGTACACGTTTTTAAGGCTAAACGAACATAGGTAAAAGTGTTCAGAATACGATTTCTTACAAAAAAAGTTCTATGCATTTTCCCGATTATCCCACTGGTTTTTCCGGAAAAGCGACTTGAAAAATATATCTACGTGTTTTTCCGTGTTTTTTTTTATTTTGAATGCAAATATCTCGAAAAGCACGCCATTTTAGGGCTAAATGAACATAAATAAACTTATTCAGAATGAGATTTTCTACAAAAAAGCTCGTATACATTTTTCGATTATCCCATTGGTTTTTCCGGAAAACCTTCTCGAAGAATATATATACTTGCTTTTTCATAATTTTTTTTTTTTTTTCATTTGGACGTATACAGTGTGTCCCAGGATAGATGTAACAAGAGGTGTAATGGACCAAAAATTTTGGAATTTTGGAATGGTATTTGGGGATTGAGTCCTGCTTGTTGTAAAACTAAAGTATACCAAAAATGACTTGATTTGGTGTTCTACAGGGTGTTTTATAAGCAAAGTTGTAAAAATCACCACTAATAAAGTACCTTTATTTTTCAAAATATGAAAAAATTCCACTAAGAAAAGTTATTTAGAATGCAATTTTATACCTCTATACCAAATTTCAGGAATATAAAATTATTTTTTTGAAACTTCCCATTTTTTGCGAATTAAGAGTTAGTTGAATTCATATTTAAAGTTGTGTAGGAGCAAATGTTAATTAATCATCTCAAAAAGTAGGTTATTGGTAAATAAAAAATTGGATATCCGAGATGTAAGAAGGTATAATAAATATCACTTTTCTTAATTTATTGAAAAAATGGGAAGTGTCAAAAAAATTATTTTATATTCCTGAAATTTGGTATAGAGGTATAAAATCGCATTCTAAATAACTTTTCTTGGTGGAATTTGTTCATATTTTGAAAAATAAAGGTACTTTATTAGTGGTGATTTTTACAACTTTGCTTATAAAACACCCTGTAGAACACCAAATCAAGTCATTTTTGGTATACTTTAGTTTTACAAGAAGCAGGACTCAATCCCCAAATACCATTCTAAAATTCCAAAATTTTTGGTCCATTACACCTCTTGTTACATCTATCCTAGGACACACTGTATATCTCGTAAAGTAGGTACGCATTTTTAAGGCTAATGAACATTACTAAACTTGTTCAGAATGTGATTTCCTACAAAAAAGGTTCTATATATATATATATATATATATATATATATATATATATATATATATATATATATTTTTCAAGAAGCTTTTCCGGAAAAATCAATGGGATAATCGGAGAAATGTATAGGAGCTTTTTTGCAGGAAATCTCATTTTGAACAAGTTTACTTATGTTCATTTGGCCCTAAAATCGTACACTTTTCGAGAGTCGAAAGGTTCGAAACTGGGTTCAAGGTTCAATTAACTGGACAAGGTAACATTTTATTTTATTACTTTTAGCGATCTTCATTAACTACCAACTCTGGCAATGAAATTTACACTGGTACCTTCACCAAATTCTCGAATAAAAAACTATTGTTTCCAACAAAGGCGGATCTAGAAATTTCAACAATTTTTTTCTCGTCTGTGGCGCATGGGACCCATACGAAATATGGAAAATAACATCTCGAGAAGCACTTCTCTAATTTTTTCAAAATTCGGTTACCACCAACCCCCCCCCCCCCCCCCCAGGTCCAGGGACTCCTGTTTAAAATTATTTTTTTTGTCATATGCATTTTACTTTTCATAAAAATACAACAATATGTTTTGAAGTTTATGAAAATATTTTCATTACTAACTGAGATACAACGAATTGAAATTTTGTGATTTACAATTTAACAACAAATCACAAAATTTCAATTCGTTGTATGAAAATATTTTCATAAACTTCGAGACATATTGTTGTATTTTTATGAAAAGTAAAATTCATATGACAAAAAAAAATAATTTTAAACAAGAGTCCCTAGACCGAATTTTGAAAAAATTTTCGCAAACTGCTTTTTCAAAATTTTATAGGGGTCGTTAGAGAAGTTCTTCTCGAGATGTTATTTCCCATATATTTCGTGTGGGTCCCATGCGCCACAGACGAGAAAAAAATTATTGAAATTTCTAGATCCGCCCTTGATTTCCAATTTTTGCTCACCTTATACTAGATGTAGTTTGATGTAATTATTATATTAACCACCGCAGATTTGTATCTTACAATTTGAGAAAAATATCCAACCCTGGGTTGCGATTGAACACAAAAAAACATATAAGTAAGGGTCGAATTGAGATTTTCTATTCCTTTTTTAAATTTTTTGAACTCGTTCAAAAACTGTTATTATTCTTCTGTTTGACCTTACCGGCTGTAGTTTTTAGTTTACGAGACATTGCTCACTTTTCAAATTAATGCATAGCGTGGCATAATACACTTCTAGTTTATCTGTATTTTTTAGGTGGCAAATCTATGTTAAAAGCATTTTGATTGATTGAATGTGCCTTCGGCAAACGTTTAAGCCTCCATATAATTCGGGTCTATCTTAGAAACTTAATAAACTCGACAGACCTAAAAAAATCGCCTAGATACCAGCCCTGAATCTGACGTTCTCTGTTTTACGTAACTATGATATTATTTTGTCTTTAATGTAATATCTCAGGGCTACGCGAATCGGCTGGCAGTTCCATAACTACATATTGGACGCTGACGGCTATTCTCATTTTTCTCCTTTTATTTTAAAATATTTAATGTTTGAAGCAATATTGCAAGGATGTGTGTCAGCAGATTTTAATTTCGCTAATATATGGAGCAATGCATGTTGCTATGTGAACTTGGTTATCCTGAAAATTAAAATTTCGCATGACACAAAAAGAGCATTACTGTTTCGTTCAAGAATTTGTATCAATTATTTTCATCAACAGTCTAAAATTGTTATCAGGGCCGACCTTAGTTCCTCAAGCGCCCTCGTGCGAAATTTTAAAAGGCGCCCCTTTTTCTGGTCGTCAGAAAAAAAAATGTCGTCCTCATAAATTTTACTCGAAAAAAACGTATATTAAGCTCGTGGATAAAACTGGTATAAAACTTAATTTTGAGATGAACGTTCAAAATTGGACCAAAAAAAAATAATTCATCGAGTCCCCATGAATCCGCTGTGAGCTTCCGCCGCCATATTAAAAAAATTGCCGAAATGTTGCTGTTTTTTTATTTAATCAAAATTATCTTGAGTAGGTACCATTAGATTTATTGCTTCTTGTACCTCTCAATTTATGCACGCCACTGTGCCTCCATTAACTTATTAAAGGGGTTCGGGTACAGCCCTACAACTTTCGTCCGAAAATTTTTTTTCTATCTCCAATAATAGCGATAATAAAGGGTGGCCCAAATATAATGAATAACCCTGTACATCAAAAGAAGCAGAACTTTATTATTAATAAAAAGCTACTCTTATAAAATTTTCATATACAGGGTGTCCCCGGACGGGGACTAAATGGCCTAAATTTTAATTTTTTGAAAAATGTCATCTTTATCAAATATTTTTTTTGTTAAAAAAGTAAGTTTAAGTAAGTAAAGTGATTTACGTTAAGAAAATTGATTTTATTTATACAGGACGCTGAAAATTTTCAAAAATATGAATTTTGCCAAGAGTAAACTATCTTTATTTTTCATTTTTAATGAAGACTCCATTTAAAAAAGTTGCTTACGTTACTTTTACACACAAATCTCTTTTTTAACAGCTAAAATTTTTCATTAAGTACAAAACATGATCGATTCTTAGCCATTTTTTGAAGATGGCGGCGAAAGCTCTCAGCGGATTCACGGGAACTCGATGGCTTATCATTCCTTGGCCCATAAGGAACATGTATACCAAAGATCTGCGCTTTATACCATTTTTGTCCCCGATCAGTCATTTTAGAATCCCTGTTTACTACACTTTAATTAACTGTAAAAACAGTTTATAAAAGATGGTATTTATACAAGGTTCCGTATATAATTCAGGAATAAAAAAAAGCTCACAAAAAACCTTAAAGAGTACCGGCCGCATATCACTTTCAGATTATTTTAAAAAAGACCATAAAGGTGTTCGGCTTCTTTTATTATCATCACAAAAAATGGTCATACATACTTCCTAACAAGAATGTAGGCCAATCCCACTGAATATAATTGGTTGAAATTTGCTCTAGCCGACTGATGATAGATTGGAATAAACTATGTAGTCAACGTGGACTATCAGGGGTGGACTAACTGTTTCTTCGTCATAAAAGTTTAATGAAAAGTTTCATTAAATCTTTCTGTAAATAGTTTATCTTGTTTAACAGTAAAACTAAAGTTTACAGAAATAAATAATTGCAGGGGCGGACTGGCAAGGGAAAGGCCCGGTGGGACTTCAGAGGTCGGAGGCCCGGCTAGTTCCGGTTTTAGATATAAATTGCCCCTAGGCCCGGGTCAATTTTGCGCCGCCCTCCCGTGATATTAAGTTATGGGCAAGGGATAAAAACTTTTTGTCTTGGAGAGCGGAGGGGGGGGGGGGGAGAATCCAATAAAAACTTTTCTTTGTCCGAAAAAAACATTCCTGCCCCCCAGACACGACTTTGCCTCCCAGTCCGCCCCTGAATAATTGTTCAAAAAGACGATCATGATAAAATGAAAATGAAGGGTAATGAAATGGTTTTTAATTAATCCGTGAAGGTACGCTCGATGGGTTGAAACTGAACTGAAATTATGTGGAGAAAAAAATGGTTGATTACCACAAAAATATGGAATTTGATATATTTGAGAAATGGTTTGAGCATACGCTAATTCCGAATTTGAAACCTAACCGCGTGATTGTTATGGATATGCATCTTATCATTCAAGACAAATTGAAAAAATTCAAAATACTTCATCAAATAAGGAAGAAATACAATTTGATGAATCACGATCTCTACTTTGAAGAATGTTATAACGAAGAACAATTATTGAAAGTATTGCTTACCAAATATGTTGTCGAGAACATCGCGAGGCAATATAGACACTCTGTTTTAAGATTACCTCCCTATTTTTGAATTTTTAATCAGATAGAGCTCTTCTGGAACCAATTAAATAGGCGGATTTGTCGAAATTTGACAAAAAAGTCATCGAATTAATTCGCACTAAAATTTCCAACATACGAGAAGACGACTGGAGAAAATCAGTTCACATAGTAATCAAAGATGAAGATGATTACAGAAAACTGGGCCAAATTTTCACAAATAACGCAAATAAATTCATCATCGACGTGGGAAGGGACAGTGAGAATGACGATGAATTCGAATAACGAAAAATATTTCTATATTTTATTTAATTTGCTGTTTATATTTAACGTTCCGTGGGTACATTAGTGAAAGTGATCTTCTGTGATAGTGTTAGTGGTTGTGACAAGGTTCATTATTTTTATTTTGGAAAAGTATTATTATTTCTGGTAAGTTTAAAACATGTTTTATTTGCAACATTTTAAGAAATGTTTTTATTTTATTTACTTTACTCTTGGAGAATGCTATTAATTTTCTTACTAATTTAAAGTTTCTTCTATTATGTTGTTGTTGAATTTAGCTATTTATTTATTTTTATTCAATTTTTACTTTGAAACTTTATTATGTTATTTTAAGAAGAAAGTTTATTACGTTGTTATTTTATAGAATAGTTAGTTATTTTTAACTGAAAAATGCTGATTTATTTATTTATTTTTTTTAACCTCTCACTTCCTAATTAACAATCCTGTCACCATCCTATCCTGGCACGGGACATGCTTATACCTCCTCGTTGGTCCTTGATGGGTAATAAGAAAAACTGATATCGTTGAAATTTGTATAAATTTTTGTAAACATACCTATTTTACAGTTCTGATGTCAGATATCGTATTATTCACTGTTAAAAAAATTATGTCATTAAAAGTTTTCTTAAAAGAACATCAGTTTTTGTTTTTGGCTAAGATGAACATAAAAACGAGGATTTAATTGTATTTTATGTAATTACCCTCTATTTGTTATTAGTATAGTTCAGTACACTACACAATTCTTAAGCGTGTAAAAAATGTCGGAGTCTTCGGTGGTCCGGTAAAGATCAAAGGCGCCGATACGCCTAAGAATTGTGTAATCAACTGTACAATTGAACGAGAATTCAAATCTTTTAATTCATTGTTTGAAACTGAAAATACATTTTAAGTCCGGTCCTGTCTACTGCTCAACCTAACCTAACGCCGGCGGTACACTAACCAAAAGCGGTCAGTATCCTTTACGCTTTTTTGCGAGCTTTTTTATATCGCTGAATTGTATACGGAACCTACTATACCCATATTATCTTCGATCTACGAGCCGCTACTGGGAACCTTCATGCCATACGTGTAGGTCTCAATCACAATTCAGTTCAGACGCCTCTCGATCACATTCCGCGGCCTCCCACCCCCTATATTGCACGATATTACAAGCCAACCTTACCATTACCTCGACATTCCCATTTAGTATATTAAATTAAATTTTCTATCTTGTCGCACAGTTTTAAGTCGTCTATATAGGATATTTCCACGTCATCCCAGCCGATGTTTCTGCTCAGTGGTTAACCCTTTATATTCTAAAATTAACTGTACCGCCAGCAGGAATGCGCTTCAGGCCCTAGACCCTTCGGGTTGAAATTCAGACATCGGAAAGGTTTACCGCTCCAAACTGATGGCTCGGGTATTTTAAACAAATTGTGGAATTTCGCACGAAATTTCTTATATCGGCATTTTGAATAATGGTCACATTTTTGTGATTAATTGCAAAAGTTACACGTTGCTGGAACGCAGCTCGAGCTAGCTGGACATTTTACCTCAAGTAATAAGGAAAAATCTGAAATTTCACCTGTGTTCTTCTTGTATCCCACATAACATACCAAAATCCTCACTGTAATTTATATCAATGAACTTCATCGATTTTCAAAGATGGCGGCCAAGATTGATGAAATAATTTTTAAACAAAGTAAACATGCAGAAAATATTAATTTAAAAAAATATATTTTGATGTTGGTGGGTGTTCTTTACAGATTTAGGAGTTACCCAGCAAACACACATAATTGGACCATCGTTAATAAACATCATCAACATCACTTCATCATCGGGGAAGTACTGGAAGTACTGGAAAGGAGTACTAAATTTTTTTAGCATTAATTTATTTTTCACGTGACGTTAATAAAAAGTATGATTATTTTACTATTGCCTTGATATATGGTAGGTAGTATACGTGAATGGGGTAATTTAGTCAAATTTCATATTGCACAGTTTATCACAATTGTGCGAAATAATCATCAAATAATTATTACACTGAAAATTTGAGGTCGATCCGATAAGTAGTTCCAGAAATATACTGCTTTAAAATCTTATTCCTCATACGTTAAGGCGGTCGAATCGCTGACGTCAATCTCTCCCCAGCCCTACCTCGCTTAATTCAACATTCTGCAATCAAGGAAAAACAAGGACAGAAGAAGTTCTTGTACTGGAATTTTCCAACAATTCGTAAATGGCAGCTACCGTTAAGCCTGTAAACGTTAATTAATTGCTTCTCTGATAAACCGCAGTGGTCTGTAGAGCCTTTTACATTTGTTATTATCTAGGAATCGAGCTACAATTGGCATATGGTTCCAGATGTGTAATATCGTCTTCATAAAAGCGATGATTAATCAACTGTATTTTACAGCAACGATTGCCTCGGAGATGCATATTTGTTTGTTTCAATAGAACTGTAGTCTCACATTAGTGGGTATCACGGTCAGTTCTTTATCACCACCACATATGCAACAGTATTTATGTGTAGCAACGAGTCTTTGCAATGGTAGTTCCATTATTTCGTCAGAGTCACTAGTCGTAGTGCTAGAAGATGTCGAAGGCACAAAAGGCTGGTCTTTTTCGATCGTTCTCTTACTTTCTTGCTAAACATTTCTCCAAGCTCCTAGAGAGTTAATACTTCGCCCCTGGGGGGTGAACCCTGGAACCTCCAGAAGTGGTATTGCCAGATTGTGCCGAATTTCCGTACGTCTGGTGAAACTTGGCAACATCGCACTGGCACCCGCGGTCGGTTATAGATATGCAACGATACCTTGTAAGGCTATAAGTATTAACTGTTACAACTAAGAGGCATGTGTAAATATTTTATTTTACCCAATTTTATTTTTTCCATATTGTTCCACCACAGAAAAAAATCTGACAATTTAGTATGATAATCACGAAGTGTCAAGACAAAATATATCATAGAATGGTGATTGTACCACGAAGGGTAGCCACCCTTTGGTCCTCTAAAAAAAATTTATATTTTTTTCCGATGATTAAAATGGTCATAAAATAACCTTATTTTTTGTAGTAAGTTATCTCCACGCAAGCAATACTCGTGCCAAATTTCAAATCGATCGGCTGCATAGAAACCGAAAAAAAAATTTAATAATTAAAGACATTATTTTGTTTCCACCTTCGTAGGGGTAGTAGCGGGTTAAAATTTTTACCGTGTAATATATTCTATAAACTGCATCATCTGGAAGCCATTTTAACTAAGTAAGTGCGGGGGCACATTTCCCTAACTTTTCCGGCTATACCCTTTGTTTATTGGAATATAGGAGTTCCAGAAACAGATCACTTTTTTATTTTGTGTGCCTGTGTTATTAGACCTGGAAAAAACCTTCCAATAGTCCTGGAAAACCTGGAAAGGTCAGGGAATTTAAACTTGAAAAATTGCTACGAACCCTGTACAATATTCTGACAAAATATCGAGCCGAATTTAAACCATTCATTGACGGTAATTTAGTAATGTTGTAGTTCTTTATCTCCTGTATGCGTTAAATGTTTACAATGTGGATTTTCAATTTTTTAAATATGAACCTATCAGAGCGTCAAAGCGCAAATACACAAAAATGTGTTACTCAAATTCATTGGAACACTTGTTTTCTCCATAGTTAATTTTCTCATAACATGATAAATCGTTATAAAAAGCCATTCAACAAATGCGTTCACAAAAATGGATTATTATCTCAATCGGACGTTCATTTGCATACTCCCCCTACCCATTATACTTTTCTTTTAATATCCACGAAGAATAAACTTAAAATATGTTCCAATGAAATTTATTTTTGTCAGTATATTGGAATGTATATAGTTTGATATCGTGAGAGTAAATTATTAGGTGATAACTTAGTTTAAGTATGCATAATGTATATTATAACTTTGATATTGTTATTCCTCGTGCGAAAGAAGTAAATTTAAGTTTATTTAATTGCACGTTGTTTTCTGTATCTCATGAATACTTTAAGTTATAATTTGTAACGTAATAATTTCCGTTCACAAGTAAATTACTCTTTAAATTTTGTGTTTTCTTTAGGATAACAAATGCAAATGTTTACGCATAACTAATAACAAAAATGACGTTTTGTATGTTTTGCAGTCATAGTAAATTTTAGGGCAACTACCAGAACGCGCAAGATGAACTCAAAACGGTAGCGGGCGCTGTATAAAAATAAACATATCTCTTTCAACAATAAAGCAATATAGATAATTCTTTCACTAATCACACACCTACAAATTTTAACTTTTATTTTGTATCGTTAACCAAAACCACTTATTTGCATTGTTTTGGTCCCAGCTACGTCTATCATAGTCATAAAAAAAATTTGTTGGCTCTAAAAATTGTACCTAATAACTGACCTAACTCACATATTATAGTATAATTTTAATTAAAAAAGCAATTAATTACATCATGCGAAAACATATTTGCCATTTTGATATATATTTCAAATACATGTTATATACTATATATTTAATTAGAATATAAGCCCTTTAATCAGAAAATTAATTATTCTTCTTGCGCTTCTTAGCCCGTCTCTTATAAGTTACTTCTGGTGCATCTCTTATACATGTCCAACAGTAGTCTGCCAACATCGCAGAAGTCCATTTGCCCCGATATCTTTTTTCCATATTTTGAATATCCTGGTGGAATCTCTCTCCATGCCCATCACTTACTGTACCACAGTTTTCTGGGAAGTAATTTAGGTGTGAATGTAGAAAGTGGACTTTTAATAACATATTGCATCCTAATTTCTGGTAGCAAGAAAGAAGATTCTCAACAAGGTCTCTCTATAGTTTTCTGCTCTTTTGTTACCAAGAAAGTGTGTTGCTACCATTTTAAAGGAATTCCAAGCAGCTTTTTCATTACCTTCTAGAATGTTGTCAAATTCAGCATCTTTGAAAAGGTTCTTGATTTGAGGACCCACAAAAATTCCCTCTTTAAATTTAACATTACTAAGTCTGAGAAAATTTTGTTTTAAATAACTGAAAGCACGTCCTTCTTTGTCCAAGTTTTTCATAAGCCCCAGTTCTATGTGGAAGGGTGGCAGTATTACCTTTTGTGAATCAACTAATGGAATGTTAGCAACATTTTTTTCTCCTGGTTCGAAACCCAGTCTTGGCTGACAAATTTTTCTTTTGTAATGTTCTAATCGCGCTCGACTGTACCACTCACAAAGAAAACAGCAATATTTGGTATACCCTTGCTGCATACCAAGTAAGATACATTTAAGTCTGCACAAATCTGCCACTTGTTATATTCTATAGTTTGTAGCAATACATTCATGTTACTGTAATTTTCCTTTATGTGGACAGCATGGGCGATTGGAATTGATGGCAATTTATTTCCATTGTGGAGTAACACAGCTTTTAGACTAAGTTTCGAGGCGTCAATAAAAAGTCTCCAGTCACTAGGATCATGGGGAATGTGTAAAGCACTCATTAAACTTGCAGGCAACCAAGTCATTTTCCATTTTGAAAAAAAAGGTATAAGATCTTTTTGACGACTTCGATACATGGAAATGTTAACATTTTCTTGTAGTAAATTCCATCGTTGTAATCGAGATGCCAAAAGCTCAGCTTTTACCTTGGACAGATCAAGGTCTCTTATAAGATCACTTAATTCGTGTTGATTAATTTTGTGCTGTTCACCACCGGACACTTCGGCAGAGAAATCGGGATCTTGTGATGTTGATGGCTGGACTAAGTTGTCATCTACATTATCATCCGATTCTTCGTCAGAATCAAGGCTGTAATTCTTGAGGTGGATTAGGAATAGGTAGTTCATCACTATGGAGAACCGGGCGAATGGCAGATGGTAAATTGGAGTATTGTATTACCATTCTTTTTTTCTTGTTTATACCCTGTCTAATAGGAGGTATCACGCAAAAATAATAATCGGTAACATGATCTGTAGGTTCTCGCCAGATCATGGGCACAGCAAAAGCCATTGAACGTCCTCTTCCATTTAGCCAACTGCAAAGATTGTTCGCACAATTGCTGCAATATATATGAGGTGCCCATTTTTTGTCTTCATCTCCAATTGTACAACCAAACTCGAGGATCGGATCCCTCTTAAAAGTTAGATAACATTTATCAAGCATCGAAGATTCTCTACTGTGTAATAAAATATAAAATATTTCGCAACAAAAAATATATAACTGTAAGCCACTGGTGCGTAAATATTATCCATGATCTCCCACTTTATACTTGGGTATGTATTACAAATAAAATACATAACAAAAAGATTATCATTTTCCTTTTTTACGTATCAGCACTGCCTTATCTAAACAAAAGTCCTTTTTTTAGAAGTATTTCTTTCCCGTCGACGAACATATGCTCTGCTAGAACGCCACGCTTAAAGGCTTTACACCCCTTTGTGCTGAAAGTTGAGAAGTTCCCTTAATAATCGTGTAGACATGGATGAGCAAACAGTCTCGCAAATGCAACTTAATCTGTCTAATATTTACCGATTTGCAAACAAAGGGCGAGTGACTGAATGAGCGAGTTGTGACGTTTTATCCTTTACCCGTGGAGGTATCCAAAAAGGAACTCCCGGTTGGTTTTTCGCTTGTTTGAGCTTCATGGTTTCACAAAATCCAAACAGTGCGGGTGTAGAGTTTGAAAAAATATAATTTTGTTTTTAAAAATATCCGTTACTACATGTATGAATTTCGATTTTTAAATTTTATTTTTGCTGTGTGGCACATCGACATGTTTATTAAATGGTAACCACTAATTTTCTTCAACATGTATTCATTTATTTACAACTACCTATCGACTTAAATAGTAAATTCAAGTATAGGAAAGTACAAATATAATTACAAACCAACTAGCATTATTACGGTAATATTCAGCTGAAGTATATAATTATTTTATAGTGGTAAAAAAATGAACTTTTGTTTTATTAAAGTACTAGTTCTCTATTATCCCTTTGTAAATGTTCACCATATATATCTCTTAAAGGACACAAAAAGCCCACAATTTTTTTAATTTCAATCTGTTCCTACAAAGCAAACACGGAAAATGCGCCTCCTATCATTGCAGCCTCGCTTCATTTATCAAAGCTGATCACGTTCTCTAAAATCTGCCTAATTAAAAATTATTAAGACCGAGAGAATTTTTCTCACCAAGACAGGCGAGTGTAATGGGCAGAATTTGTTTTAATTACTGTTTTCACGTTTTAATTTACTCACCAGCTGGGTAACTGATAGCTAGTTTAAGTAATTTAGCTGAAAAATTGGAGCGTATTTTAATAAGGGGTAATATATTTTCCAATATCCATGATGGCGCATATTCTGATAATTTAAAGAGTTTATAAAGGCATATTTCCATCGAAACTGCTTTGCAAGACAAGCAGTGTCTCAAGTACTGAAAGAAGTAAAGATATTAACTTGGCTGCAACGGTTTCTTGTTCAGGTAGCTAGTTTGGAGATTAATACAGGGTCCAGTTTAGGCAGCCCAATAAAAATTAACAATTTATTTTATTCTAAACAGGTAAAATACGGCAGTGTTACATAATATACATTTCAGTACAGGTGATCTACAAGTCCGTATCTTTTACGGTTATCAGTATGACATATCCTATATGTAAATAAAAGTTAGGGAGTAGAGGAGGCGAGAGTGTAATGTGACGATGCGGTGAATATCTGCTACTGGGATGGCGTCGAAAACGAATAACCATCGGCACAAGGGGCTCCCAGCTCAACACGCTGAAAGAGACCTCTAGGTCAAGTTGCATTCGTTCTGGCTCGGTTAAGTCGTGAGGAGCACAATTCTGAAATATGTCCAGCTCAGCACGCTGACAGATGGCAGGAAGTGTACACACTGAATCTGTTGATTTGGGGCTGGGCTTTTATATCCGAGAATCCTCGCTTACTGGTGACGTAGAGCTGCGTATAGATTGGTGTCGCGTGCAAATCCGTGCCTCTAGACGGGAGCTTGGTAATTGTCGTGCCGTGTGCATATTGGTATCGTGTGTAAATGCGGAAACTTAATAATGGAACATGAATTTAAGAATGCTTCATTACATGGCTTGGGAGAAATAAATTAAAGATAATATGTACAGTATTTGATAAATCTGTCGTTTTTGGTTTCTGACAACATTTTTTAACAAGATGTGGAAATATTAGAGCATAGTGAAGAACGTGATGTTTCCGTATATTTTAAAAATTCAAATATTGCAGTTTATTCTAAAAAAATCAAAAAAATATACGACAGCAACAGTGGTGTGCATCAAAAGGAGTTAAAAATATGTTTCCAAAAGGATCAGAGGTATGCAAATATAGTATTATTCAGTGCCTAAATCTACCACTATGATAAAAAATAAAATCGATATTAGCAAATTTGTTAAATTAAAGGTGTTTCTAAATATATCCATTAGAGTAATATTTTGCTCTAACAGGACACAAATCGCTTTTACGTAGCTCCAGTGATATTGAGCACACATTTTTGTTTATCTCTTAAATATGTTCTGCAACGCCAGACTACAGCTTCCATTTATTTCGTAAGAGTTTCGTTAAATATAAACATTTTATGGTAAAAATTGATTTATCATCTAATCTACTTAAAGTTCTTTCGAACCTGAGGGAATTACTGCATATTGCAATTTCGATATCTTGCAAATTCGATCTCTTGTATTTCTGTGTGCTTAGTCAAAAATCTTAGTAACATTTTGTTCTAAAATTATAATAAAATGGTTAAACATAGTTTTCAAGTCTCTGGCTGTATGACGGAGATGGTTCAAATTCAGATAGTATTCATGATAAATTACACATGTTCCTCTGAAATTAAAATGTTAAGTTATTGTTTATAACTAATTATTATTTGTGGCTTAGGTATTCATGATTTCTTATGTTTGTTGGTTATTTTGCCACTGTAAAAATATTTTAAAATTTTGATGAAATGTCTAACAAAAGTTATCGTATTAACAACTACTCACATACATACATACACACTAGGGTGGTCCAAAATTGACTTAATTTTTTATAGAGGGTCTCGATCCCCCCCAATTTGTTTCCAAACCCGAAAAAAGTAAGTAGGTACGTATTTTTTGGTTTTTCAGAATTTTAATTTTAAATTATGCCTATGAAGACAGGAAGTTTCCCATTTAAATTGCACGGGGAAAAATCACTTCTTAGGATTTTTTTAATAATTGTTTAGGGTTAGGGAAAATCTTGCATTAAACTTATAGGACTTGGAGAGAATTATCTAACCAAGAATTTGATGTATATAGATATGGGTTTGTCGCCCCTAACACACCTCCACGGTGACCCGAAAACTACTCTTAAATCAAAAATGTAAATTCTTCAGGTAGCTGACCCTTTTGAGCACTTTATTCTCGTTTTTTCTTCAAAAATTATTACCATTGATCTTGTGGAATATTTATCAACATTTTTTAGTCAGTTTTCATTTATTTAAATAATTTTTTTTCGCGAAAATTCGTCTAAAATCCTATATACATACGTTTATTTTCAAATATTTTCCAATTGTTTAAACAATCAATTATTTATTTTCAACTTTTTTTCAAATTATGATAGAAAAGTCAGCTTTCTTTGTAATAGACCCATAATATTTTTCATAAAAAATTAAGTCTTTTAATACACACAGACTTCTGAATTTGACATTTGAGTTCAACATGTTATGAAAGGGATTTCTGTACAATTTTTTTACGATGACTTAAAAAAATTTGTCCGGTTATAATATGCCTATATGATTAAATCAGATACATATAAAAGCACTACATTGTGTGCCATAACGGCACTAAACCTAATCCGATCTCGAAAAATAAAAATAAATCGGACTAAATAAATTAATAAATTAATTGTTTAATTTTTTTTTCCGGAAACCAAAACCTTTTCAGATCTTCTGGACCACTAAAAAAATCCTCATTCAAAGTTTCATCCAAATCCGTTTAGTAGTTTCACCGCTATCGTGCTAACACACATACACACAGACAAACACAGACATTTTTCAAAAACCACTTTTTTGAGTTCCCGGAACCTCAAAACGTAAAGATTTGATGTTATCTCGATTTTCGATTTTGGACCAATTTTAGTAACCTCCCATAATTTTGTGGGAAGTTAAAATTCGTTGGTTAAAATCATGATTTTGATTATACAGGGTGTAAACGAATAGTGGGCCACCCCTGTAACTTCCTTGTTTTTAAAGATATCGGGATGAAATTTTGTATGGTGAAATTGGGTAAGATTTTCAACTTTTTCGGACCTATCCGCCATATTTATCACTTCCGGTTTCACCAGAAATAGCCCCAATAGTCTTTTCTAAATGGACCACCCTGTATGTTTTTACATTTTTGAAATAAAGATCACATTTTGGATACATTTATACTATTTTCAACAATTTATACAGTGTTGCACGAAAAATAATTCGAATTTTAGTTGTCAATCTAGATGGCTGCGAATATGTTAAAATTATTTTTGTTCCAATGTAATTCACATAAAAAATACGAAAACGTCAATATATCCAATAATACACCATATAGGATGCTGTAAACTCATTAAAATCACATTTTTCAAAATGACTCATTTGTTTTAAATATTATGATATGGGCCACCCGGATATTCAGAAAGCTCTATTTAGTAGGGGTTAAACAGTACCAAAAGTTCCGTAATGTGTAATCATTACCGGCAGAAATGACAATTTTTCTTAAGAAATTTATAATTTATATCTAACTTCAATTAAATTTTGATCAACCCTGTATATTTTTGTTAATATTTTATGACGTGCCACCCATCTGGCTCATTCTTGTTGCATATCATAACATATTAACACAAATATACAGGGTTGATCAAAATTTAATTGAAGTTAGATATAAATCATAAATTTCTTAAGAAAAAATGTCATTCCTGCCGGTAACGATTACACATTACGCAACTTTTGGTACCGCTTAACCCCTACTAAATAGAGCTTTCTGAATATCCGGGTGGCCCATATCATATTATTTAAAACAAATGAGTCATTTTGAAAAATGTGATTTTAATGAGTTTACAGCACCCTGTATGGTGTATTATTGGACGTATTGACGTTTTCGTATTTTTTATATGAATTAAATTGGAACAAAAATAATTTTAACATATTCGCAGCCATCTAGATTGACAACTAAAATTCCAATTATTTTTCGTGCAACACTGTATAAATTGTTCAAAATAGTATAAATGTATCCAAAATGTGATCTTTATTTCAAAAATGTAAAAATATACAGGGTGGTCCATTTAGAAAAGACTATTGGGGCCATTTCCGGTGAAACCGGAAGTGATAAATATGGCGGATAGTCTGAAAAAGTTGAAAATCTTACCTAATTTCACCATACAAAATTTCATCCCGATATCTTTAAAAACAACGAAGTTACAGGGGTGGCCCACTATTCGTTTACACCCGGTATACTTTTAACTATATTGTATAGGCAACGATATTTTTCAGTGCTAATAGTAAAGCCTATCAAGTACTTAATTCTCACATACATGTGTTGCCTTCGGGACGGGATCTTCAGAAGCAAACATCTTTGAAACAGCACGACAATATCCCATAAAAGTCGGTACGACTCAACAAAAACTTTGTCCAAGAGATTCAAGTGACTGCTATTTGTAAAAAATCAGGTAGGTACCTTACCTACATTTATATGTATATAAAACCAATGACAATGCTGTGCAGTGGCGCAGCCAGAAAATTCATCTGGGGTGGGCCAATAGAACTGGCCTCCGCAGAGGATGAGAAAAACTTTCCAGAAAAGGGTTGAAAACTGTGTATAGATTCCTCTACTAGATAATATTGGCATTAATTACAAAATATTTATTTCAATGGATAATTTGGATACTGCTTTATACTAATAGAGATTATGCTTCTTCATTTTTTGGTTCATGAAAGACGGCTTGGGGGGTGCCCGGGCCCCATGGCTCTCCCCCCGGCTGCGCGCCTGATGCTGTGTAGTCAGTAGTTTGTACTATCAACGAAAAACCTATACGATGTCAAACTGGTAATCGCTATTATATTCTTTTGTGTAATAACCTAGTAGGGGATCTTTTCATATCAGCAATAGCAGTTTTCTATCAATTCTACGAATATATTAAAAAGTTACGTCAAAGTGTTGCCGTAAAATCGATCAGCGAGTTGTATCTGATTGCCATTTTTACACGTTTGTTATTCACACGAATTTGTTATCCAAACACCCCAGATATCCGTTTTACCTATTCACCGCGTGTAAAAAATGAATTTGCCTCTACAAGATTACCTACAACATTGCGATTTTCTGGAACTTCGTTAGATAATACCGAATAATATTGAAATTTTTTAACTACCTACACATTGTAATAGCTGCACTGGTTTGAATATAAATACAGAAAATAATCGTGTTTAAACATAGTCAAATTTTAATTAACAATAATTCTAAAAGCTCGTTTCGGCAGCACCAAAGCTTTGTGACCAGAAAAATACTTGTAAAAGGATCAGCATATAATTCATTTCACGTGAATGGAAATAGGTGGGTACTGAACACTGAAATTATATAATATTTAATGTTTTAATCCTTATATTAGTGATGCGTGGATACTCATATGTTTCAAAAGGATGCTTTAGCTTTATACCAAATGAAAATAATCCCAAAGTAGGCACATCGTTCGACTTTATTGCCTGACTGCTCTTTTATGTTACGTCTGACTTTTCTCCAGCAAAAAGAAGACTACATTTAATTATTACCTAGATATTTAAACAAAGAATTATACGAGTATTCTAGTTTTAAGAACAAATCCGATAAAATGGGATTTAGTCTGTTGTCTATGTACTGTAGAAAGGAACTAAAACGTTAAAGGGTTTTTATTTTGTTTCTTATGTTCAATTTACTCCAAAATATGTGAAAACCGCGGAGTGCTACCAGGGGTGCGTTTTTGAGTAAAAAGGTCCACTTCTCACATTTTTGAGTTTTGCTCGAAAACTATGCATTTTTCCTATAAACACGTTAATAGAAAAGTTGAAGAGAATTAAATTTCCAATCGAAATGGCACCTTCAGAAGTCAAACATTTTTTTTTTTTACAAAAATACGTCCAAAACACAAAACAAAAAAAAACGAAAAAATTCAATTTTTTATTTTTTTCTTATTTTAGCCTGTAACTTTTTTTCGGGTATTAGGCATAGACATTGCAGCATAAAAAAAGCTGGCGTTTTACCCGTTAAAATGAGATTTTGTAAAAATTTTTACGATTAATAGCAACCCAGATATAGCGTTTCAAGGTTCGCTACTTTTAACTTTTTTTTGCTAATTTTTACTATTATTTTTACAAATTTCGTCCTGTAACTTTTTTCTGAGTGAATTTAGGCATAGACATTATTATATTAAAATGAAAGCTGACTTTACGCCCGTTGAAATGGTGGCAGGTAAAAGTCTCTACGACAAATAGAAACCCAGATACAACGTCTCGAAGATTGTTACTTTTATTAACTTTTTTCTAATTTTTACGTTCTTTTTTAAATTTCGGCCTATAACTTTGTCAAATACTTTAAGTACAGATATTGCTACATTGAATGCACTCGCAGCATTCTTGTTTAAATGGTCTACAATAGAAGTTTATGTGATCAATAGTAACCGAGATACAGTCTAGATATAGTAGATTATTGTACTTAAAAAATAACTTTTTACATTTTTTCACTTCTGAACTTTATATTACGTAGATGTCGATGAAGAAATCGACTTTGATTTTGAAAATATGTTAAATCCAGCATAATATACATAAAACTCTCCATAAAGCTAATTAGTTTTATGAACGTCTTAAATTCCATTTAGATTTAAAGAGGCTTTAAATTATTCTTTATGGTTTTAACATATTTGCAATAAATGCATTTTAAATCCTTGTTAAAACTAGACATTTTCAATGCCTATTAGTACTTATTAAAGGCCATTACAAAACTAGACTCTTAAAACATCCTTGATAAATGTGATAAAACCGTTATGAAGAAAAAAAGGCCTCTATACATCTAAAAGGCAAATTTTAATTCCATAAAACACTTTCCAAAACCTCAGTAAAACATTTATTATAAAAATAATAAACAATATGTCTGCTTGAAGTGTCGTTGATGCATGTGTGTGTGTGTTAATTAAAAGCATTTCACGACTTACTGATGTGTAATTAAGTCTTTTTTGGAAAGGTGGAAGAAAATAAAAAAGAGTGACCATTTTAAAAGGACTGTTAAAACACACACACATACAAATTATTTTGAGGTTAAGTTTTAAGTTTTTTTGTATCAAATGTCAACATCCCAAACGTTTTATTACAGCTTTTATCAAGTCCATGTGATCTTCGCCAAGTGCATTTGCATTTTTGTAAGGAAAGGATTATTTGTGATAGTATACAAAAAGACTAAAAGGACTTCATTTAGAGTAAGTGTTCTAGGTCATTACCATTAGAATATATACTTTAATGAGACGACTGTAAAATGACAATTAGGTTTTTAGTTGGCCGGCCATGTTTTTCTTGTTATATAAAAATATTCAAGGTCAATCTCACAATTATAATTATCACTTTTTCTTTAGCAAATTAAGGTAGAATTACAAGAAACGACTGAGTGAAAATTACCGTGGGAACCGAGAAGCAGCCCACTTTTTTAAATTTGCTGATTACGTGTCTATGCAAATTTTGTATGGATATTAAAATCATTATTATTTCTGGGAGGCTCTTGTTTTTTGGGCATTTCTTATGTAGTTTTAACGATAAACTGCTGTTGGTTTTAATTTTTTGTCATACCTGATATCTTTTTATTACCTTTTAAATCAACCTTAGAGCGCCACTCTACGCTTTATAAATTTCAAATTCCATTTTATCTTCAATAAGTCTGATGGTGTGTTTGCTCAAATCAGTTTAGAAAAAATAAATGCAATAATAAAATTATTTGGATTCCTTCGTGGACATTCTTATAGCTTCTCGGTTCTAATATGGACTTATAAGAGTTTTAAATACCAGTTTTAAGGTAGCCTTCAAGGTGTTTTCTAGAAATGCAGGAAGCTAATAGAAAAGCTTCTGACAGCTTTAAAGTAAGTTTTAAGAAAGGTTTTAAAACGGCCCGAACAAGGTTCTCAAGAGCAGCACTATGCCTCACTAAGGAGTTTTATGATGGAATTTAAAAAGGACTTAACAACCTTCATAAGGGTGGGCCCTTTTAGTCTACAAGTCGCTTTATGATGGTATTGAGGATATTGTTACAGCAAAATAGATATTTCAAGGCATTTTATAAATAGTTTTATAGCACCCTTGTATATATTTAAGAAACTAAAATTGTTCCTTGGGCTATGCTTGTGGTCCTACTGAATCGCAATTCACCAAAGCAAATTGATTTTGTTTTGTAGTTTTATACTCCCTGTTAATCTTTTGTTCAATAAATATATTAAATGTATTAATCATATTATTATTAATTGTAGTAGCCCCCCCTCAGCAATTTTCTGGGTGCGTCCCTGAATGTAGCAATATCTGTACTTAAAGTATTTGACCGAGGGGTCAGCCACTCTCAAAATTTTGTACAGGTATTCCGGGAATACCCTCTATTCCCGACTTATTCCACATATTCCCAAGAATTTTTAGTTATTCCCAAGTATTTCCGATAATTATTAGTTATTCCCAACCATTCCCGAGAATTCTCAGTTATTTCCAAGTATTCTCAGTTATTCCCAAGTTTTTTTGAGTATTTCCAAACATTCCCAATTATTTCCTACGTATTTCCTATATTCCCAGATTTTAACATACCACTTTTAAATGTTCTAGATTAGTTAAATGGTGCATTAAACTTTTTTAACCTAACCGTACCCAACAGAAAGGTATTCGACAATAAAAACAATTGTGTGCTTGTACAGTCTAAATTTTCTCGGAAATTTCACTTCTCATGGCTGGCTGTGAGCACCCAACTTTTTTTTTCTGATTTCAACCAAATTTCACTCAAGCATAGAACAAATTAGGATTTACCTATTGTCCAAAAACGTTCGCCTCCTACAAATGCAAAGCCCCCTGCGGTACCAAAATAAACAAAAAAAATCAATAAATCGTATTAGGATTAGGCATTTGTTTAACGGAAAATTTTATTAATAAAAGTTGTTCAGAATTTTCCAAAATGTCATGAAAATCAAAAAAAATTGAAAACTTTTAAATTTAAAAAATTTAACACTGAAAAATAATAAGAAAAAGCTGCCCATTATTTGACAACTGCCTAACAGCTTGGGTTTAATTTCTAACAAAATTGTCATAGCACAATTTACTAAACAAAATTTCAATATTTTTGATTAAATTTTGGAGAACAACTTTCATTAATAAAATTTTTCGATAGCTGCTTATTTCGACACCGTGGCTTTGCACTTGTAGGAGGCGAATGTGTTTTTGGCAATAAGTAGTAGATCCTAATTTGGTTCAAACCGGAAAAAAAATAAAAAAAGTTATAAGAGTGCTCCGCACTACTCTGTGGAACACCCTGTAGATTTTAACATTTTAGAATATGCCACACTTCTCAAGAACAATTTTTATCTGAGGCTTTTTTTCAAATTTCACCCTGTATATAGGCAAATAATCACATCATCAAATAAAGAAAATATATTTTCTATAATTGTCGATATATGAAGGAGAATCTCATTTTTGACCTTTTTAGGGAATAAAAGGGAGTGGTAGAGGGAAACTGATCCGATAGAAAAATTTTGTGTGTTCAAAATTGGCTTCAGAGCGTCAAGATACTTCAGAAAAGTTAGATGAGAACCTTAGGACAAGCCCTTCTTTTTTTGTAAATCTGTGTTATTTTTCTATTGGATGACCACCCTGTATATTATTTCTTGCTGGCAATTGCGACAACTACGTTATAAATATTACTTGCCTCCGTCGCGTCGTTTTTTAATCATTTCTTAAGAGTGACCATCGTGTATATTTTCACTAAAAGTTTAAGGTTTCCTCTTCGGTAATAATGCCAACTACTTTCAAAATATTTTCCACCATCTTTTGTTAATTAATTATTACTAATATTATTAATTTTTAAGCATGTCCACCCTGCATATTTTTTTCTAAAAGTATTGCAGATATCTTCCGTGACAATTGTGTTAACTACATGCAAAATATTTTTGTCCTCCGTCAAATTTTTTTCATTATTTATTTTTTTAGGTTTCCACCCTGTATATTTTTCATTAATAGTGTGGCAGAAATGGGATATTTTTTCCTAGATAATAGTCTACTGCCTACCAAATATTTTCTCCGTCAAATAGTTTTATAGATATAGCGCCAACAGACAGATAGACATCAGACAGACAATACTTTACTTTAAACAAAATTGGTATCGTGAAAAATAAAAGATATGGTGCGCATAGTATTTAGTTAATAGATTTATTTAATATTTCGTAGAAATTTAAAGCAATTATTTTTAAATGTATATTGATGTATATCTTAAAAATTATACACCAATATAAAGGACACTTAATCTACCTTATGTTCAAAATAATACAGGTCCTTAGGCCTTTCGATTATTATTGAATCAGAGCTTCAAGAGTGTTACAATACACGAAGTAGCGATTTCTATAGTTTTCTCGCCATGTGCAAGTTTTATCTAGTTTTAATTCTGTAACACGGGTCGAACTATCAGAAATAAGCGATTTTTGAGCTGAATTCAAATCACTAACAGTTGCTATCTTTTATGATAAAGTAGTTTTATTGCCGTCAAATGGCTCTGTACTTCCTCCATGCTCAGCTTCACGTTAACATTTATTAACAATAATAAAATATCGAGAAAACAATGTAATTCACTGTGTGATGACTGCTGATAGTTTGCGTGTGTTCCTCGCAAATGTACAGAAAGGAAGATCGTCGGCCGACGTCTCCCGAGATTCTCCGAAATGTTCAGGAATGTGTCTATTCTCGAATATTTCCAATGTATTCCCGATTATTCCTAGATATTCCCCATTATTTCCAGTTATTCCTGAGTATTCTCTGATATTTCCGAATATTCTCATGTATTCCCGAGTATTTCCGCGCATTTCCTAGTATCCCCGTGTATTTCCTAGTTTTCCCGATATTCCCAAATATTGCCATGGTATTCCTAACATTTTGTACAGGTATTCCCGAAGTGGCTGACCCCTCGTATTTGACAAATAAGTTATAGGCCGAAATTTAAAAAAGAACGTAAAAATTAAAAAAAAGTTAATAAAAGTAACAATCTTCGAAACGCTGTACCTAGGTTTCTATATTTGTCGTAGACTTTTACCAGCCACCATTTCAACGGGCGTAAAGTCCAGCTTTCACTTCAATATAATAATGTCTATACCTAAATTCACTCAGAAAAAAGTTACAGGACGAAATTTGAAAAAAAAATAGTAAAAATTAGCAAAAAAAAGTTAAAAGTTGCAAACTTGAAACCTCCGATTAAAGAACTCATAGGTATACGTTCTTTAATTGGAGCTGGAAACGCTAGATCTCGGTCGTTATTAATCGTAAACATTTTTGCAAAATCTCATTTTAACGGGTAAAACGACAGCTTTTTTTATGCAGCAATGCCTACGCCTAAATGTACCGGAAAAAAAGTTATAGGCTAAAAATAAAAAAAATATATAAAATTGCATTTTTTCGTTTTTTTTTGTTTTGTTTTTTGGACGTATTTTTGTAAACAAAAATTGACTTCTGAAGGTGCCATTTCGATTGGAAATTTAATTCTCTACAACTTTTCCATTGACGTGTTTATAGGAAAAATGCATAGTTTTCGAGCAAAACTAAAAAATGTGAAACGTGGACCTTTTTACTTTGGTAGCACTCCGTGGTTCGTGGTTTTCTCATATTTTGGGATCAACTGAACATAAGAAACAATAAAAACCCTTTTTCTTCAAGCGTACTAAAATGTTTAAATTATGTCATCAAAAACAGAAGTAGAAGTAGGACATTGTTTTACTAGTAACAAAATGTTAGTACCGAACGCCACCGTAGTGGACATTTTTTTACTAGTAACATAATGTTAGTTCCGAAAGCGCCGCCGTAGTAGGTATTGTTTTACTAATAACATAATGTTAATACCGAAAGCCACCGGTGGCGCGCTATCCACTAGCCACTTGTCATATTGTGTCAACATGTAGTTTGAATATTTGTACATTTATGATAAATAAATGAATTTTTGCATTTTAATACGCTTGAAGAAAAAATAGTATATATTACACGGAGTAGAACGCCTTTTTTTGTGTTTCGCCCAGTTTGCGGCTTCGGCTTCGCCTCAGCCGCAAATCCTGGGCTCAACACAAAAAAAGAGTGCGTTCTACTCCTAGTAATATAATATACTATTAACGTTTTAATTCCTTTCAAATTACCTAGTTACCCATTGCTTAATTTGACGCTCAAAAATAGCTTGCTGAATTTTTGTTTTCTGTAAGTATTACTATTCACATAATTCTACATGTTACATGCTATTTATTATCTTTTGAAATTATATCAGTAAAGAATAATGGACAATGCAAGTTATAAGAGTAGAGAACAATATAGACTAGGTTAATTTGAAATTGGAATAAATTAGATTCCACTACTACCTGTGCCACTACAATATTCATTCTGTTAACTTACTCGGCAAAGTGTGCACTCGCTTTGTGTCTTTAAATCCATAAGTCTGTTCAGGTCCACTTGTAACGCACTTTTTCTTTCATGTCCGTATACCTAATCCAGGGTGTATTATACACCCTGACCTAATCACAGGAAAATACGAATTTATAACCTAATAAATAATAACAACACAGTTATAAGGATTTAGTTCACTTGTCTTTTATTTTACGTCATTTGAAATCGCGCGTTTCTTCTAACCACCTTTGCACCATAGAGAAAAGAGGTAAAGACGCTGCACTTTACCCATGGAGTTGCCTATGATCTTAAAAGTGGAAGACTGAAGATGGCGCTCTTGTATTGAAATGTTCGAAAATTGGCAGCTACAACCCGTAGATTTTAGTCTGAATTCGCTTTTAGTTAATAATCTACACAAATTTCATTTTAGGTTAAGGATGCAGATTTAGAAATTATAATTTCTAGAAAGGACACCGCACGCTTTATAGGTAAATTGGTGGCCTGTCAAATTTGACGAATTTTTGATATGTTATAGTTCAACTCGTTCTGAACAATAAGTTCCTTTGGCAAAACTTCAAACTATGGACAGTTTATCCAAAGACTGGATCTAAAAGACTGGACCCGAAATTATATCTGCTGGAAATGAATAACCAGACTATTTACCATTATTTGGTCTTACATTGATATGCCTGAACTTCCGGTTTTGCCGGAAGTGACGGCAAACCACGTTTTTCAAATGCACAACACCCATTTACCTCAATTTAATGTATCGTATACATAAGTAGCTTTATTAAATACATGAGTATAAATGAATACGTGCATTGATTGATAGAACATTGATGTTAGCTTGATACCGGGTACATCATAATCTTGATACAAAACAAAGTTGATTTTATTTTTCAAGTTATAGAATTACAGTTGTGCCTAGTCAATGAAAACTAATTATTTGTGAAACCTTGACGTGGAATAGGCAATTTTTGTTTATTTATAATACATTAAACTTTATTATCTTTAGCAAAAATTGCATAGCTGACTATTTTTCTTTTTTTAAATATTTATTTATTCTAATCATTCATTAATAGAAATCAAACTAAAAAAAATATTTGAAATTAATTAACAAAGAACCTCTCCTAGCACATGTCGGAGCCAGCCAGATATACACGGTCACTGGCGTAATTTCAGCATTTTTAGTGGGTAGGCAGGGATTTTGCCAAATTGTATTGAAAACCTTTGACTTGATTGGCTTAATTGTCATAATAATTATTTTTTCTGGAAGAATTTAGGAATTCGCCAGATTTGCCTTAAACAATTTAATGCTCTTTCAAAATATTGGGTGGGTAGTTGCCTACCCTTTCTTCATATGTGTTAATATACACTTAAAATGAAGATACCCTTATAACTTCTTCATTTTGTTTCCGATTTGAATCAAATTTTATTGAAGTATAGAACAAATTAGGATCTATTTGTGGCCAGAAAATCATTCACCTGCTATAAAGGCAAAGCCACCTGCGGTACCAAAATATGAGGAAAAAGATTAAAAATCATATTGATGGGTCTTGACGAATTTCACGTAGCCACCACAAATTGCGGAAACTGAGGATCCCCTTTGCCAGATGAGCTTATGTATGAGAAATCCCCCATCAATAACCAAATCAAATTTTGGTGTATGTACGTTTGTGGCGGCGCGATCGCATGCATTTTTTAGAATTTCTGAGATTCAAAATGTTTTATTTTTTTCAGCATATTTTGGTACCGCAGATGGCTTTGCCTTTGTAACAGCCGAATGTTTTTCTGGTCATAGGTAGATTCTAATTTGTTCTATACTTGAATAAAATTTGATTCAAATCGTAAACAAAATAAAAAGGTTATGAGGTAGTGCCATATCGTATAATTTACCTATTTGAAAGAATTGGAAAAAAAGGAGGCAGCTTTATCCACAGAAGGATCGACAAAAAACCTCATTTTCAATTGCATTTTTGACCCTATATTTTCGTAAAAAAACGAAAATATTTTTACTGCATTATCAATTACTGCACGAAGAATGTTATTAAGCATATTGTAGACTAAACACATTTGTTTTCTTTTAATGCACTTGTATATAAATTGATAAGTTGATAGTTGAATTCTAACCTTGCAACCCAGTTCTTTATTCTTGCTTCCAGTCATTTTACGGCCAGGATACTTGAGCTAGCCCCTTAATTGAGCACAAGTGTGTTCTTCCACAATGTTGTGTACTAATTTTGCACCGTCAATCACACTTTCGTCTAAATTAATGTGAAAAAATGATACGGTCCAGCCATTTTGACAACCAAATGTCCGAACATTTCATAGTTCCCGCAAACAAACATAGCGGCAGTACATGCGCGCGCTTATGATGAAAAGGTCTATTATACTATTCTCCTCTCCTCAGATAGATAGACATACAGATAGAAAAACTGACGAAACTGAAATACATTCTGAATATTTTTTTTCACTGTAGAAGGTATATGAGGGAAGTAAAAAAGTTTCAACAGTAATTCTACTTAACCTGAAATAAAACTTTTATAGTATATATATATATTACATTTCTAGGGGATTTTGCAAGTCGATATGTATCTTGCCCGGATCTACACGTCTAGTTCTCTATGGACGCTTATCTCGAAACACTCTGTATGTCCTTGATATTAATCAGGGTGTATTAATACACCCTGGTCACAGAAATAGGTCTTCTGATCCTATATAAATCTCTAATCTATGGTCTTCTGTGCCCTGGTATTAATATTACCATTGTATATAGACTATATACAATGGTATTACCATTGTATATTAAAGTTTCGGTACCCCCTCTCGCCATCTGTTAGTGAATAACCCCACTAGCGTAAATTTTTAAAGCTTTGTTTCTTCGTGTTTGTTTTGTTCTGGAAATTTACGTGCATGTAGCTGAGAGTTTCGGATCTCACCAGATGAGCCATCCAGATGGCATTAGAGATGGTGCTGAGTGGATTTTCTTCGCAACAGGTCCGAACTGTTCCGAAAAGTACCATCTCTAATGCCATCTGATGGATCATCTGGTGAGATGCGAAACTCTCGGTAGATAGCAATCTTCAGCAAATCAAAGGGAATATTCTAGAAAACTTTTCTAGGCAATTCTAACCTCAATATAATATGAATTTAAAATCTCTGTTTTGACACTTGCCACTTGCGTTTGAAATTAAGTAGTGATATTGCAACATTTTATTTGGAATTTCACATATTAAATCCGTAAGTGACTTACCACAAATATATAAAATTTGAACTGTGCTCGTGGAGCAAATTAACTTATTTTTTCAAACTTAGTAAATGCCTGTCGCACAAGGAGACCCTGCCAAAACGATGGCCCTAGTACCCCAGCCGGAATCTTCGGACAGACCGGTGGAGAGCAACCCATCTGGACACATCACCAGACCTCGGCAGCCAACGACTCTGCAAGGGTTACTACGGTTTGCTATGGAAGCCACAAAAGCTGAGGACGCACCTTACGATTCAGAGCTTGAACCAATGGACGATGAGGTATTTCTTCAGTATATTCAATTTAGGCGTAATTGTTTTTATGAAACTGTTTAAGCGATGTTTACGCTTCTCATAACTAAACTTTAACATTTTTAGAGAAAGAAGTTTCTAGAAGAAGCACTTAAATCAATGACAATGGACGTTGTTGAGATTCTTCAAACTCAAATCCGAATACTTCAGAAAGTGAACAGAGTAAAAGCTGATCCTGGTGAGGACGTCTCTCAATATCTGAATGCCCTAGATACCATTTTGGATTATGTAGATAACATAGATATTGCAAATGGTATGTATATATAAATTTTTGTTGATTAGAACGAAAATTGCACAATCACAATCACAAAGGGCAAGGGTAGATAAGGGCCTTTTTTCGCCCATCGGCCATGTCATATTTCATACATATTTTCCGAGTAGTATATGTCTTGATAAGTAATAAAAAATAGTTCTTTGGAATAATAATACTAATAATAATAATAATATTGATTTCAGAAACTGTACAAAGCGCACACAAAAAACGTGAACAGTGAGCAATAGAAAATATTATATAGGGTATAATTCACAAATAATAAAATGTTCAGAAAAGTAGTCACATATTTTGTAAAAATTCGTCAACATTTTAGCTGTTTGTGTCCAACAAAAGTGATTTTAAAGCCTTTTTAAACTTAAAAAATGTCAGATTTAATATGCTCAGGCAAACAGTTAAAAAATTTACAACCCATGAAAAAAAGACTTTGGTATAAAGCCGTTCTGTGTTCTTTTGGTAAAAGATCTTTTTCCCTAGTGCTATATGGATAATCAGTTCGAATCTCGTTAAATTTGATTCTGTTTTTGTAAACAAAACATGACAACTCATAACTGTAAATAGAGTTCAAGGTAAGAATGTTTAAGCTTTGAAGGGCTTCCCTGCAGGAAGTATTGTTTCCAAGAATGGCTATTGTACGTATTGCCCTTTTTTGCAGTAAAAAAAAATCTATTTGCCTCGGATGAGGAACCCCAATGCACTATACCATACTTTATGCAAGAATGAAAAGAAGCAAAATACAACTGTCTTACTGTTGATAGGCTACATTGTTTAGATGTTATCGCCAAGGCATAACAGATCTTTGATAGTTTTCCACACATATCATGAATGTGATTAGACCATTGAAGGCTACAGTCAATTTTCAAACCAAGCATTTTTTATTCATTGGCATACTTCACGCTTGTAGTAGGAGATAAAATGATATTAGTGTTGAAGACAATATTAGACTGCAATGTTCTAAAGAGAATACAGGTTGTTATACTTTGGTTAATACATAGTTTATTATTTTCAGTCCACAAAATTACTTTATCATATATAGTTTTTGCACAGTTCTCAGCTTCAGATAGGGTATTAGATTTTATTAAAATGTTCGTAGCATCAGCATACGAAACTGTCAAACATGGTGGATGTTGAATAAAATTCAGCATATCATTGATATAAATAATAAAAAGTGTGGGCCCCAATATAGACCCTTGAGCTACTCCAACGCTGACAGTCTGCGAATCAGATACAACATCCTCAATACAGACCTGCTGATTTCTATTTGCAAGATATGACGCAAACCAATCATGAGCAACACCTCTGACTCCATATTTCTCAAGTTTTATCAATAATATAGAGTGTAGTACATTGTGTATCTAGTAGCAAAAGCAATACATTCCCGGACGAAGCGACGATGTAAATTGTTGGCCGAGGCGTTAAGCCGAGGCCAACAAGCATTGAAGTCTGAGAATGTGCTTTTTCTGCATTTCATGCAAGCAAAGGGAGCGTTTTGCTTAATATATGCCCTCTCGTGGCTCGTATATATAATTTATTTTTCAATGTTGATAATAATTTGTATTGGCCGTTTGATTACCGGTGACTAATTTTTTTGTAATTTATTGTGGTCAGTTACAGTAACGTTAGCACTAATCTATAAAACATATTCTTGATAATACCATCAATTCTGAAACCTTCAGGACAAACATTTTAGTACCAAATGCATAGTAACTCTCAAATATTCAATGACATGTTTTCTTTGTAGTTAAATGTCTAGTAGATGACAGCAGGGGCTAACCCTGGTTATTCGCTTTTAAATTTTTAGTATTTGCAGTCTTTAGGAATAGAAACAACGTACTCCTTGAGGAGTTATAGCACACTGAGGGACGCAGCATTTAAAACACATTATTTATTTTATAATCTAGCAAAAACTTGAAAAATTAGTACACAAGCCCACTCTAACTTCTACATTGTCAACATGTAAACAAATAGCTATCAAATTCAGTTCTAAGCTAGGGATTTTAGTATGTTACCAGGGTATATTATCTAAACAAAAACTCCTTATAGAGCGGGCACGTCATCGTTTTATGAACTGTGAGATATTTTTATGGTTTAATGGATGATAACGATTCGTAAAATCGCCTTCTGGCAGGGCACCCCCTGTCAGGTGCATTACGAACACTGTCTAAAAATCAGTGAAATTATGTCATCATTACAAGGCTCATTTTTTTTTGTGTGTACACATTTTATGTTTAGAATGAATAAAATAAGATCGCCAGAAAATGTGGGCCATCAGGAGGCGCAGCCAGAAAGGTAATAATGATACAATTCAAAAGGAGCCAGAACTTATAACGATGAGTTTAGAATTCTGAGATGAAATATGCGCAAAGAATCCAATTTTCTTCAAAAATTGTAAACATTTTCTTTCTGGCTAACCTTACTGACGGGTGTTTCTTTCTGGGATTTTTTTTCTGTGTTGAAAACATTTAAATAAACATGCTCAGCCTAAAAAAATCTTGTAACGATCATGTTATATAACTCCGTTTTTTACATCTATGACCTTTCTGGCTGCGCCCCTTACGGCCTACACTCTCTGGCGTTCTTATTTTATTCATTCTAAACATAAAATGTGTACATACAAAAAAAATGGGCCTTGTAACGATGATATAATTTCACTGATTTTTATATCTTGAACCATGGCCAACTCGAAGGGCTGACATATGCCAGAAGTCTATTTTGTC
The DNA here is from genome assembly GCA_936432065.2 of Rutpela maculata. Lineage (NCBI taxonomy): Eukaryota > Metazoa > Arthropoda > Insecta > Coleoptera > Cerambycidae > Rutpela > Rutpela maculata. The sequence goes on from OW386292.2 coordinate 7,871,503, forward strand.
GTTATTTAAGTTCAATAGAATTAATCAACGCATAGAAAATGCTTGTAACGATGAGCTTTCGGAAAAGCCACTTAACTCCCGCACCATTATTTTATAAATAATCGGATCCGCTGAAATGCGCTTCGATATTACGATGGACGATATCCGATATTTTTACATCGACAACTTACATTATTAAACTTCGATGAAATATCCATATAATAACAAAAATAAACAAATCTGAATCAGTATGTGGGTTTTAATAAAATAATTAACACATTACGTTATTTGAACTAGGGGTGAGCGATGTTAAGAAATCAACTCTACGATTTGTGATAGTTAATAATTTTTCGAATATCATCTATTCTTATCATCAGTGAAATTATATTCATTGAAGTTCCGATAATTAATACAGTTCATCATCGATGAACATCGAATATCGATGATAATGATGATGATAATTTGAACTGAGTGTCAGCTCTGTTCGAGCAAGCAGCAATAGGCAGCTATCACCGAGAACCTGAAATTGGCAGATATGATTCTACCAACACGTCGTTTAGACGAACATGACTCTTCCAGAGACTACACCCGGATATCAACAAGACTTCATGTTGTTTTTATTTTTTCTTTATAATTACAGACAGTCGTAGAAAAATATTATTTGAAATGCATGCGCATAAACTGTCTTTTCACTCATCGAATTGATAAAAAACCTGAGTACAGAATACAACGCGTGAATTCTTTCATTCTCAACTTCAACTTAGCGAATATCGATAATTGACAATATTGATGTTTTTCACCCAATAAACATCATATATCGATAAGTTTGTTCGATGTTTCCATCAATATGAGATATTGATACTTTATGTTCGATGTCTTATCACTAATTATGTAGTTACTACTGGGCAGATTTCTAAATTCACCGGTGGATCGCACCGGTAAGCAATAACATTATTTGATTGGCTATTTTGAAAAGCATAGCCAATCAGCTTCGTATTTTGTCCACCGGTGAATTTAGAAAAGTGCGGACTATCAATATTCAATTTTAAATGAACCCGGATTGGCTTCTACTGCCATCTGTTGGCTTCTTTAGTGCAAAAAAACATTGTATGCCATCTGCTGTTGTAAAGTTAAAAAACTTCGAAAACATGCGAGATTCTAACCTCAAAAACTAATGTCAAACTCAATGACAGTAGTTGATTTTTAGTGACATCGGTAATTCACCGGTAAATAACCAAAATGAAAATGTAATTTCGGTAACTGACCGAACCGATTTTGTTTTTCTTGCAGATTTCCACAAAATTGGCGGTTTTACGGTGCTCCATCCATGTTTAAATTGTTCACATCCGAAGATAAGAGCTGGAGGTTTGGAATTGTTGGCCGTCTTGTGTCAGAACAATCCTTATTGTCAACAGATCATATTAGATAATGAATTTGTCCCGAAGCTTTTAAACATTATAGAAAGTGATGAAGATACTCAAGTAGTTGTCAAGGCACTCTACGCTCTTAGCGGTGAGTATTTAGCACAATATATAAAACAATAATAATGTAATAATTTTAAATAAATTAATTATGCACATGTGCATCTTTCTCTTTGTACGCCACTGACGGCTTTATAAAAACAAATAACATATACAAATAATATACCAATCGATAGAAAAAATAATGGTCTTTATTTTTTATATCTTGTAGAATTTTGATTTATTGGGCCGTTTTAGAGGTATAGCCAAACATGTGTCGTTGTTGGAAGGCTCCTCACCCTTTTTTTTGCTGTGGGGCCTTAAAAAAAAGAAAATAGCAAAAAGCAAATGCAGGGTCTTATGCAAAATTTTATACTCTATCGAATGGCGCCAAGATCATTCCTCTAGCTCCTACCGTTGTTGAGAAAAAAAAATATATATATATAGGCAGATACAGGCAGCCCCTTTGATGGGTGGCAGGGGGAGCAGGCATGATTTCTCGAGGTGGGTCTGTTCGAAAATCTACTTATTTTGACTAGTGCTATTCATGGTTAAAAAGATTTGCTATTACTCAAAAGTAGAAATATCAAAACACCTAATTCAATAAGAAATAACTCGTTTTTTGAGTAGGACACTTTTTGACGGCTTTGAGATTTTATTATTATAGTGATATGACATACCAAATCTGTTAATATGTTATAAAGATCTTTTTATTATTAAGTACAAATTAGGTTAGAATAAAAATATCAATGTTTCCTGTTACCAACTTTTTTTTGTATTTTATTATTATATTTTATTAGTTTAGTTTACTATTAGTTTATTATAGTTTATTATTATAGTGATATGACATACCAAATCTGTGAATATGTTATGAAGATCTTTTTAATATGTATTGTTATGTGTACATTAGGCTTGCCTACTTTCAATAAAGTTATTATTATATTATTATTTTATTATTATACATCAGTATATATATCATCATTAATTTTATATCAAATTCAGCTTGTAACAATGAAACCCCCACGGAAGTCACAATAAGCGTATTAATGCACTCTACTAGCAATCAAAATCGATTGAATCTAACAGCCACTTCTCTACTCCTATGACCTGCTGTTCAGAGAGAGCCGACCTTAGTCTGTTTTTAATAATTTTTAATTTAGAAAACGTTCTTTCACAGGAACTGAACAACTGAAACAAGAAACAAAGAAATATATGGCTTTCCCGAAAAAGTACAAAGTATAGCGCACAAAAAAAGTGACAGACAAATTTTTTTTTTTGCTCAAAATTTTTTTCGCCATTATTATATTTCCACAATGTGGAAGTAAAAGTGACTCCAAACAGATTTTTCACTGTAAAAATGTAATTTTCCTGCTTATGACTCAGTTATCTCCATTTCAATAAATAAAATTTAAAAATGCAGGGACATTTTTTGTAATGAAAGATACTTTTTACTGATAATGCATTAATTTTGCTAATGATGCATCATTTTTACAGGTATTGTAAGAGACAACGCAGAAGGTTTCAACCAGCTGATCCACTACAATGGATTGACCATTTTACTTAACATAATCAAAAAAAATAATGACAAGTTCATCATTAAGGCCACATTCCTGCTATCTTCCTTGTGTAGGACGCAGCCGGACTTGAAAAGTATGATTAATTTTAATTTTTTTAGCACCGAGTTTCCTGATCAGATCGATTATAAAAATACTTGAAATTCTTCGCCTTTTATATACAAACTTTTTTATTAAGTAATAGCATTTAATCACTTACGTCACATAATGAGGACTGTAATGCAAATGATCAGTGCCGGATTGGTCAAATTCTGTACTGTGCAGATAACGAACATAAACACACCACACATAGTGGACAATCCCCAAATCCAAAAGCAAGGCTGTATGGAAGGAGTTGTACATTTGAAAAAATGCAAAACCATCCATTAGCATTGTGCTACCAAGCCGGTAGTAGAAAGTGTAGACTTTTTTCTATGTCTATTAACTATGCTGACACCTGATTTACTTCTAGTGAAAACTGCTCTTGCAGGTATCTTTTTCACATTCCTAATTATTATATCTACACTATGGTTGTTGTTAAACTCATGCTGAGCAACTTTAAGTTATAGTTATTATGCTAATTAAGTTTTGAAGAAGTTGAAATTGATCGTCTTGTTTGCCCAATGTCAATTAAATTTCAGTCCTTGCAGCTTTGGATTATCGAGAATTGTTGTAATTTGTTTTCAAGTCAATGAATAATTCTACCAAGATCACGGTCTAAGTAGAGATTTTAATATGCGATTTTAGTTCGACAGGTCAATAGAGTTTATCTTATGAACTGAGCTTAAGCTGTACCATTAATCAGCATAAAATCTTTAAACCTCCTACTAGTAGTGTCCATAACCCAATGATTTACTATTTTAATGTTTGGGAACTATAAAAATTCAGTCTGTAGAAATAAGAATCACTCACAGTAGAAATCTGTTTACCGTTCAAACGGAGGGATAAAAGTTACCACAACTCCGCAAGAAAGTGGAATTAAATAAAACAGGGCTTCACATAAGATGAAAGAAGCCGTGATCTATGAAGGAAATCAAGGAAATATAGCCCTTATAAACTGCAATTAGCCGTTGGCCACAAGGGAATAAGATAATTGTTTATTTACTTACAGTAAATACAGGAAAGCTGACATATTCACTTTTGATGTGTACATAATCAAATTATGTAGTATGGTATCAGGTTTTCATCAGCCACAAAGTCAAATTACAACATAATTTGGCCCACTAAACACAGTGACCAAAATAACGTATTAAGTCGTCGAAAACTTGTGCTGAAACTCAAATGCATTCATTTTATTTTATAACTTTGTAAACAAATTCTAATGGTAATTATTCAGGTATTAATTTTAGAGAGTCAAATTCACTTTACATTTTTACCTACTACAAATCTCTTGAGCTGAGACCACCCTAAAGCGGCCTCTTTAACAGCTCGCCACAGATTCTCCCACATTCTTTAATTCTCACACAATGCCTCTAATGGTCAGATATACGCCAAAGTAAAATTCTTTCATGCAGGTTCTGGAACTACAGGGTCGGATTTAAAATATCTTTAGGACAGAAAATAGGTAAAAAGTAATAAATTTGGTAACTTAAACTAGTAATTTCTAGAGATCAAAAATGAACCGTTACACACTGTTTAGAAAATGTTTGTTTTAGCTGTTATATCAAAGGATATGAGGATCGAACCCAACACATTCACCATTTTAATAAGGTACCTATCTACATTTAAATCCAAAATTTCAGATAGCCATGAAAATGACAGACATTAGGGTTTGGGTCCCGGGACGTCTCGTGACTCGAAGTCCCGGGACTTTTCCCAAATTTAATTGTCTCGTATCCTGGGACTTTCGAGTCGAGACTCGAGACACGCTTGTAATCATTTTAATAACAAAAGGTCACAATAAGCTTCATTAGCTCAGGCTTCCAGCACTCTGTCACTGAGAGCGCCATCTGTTAATTTAACGAGTAATTACTTGATACTCGTACGTACGTAACTTACTATACACAATAAAACTGACATCTGTTGAAAACAAGGGAGTGTTCTATTTCCGGAGGCACTATTACAAAAATCAGAAACAGATTGTCGGACAAAGTTGTTAATGCACTAATTTTTTTAAAAGAATATTTTATTAAATTAGGAAAAAAGACTGATGGGCGGGGTGGGGCGACGATCGCGGCGAACCGCGACCGCCTAGTAAAGTCACATTATTTTAAGCCTTTCGACTCTCGGAACTCCAAGAGATATTCATTGCCACCTTCGACTAGAAAGGATACAGTCTTAGAGGCGTTCAGGCATAATCCCACGGATGGTAGCTTCGCACCACAGCCCGCCCACTCGAGCGAGTGTGTGAGCCAAATATCCGATCCTGCGGTTCCTCTCGTACTGAGCAGGATTACTATCGCAACGACGAGTCATCAGTAGAGTAAAACTAACCTGTCTCACGGCGGTCTAAACTCAGCTCACGTTCCCTATTAGCGATCCCTATTATTTATATGACTAATGGCTAGAGACTAAATGATGAGTATTGATGATTAGTATGATTACTTTACTAAATCTGTTTTATGTCTTATAATTATAAGATTTTATTACCAAAAAATGAATCTGTGTATGATAATTAAACATACGAATCGTTTACGCTTTAATTACCGTTAAAAATGTTAGAATTTGATTTTGTGTTCAATAAATGTTGATTTTTACTAAAATGGCGATTTTATTGATATATCTCGCCAAAAATGAACTCGTTTCTAATTTTATTTTGAAGTCTCGAAGTCCCGGGACTTTGATCTTGCCATGTCTCGTGTCCCAGGACTTTGAGAATATTGAGACTTCCCAAACCCTAACAGACATTCGCAACAATTGAATTATTTTTGACATTACTGACTGATTATCTGAAGTAAGTGTATTGAATTTGTTATAGATAGATAGATAGATTTATTTAGTATCATTGACAATCTGTTCCAAATAAAAAACATGAGAAATATTTTGTATAATACAAGTCAAAGTTTAGAGGTAAAACATAAAGTGTATATCAACAATAACAATATATAGATATAACAAAAAAAAAGAACATTTTACAAATATATTTTACATTTAATAAATAAAAAGAAATGAGCACCGTAAATCCTTTTGCACACTCATTTATTTAAAAATATTAGCAGTGATATCATTTGCATGATATGGTTCAGCAGCTACTAAGTGTGCTTTGATCACCTTTTTAAATCTATTAATATTTGAAATATTTTTTACATTGTCAGGTAACATTCGGAAGTACTTAATACATTGATAATAACTACCTTTTTCCAATAAGTTTGTATTATGTACGGGATAATTTAAGTTATCTTTCTGTCTGGTATTATATAGATGATCATTTAGTGCACTTGAAAAAAGTGTCTTGTTGCTCTGTACAAAGCACAAACATTCATAGACATAAACACTGGCAAGAGTTACTAGAATTTTCTAAATGCTCTTCTGCAAGAGTCTCTATAGCCCAATCCTGAGAGATTCGAACTGCCCTTTTCTGAATTATAAAGACATTTTGTGCATGTGTACCACCCCAGAAAATAATACCATATTTCATAACAGAGTGGAAATTTGCATAGTAAGTAAAGTTTCTCTGTTAATTATTTTCTTGAGTTCTCAAAGAGTAGCAGGCTCGGCTTAGTTTGATGGAAACATCTTTAGCATGTTCGTTCCAGTTCATATGTAAATCTATAGTTACACCCAGAAATTTTACGGATTTTGTGCATTCAATCTCCTAATTTTCCAGATCCACTAAGTTTAGGCCGTCGTTCTTACTACGAGAGTTACTAAAAATTACATAATTTGTTTTGTCTTTATTTAGCATAAGCTTATTTTGGGTAAACCAGTTGGTAATTTTCTGTAATTCGGTGTTAAAGGTGTTTTGTATTTCTGTACTATTTTCTCCCATTATCAGGATGTTTGTGTCGTCTGCATAATTAGTCAGAAAGAGGGAATTGCTAGTTAAAGTACATGAGAGGTCATTTATATATATATATGAGAAACAATAAAGGGCCTAATATGCTGCCTTGTGGCACTCCTATGCTAATTGATTTCCATTCAGACTGATATTCTTTTCCATTTATATGTACTGAAACTTTTTGTTTTCTATTAGCGAGATAAGAATGAAACCAGTTAAGACAAGTGCCACGTATTCCAAGATTTTTTAACTTCTGTAATAATATCGGGTGATTTACACAGTCAAATGCCTTGGACAGGTCTATAAAAATTCCTAGGGCTAAGTCTCCCCGATCTAAAGCTTTCAGAATCTCATTTAGAACACTGTATATAGCAGTAGTCGTTGATCTTCCTGCTCTGAAACCATGTTGCGTATCGGAGAGGATAATTAATTTTAAAAAAGGATAGTAGCCTCTTGCTCATTATTATTTCAAAGACCTTAGCAAAGCATGACAAGAGACTAATAGATCTATAATTTTTAACTGTGTGCGGGTCATGCTTTTTATAGACAGGTATGACTACTGCTAATTTTCGCTTTGTTGGAAATATACCATTACTTAATGAATAATTTATAAGGTGAGTTAAAGGTTTGGCTATTACTGGACATATTTTTTTAAGATTATTAGAAATGTCCTCCCCAGATGAATATTTATTTTTTAAAGACTGAATAACATTGATTACTTCCGTTACATATGTTGGATAGACATAAATTGATTGCGGTATGTTATATGTAGGTAGACAGTTGCTGTCATCAGTATCAAAATTTTTAACAGTATCAAAATATAAACAAGTAAATTAATATGAAATGGCTGAAAACTGTTCAAGAAATGAAAAAGTTGACATGTTGATTACTTATCGAGAGACTTATTAAAAAATCTGTATGCAGCAGCATGTTAAATAAACCTTAATTTTTCTATATTATACCATTTTGGAGCGTTTTGTGTAAAAAATCTGATCTGGAAAATCAAAAATTATATTTTTCAATGCTATTATTACAACACAAATCTGTTTATTTTTCTTCATAGATTCTAAATACTTGTTCTTATTTTCAGATCGTCTGTTCTTCCTTGACTACGTTCCCACCCTCATCCAGCTGATGTCCACTGAAAGATCTCCAAGCCATGAACATGTACTCGGCCTTCTAGTCTCACTAGTCGAAGAGAACCCCTCGGCAGTGGCCGAATGTAAAAATTCCAAGTATAACATGAAAGAAACACTTCAGAAATACCTTATTAATATCAGGAATAAAGATGAATGTTTGGTAGGTACATATTCATTGGGTAACCATTTAGGCTTTTTAATGACTACCAAGTCTTAAAATTATGTATGTAGCGTTGTTTTTGTGTAAAAGCTGACTGATATTTATTATAAATGTGATTTCTTTCTAAAACAGAAATTATTTTATATAACAAATCAAAAAAATTAAGAAAAAAATTGAAATAGAAAGGACAAGGGTAGATAAGGGCCTTTTTTCGCCCATCGGCCATGTCATATGTCATTATAATTTCCGAGTAGTATAATAATATGTCTTGACAAGTAATGAAAAACAATTTCTTGAAATATTACAATGTACATCTAGTTGTAAAAGCAATTACTACCGAAGCCCCCCCCCCCCCTCCAACAGTGGGTCCCCCCCGATCCTTGGGGCAATGTCTTTCATAAAGATTAAAGCCTAACAACAATTTTAGACATATCTTAAAAAAAACTGGCTGTACTTTCAAAATGGTGTCCATGTTCATAAAAAAAAAATTTGCAAATATTGTTTTTGTCATTTAACACAAAAACAAAAAAACCCTTATCCTTGTCCGTTTTGTCAGAAAATTCTGTGTAATAATTTAAGCTAAAAATTTCAAATTCCAAAATCATTTACCCACTCAACCCGCTTAAAAAAATTTGGCTCAATTAAGGGTAGTTTTTTAGAAGCATCAGATTTTGTTGAAATTTCAGCTACTATGAAAATTTCTTCCTCAGTGCATTCTGTTCTTAAGATAATCTGTCTAAATCATGCATTGTCCATTTTCTGATATACAGTGTGTCCATGGATGGACTTAACTACACTAAAAAAATTTGTTTTCAGTTTTTTGAAAAAAAATGTCGTTCTTCATAATTTCTTTTGCTTATTATATAAATACGAGTCACGTTGAGAAACTTCGATTTTGTTGTACAGGGTGCGCAAAAAATAGAGAAATGTAGATTTGCAAAATTGAAAAGTTTTTAATCACTTTTTGAATCATTAAAATTAATAGCCCGGGAGGCAGCGTTGCATTTTTTATGGTGATTTTACGCCGCTTGATTTTGTGTGTAATCGATAGTCTAGATATGGTTAGTAATGGAAACAAGCGTCAGCTGTCACACTCGTGGTGGACCTGGTCATGAGAGAAGGTCTATTATGTCGAAAAAAAAAAAAATTCAAAAATGATTTCAGGTCATTTGAAAATTTGTACATGATAATAATAATTTTAAAAAAACTCAGCTGCGTAGATAATAACGTCAGCCGCTTATACAGGGTGGCAAAGTAAAAAAATTGTATTCGTAATGGACCGCATTAGTGTGACGTCACATAATTATGCAACCTCTACATACTACTGTCATGACACACGGGTTGCCTGCCAAGCACACAGAACTTGACCCTTAACGCATATGTTTATAAGGCGACATTTTCGAGGATAGAAACAGCGTAGAATTTTATTTTATTTCTCCCTTGGAAGAAATGTTTAAGAGCTTTCAGTTACCATTTATCATGCAAAAGGTATAAGAAAATATACAAAAGTATAAAGAATTACAAAAACTGTATTATGAAACTAAAATAAAGTTTTTATAAATCAAATATGGATATATACATTTTAACGTATTTCTTAAATGTGAAATAGGTATTAGAATTCCTTAAATATTTATTAGACAAGAGAAATAAAATAAAATTCTAGGCTCTGTTTCTATCTTCGAAAATGTCGCCTTTTAAACATATGCATTAAGGGTCAAAGTTTCAGTGTGCTTGGCAGGCAACCCGTGTGTCATGACAGTAGTATATAGAGGTTGTATAATTTGTAACGTCACAACTAATTGAGTCCATTTGTTTCTATCTTGGAGACTATTATACGTATCTACTTCAAAGTTGGTAACGACATGTTTTTCAGGTCGCTAATTACAATGGTGATATTGCCGATGCCATATTTTATAGATGGAGCTAGTTACAGGACTTTTACATGACACTTTAAGCCATAATTTTTTTATGGTTAGGTTAGGTTTTGGACGTCGTCTTCTATCATAATCGAAACGCAATTTTGTTTGCTAAAGAAAAGGTGTACTTGTTTAAACACGATAAAATGCACGCTTTCAGAGAAATACGCGATTTAAAACTTTATCACACACCAGTTCGAGGAAATTCAATTGTACCTAAAGTCGGTTTCTTATCTAGTAGGTGTACGTCAAGTATGATGATGTTGAATTCGTCAATAGTGCTTGCTGTAGATACGTATAATATTCTCCAAGATAGAGACAAAATACGAATACAATTTTTTTACTATACCACTCTGTATCTTGAAAACGAAGAGAGTTAGACCGCTACTTTTTGGGTTAAATCGACTTGTTTTGATGTCAAGAGTCTATGCTAAGCGTTGTCCCAATCTTATCAAAACACCCGGGGGTGTTGAATTTCTTCAAAATGGTATCCCAAGCAACAATTTTGCTACTTGCGACTATATCTAAACAGAAATTAACGTTGTATTAGGTGTAAAAAATCGTCATCACATTATCCACTACCTTTCGCCGACTAGGGAACGTTGCTTATCGGTTGTTTGTGACTAAAGTAAACAATCCACGTTTTAACAACGTCCATCCAACTTTAGTACATTACTATAAACGATGGCGTACGTTTTGGGTAAGTCATTGACGTTGTGGAAACGTCGTCATCAAGCTAAATTATCAACGGACAAATAACAGTTATTCTTAAACGTCTTACGGACGACGAATGGTGATAAGTAGTGGTGTGATGTGTGCGTGAAAAGAGAGAAGTAAAACAGATGAAAAATGACACACACTATAACCTATATAATATTGCTGGGATTTCTATTATTGTTTTGATTTTTCCTGTGAAGGATAGAGACGGGTCATTCAAATTTTCTGCAACATTTTATCGGCGGAGAGAAAGAAATTGAAAGTAAAGAAACTGTGAAATTTGATGCCTTTTTACACGAAATCGTTTACTTCTACAAGTTCTACACTCGACCCATGCTTAAGATTAAGCTTAAGACAGCATGCTGTCGATTTTAATTCGGTTGACAAAGTAGATCGTACAAAAAAGAAGAGAAGAGCTTTTACAACACAACCATATTTAATCCATGTGTCCTTATCTGGGGTGTTCTGGGAGTTCGATTGGCTCATGCATGCGAACCAACCTTTTTGAAGGAGACCAATATAAAATTCCATTAGATTTCCAAGAATGAGGCACCGCACAGTGGCACGAATCGTGATTTTTTCGTTCAAAATTATCTAGGGCACTTGTTTCGCAACCGATTAGGATAATTTTTTTTTAAATACTCGTTATTTAATTTCCAAAAAACGTAAGAGAGCCGATTTCGGCATAAACTTAAACAAAAATATTTCATTTTTCATCGTTTTTAGCATTTTTACAGCCGCCATTGTGGAATCAGTGCATCTTTCAGGTTGGTTTATGACAATTTAGATGTCAGATTCATAATCAGCGACATCAAAAACCCCTAAGAAACAAGATTTATGTAAATTGGATAAGAAAAAAAGTTTTTATTTGTAAGTAACATGGTGATCACAGTGTAACATGAGCATTTTGGCTAAGCTCAATAATTTTGATTAGCATAATTAAAAAATCGACTCTCTTACGTTTTTTGGGAATGAAATAACGAGTCTTTTAAAAAAAAATGTATCCCAATCGGTTGCGAAACAAGTGCTCTAGATAATTTTGAACGAAAAAATCACGATTCGTGCCACTGTCACCGGTTCAATTTCTCCCAATTCTTTAATGAAAACTACTTTAGAATAATTTTCCACTTTCAAATTAACTGTTGTTATCAGCATTCAACATGACAATCATGGTGATATAACTATACATAACTGAACTGTCAAAAGCGAAGGCATTTTATGCGCCGATCTGATCGCATATGTAACTATAGGTGGTTAAAGTGGGCGCAAAATAGACGTAAAGTCGGATAGTTTTATTTTCTTTGCATTTTACAACTAAACAGTCGTATATGGTGCCTATATTAGTTGGTTTCTAAAATAAATACGACCTAGGTAGCTTACACAACTCCGCCATTGTATTAAGAAATATCTTGAGGAACCCATGTGTAGAAATTGTCCGCCATTGCTGTTGAATTCATTCGAAAAAAATCAAATTTAAATAATCTATTTATAATGACTTAAGGTTAAAGCCACTAAATAATTATTGATATTTAACTCACTAAAAAAATTTTGTAAAAGAAAAAATATTTATTTTAATTTTCTCTAAAAAGTCTTTAGTTTGGGGGCGCGTTTAATTTTTCGGCCTAGAATGGCCACATTTTACGAAGAACTGGTCGGTGGAGTTGAAAATTTTGATACCACCGAGCTCTCAGTCTTAATTTCTGCACATACGTCAAGACATTTTAAAACAAAGAAGCTGAACTATTATCCATCCTTCTGTATTAAGGGTAACATGGCTTTAGTGTTGATTATAGTTAATAAAAGTAATTTCTAAGTCTATTAGTAATGATATTAGTTAGAAAAGCATCCTTTGTTATTACCAAGTTTGGTGTAAAAATTGGGTTTACCCGCAACGATAAAACAAGTAATTTCGTAAAGATTTTAGCCAGAAAAGCATCCTTTACGACTGTTGTGTTTGGTTTAAAAGTTGGGATTATTCACAACGGTAAAACAACGTTGTTCTCATTACTATCAGTTGCACAGCGACGTTGTAGCAACCCTGATTTTATCCACCGAATTGGTGCAAGAGCGGGTCGGATAATCGTTGCTACGACGTAATGCACCAACGTCAGGGCTCACTGGACGACGTTGGTATAACGTTAAAATGCTGCTTGGGATGTGACACACTCAAAGAAATAGTATGGGTAAATTCAACAAAAAAAAAATGGTTAACTAACAATATCGTTCATTTTGTTAAACCAAACTATATTGATGGTATTTTTAAACAAGAGGTGATTGTTATTTTAATTAATAGAAAGTTGTCGTACAACAAAACAAACATTAACTTAAAAAATAGATGAATAAGACTATTATTTTGTTCGTCTGACTATTATTTTGTTGAATTCTGTCAAAAATAGTATATTTTATTTTTAACTGTTATCGAATTGTAATTCTAACCCAGTATTAGTTGTACTATTGTACTTGGTAGACAAACCAATATTATTGTTGTCTTCTAGAAGTTCTAAAAGAATTACCATAAAATTTGCTTGCTTACCACGTAGTCTATTACAGAAATTATTCCCAGATGACGCCACATACAAATCACTGACAATAATCAATCATGCATTATCTTACACTTATGAATTTATAGAAAATTAATAACATGATTGCAGTGTTCAAATTCTCTCAGGGATCATCGATATATTTGGATGGATCTTATAAACGATCTCTAATCTTTGGTTTGGGTGGTCTGATGTCTCAATACTGAGATTTTGGCTAACCAAAAAAAACTTCATCATACAATAAAGCGTAGATCAACCTAGAAATTCGTTGGTGAACAAAAAAACAAAGTCGTTGTGTTAGTAGTCTTTTATTTGCATGAGGATTAGTTCACTTGGGTCACATCTGACCGGGTCAAAATTGACCTGACTTGAAGCAAATAAAATAAAACAGTTTTGTTTTGACTTTTGACAACTTGAAAAGTTAATTCAATATTCTTGGTTTGTAGGATTGTACGCAGCATTTCATTCTTGGATATTTTTAGGTTAGAATTTCGTCAAACGTCGGTATTTCTACCCCACAACTTAACTAACCAAAAGTTCAGAAGTGAGTATCCTGTGCGTGGTGGAGCAGCATCGGGAAGGGGGATCTGACCTGATTACTTGTGACTTTATATCATTTGTAAATAAAATATGACAAACTGCTGAATTATGTGACCAAACTCAGAAGTGACCTGATCCTCATACAAATAAAAGACTACTACTATTTAATTGTAGACCAAATTGAAAATGGTTAGTGAACATAAAAAAATGTCATTGTACTATTTAATTTGTTACAAGAAGATATGATTATTAAACTACTATTTGTTTACGAAAACAAATAAAGTTGTATGACTATTCTTTTCTGATTAATTTAACTATGAAACTAGATAGGTGCGATTTCATATGCTCTTTTTGGTTGAATTTACCTATCATTTTCTTTGAGTGATAGTTTCTCTCATTTTAAATAATGTACTGAAAATTATTTTCCCAAAATCCCGCAACTTAAAAATGCCTGAAAACCTACATGTACAGAAAACAAACTAGTAAAAAATATATCTACTCTATAGTCCCTTGAGATAAACCAGAAAAAGGCAAAAAGCCCAAAAGTTCTGCGACCTACCCTCCAACCACCCCGTTTCCGATTTTCCGGTGCTAGGCACTTTTTATCGGAAAATTTCATTAACGAAAGAATTGTCCAAAAACCCAAATCCCAAATTTAATCAAAATAAAAAAATATTGAAATTCTGTTTAAACTATTGTCTAAGTCCGAAAATATCATTTAAATGGGTTTCTTTGTTTAAAAAATTCATGACATTTTTGTTTGAAATTAAACCCGAGCTGTCAGATAGTTGTCAAGTAATTAGTAGACTTTTTATATTTTTAGGCGAGTCTGCCTGGGGTAAAAAAGAGGTGATTTTACAAATTTTGTACACCATTTGAATTAGCAACAGATTCTTATAGGAAAAATTCCGCTGAACAAGATTTTCTTATGAAAAATTTTCTTAAACGGCGAGCTTCATGGTCAAATAATTGTTTAAACAAAATTTTTTTCGTTTTTATTTAATAAAATGAAAACGGTTTGACGGATCCGAAAAAATCTTGATTCAATTGAAAGATATTTTCAATACGCGTCGGTTGGCGCCAGGCACAACTCATTTTGTCAACCAGTTCATTTGTTATAGCCAAAAAAAATTTCTTAATTAACAAATTGATTACTCCGAAACTAATGAGATCAGGATATTGTTTTTTTCAAAAAACATGCCTTTTATACCAAAGAATATACCATATTTTTTTTGCCCGATATCTTCAATACTTTTTGATTGTTTAAACAATTGGCATAATTTGTTAATTAGCAAATAACTTTTTTTTTTGAAAGTTTGTTCGACTTCAAACCAACTTTAAACGATAAATATTGATGTCGGGCATAACCCCCCCTAGAAGTCCGCACGAATGCAACTTTTTGCTTTTGTTTATTTAAAGTTTAAATTAATTTTGCAAATTAACAAATGGAATATCTCGGCTCTGGGTAAGCGTATCGAAATGGGGTTTTGTGCATATGAAAGTGTTTGGAAAAAGGAAAATTTTGAGACCAGAAAGAACTTGATCGGATAACCGGAACCGGAAATATAAGTGATATTGCGTTAGAGGCTCTAATTTGTTTATTAACAACTTTTTTGACACGAGGTTTGGTGCAAATGAAAGCCAACAAGTTTTTCCATCAACCACAAAAAGTTCTACAAAAAATATTCAATCCCTGAAGATTTATACGCGTTTTTGACCCTTAAAAAAAATCTCTCCCGCAACGTGAAAATGGTAAGATTTGACGCGCAATGAGGTGGCAGGTTCGATCCTCGGTGTGGGCAAATTTTTTTTTCGTCAAATTTGCTTTTTTTTTTCATGTAACCAAGTATTTTTTATGATAAATCTTTTTGCTTTCTGAGAAATTTTTCAAAACGTAAATAATTTTTTTTTGCAATTTTCATTAAATAAATGGCTATCTTACAACAAACATATGATTGTTCTTATCCAACGAGGATTTGTCGGTAGTTTTTGTTTTTTTTTACTACTTTTTGTGAAAGAGAAGGCTTGTTTTACCTTATTTGAGGGGGTGCCTGTCGAAAAAAGACCAAAAATAAAAAGGCAACAAATTTTTTTTTCACTTTTTTCTTATAATGAAAAAAAGTTCACGTTTCATGAAAAAAACACACACTTTGTTATTTG
Source organism: Rutpela maculata (assembly GCA_936432065.2). Taxonomy (NCBI): domain Eukaryota; kingdom Metazoa; phylum Arthropoda; class Insecta; order Coleoptera; family Cerambycidae; genus Rutpela; species Rutpela maculata. Next base: position 7,887,604 of record OW386292.2, read on the forward strand.
TAAATGAGAAATAATCAAAAGATTTAACAATTTTAATGGATGAATACGTGGAAAAAAACACTTTATCTCAAAATACACGTCCGTATGTAGCAAGAAAATCCACGGAAAGAATGAACAGCTGCACGCATACTGGTCAAGGACCACCGTGTTATAAAAAACCGGTCCCCCACTCACAAAAGGACCCATCCCCTTCTACCGTTCCATGATTTCGACTATAAGAAATGTAGAGCATACAAAGCAGGTGCCCAGCATCAGCTCGAGAGTTACGGATTTAATGAAGTTCTCAAGAATAAATAATTATTTATAGCGTTTTTTACATTTTAAAAAATATTTTATTATAGGAAATATTTTATTGCACGAAAAAAAAAAAATTTGACGAAAAAGAAATTTGCCCACACCGAGGATCGAACCCGCCGCCACCCCATTACGCGTCAAATCTTATATTTTCATGTTGCAGAAGAGATTTTTTTAAGGGTCAAAAATGTGTACAACTCTTCAGGGATTGGATATTTTTTGTAGAACTTTTTGTGGTTGATGGAAAAACTTGTTAGCTTTCATTTGCACCAAACCTCGTGTCAAAAAATTTGTTAATAAACAAATTAGAGCCTCCAACGCAATATCACTTATATTTCCGGTTCCGGTTATCTGATCAAGTTCTTTATGGTCCCAAAATTTTCCTTTTTCCAAACCCCATTTCAATACGCTTACCCAGAGCCGAGATATTCCATTTGTTAATTTGCAAAATTAATTTAAACTTTAAATAAACAAAAGCAAAAAGTTCCATTCGTGCAGACTTCTATGGGGGTTATGCCCGACATCAATATTTATCGTTTAAAGTTGGTTTGAAGTCGATCAAACTTTCGAAAACAAAGTTATTTGCTAATTAACAAATATGCCAATTGTTTAAACGATCAAAAAGTATTGAAGATATCGGGCCAAAAAAATATGGTATATTCTTTGGTATAAAAGGCATGTTTTTTGAAAAAAACAATATAACAATAATAATAATAAATTTATTTAGACATAGACATTGTTACATAAATATTGATGCATTTTAATACATTACATAAATAGTCAAAGTACAACTGCACCTAGATGACTGAACATCTGTATGTGCATAAGTTATGTATTACATAATGATAATAATAATTGTAGATAATTACATGATACTTACTAACCATTTATAAACGAAATTAAGAGTACCTACTTATAAATAAAAAGAAACAAGATATAATAATTAACCCCATTAGTTACTAAGGGCTAAAGTTAATTTAAACAGAGTTTAAGGTATAAACTAAAAGAGAGCCATAAACTTCTGTATATTATGTGTTATGTATGTCCTACATGTGTGGTTAAACTTTCTTAGGTTTGCAATTGATCTTATTTCCAAAGGAAGAATATTATAAATTTTAGGAGCCAAATAATTTAGGAATCTTAGATTAATATTAGAATTACTATTGGGAATTTCCAAGTGTCTATTTACATTGTTTCTGGTTCCATACGAGTGGTTTACATAATTTTTCAAGTTCACATTTTTTTGTGTAAAGGAACATACATTTAATATGTATAAGGAACGTACATCAAAGATTGTGTCGGAGTATAGCAATCTAGTGGGAAACATCTTGTTTTTATGATAAATAATTTTTAGAATATAGTTCTGCACAACATTTAGTTTTTTTAGAGAATTCTTGTAAAGACCACCCCATATAACTATACCGTACCTTATTAAAGATTCAACTAGTGCTTTATAAACACAAATTAAAAGTTTTTTTCCCATTATCTCTCATGGTATAGAATTTACTTATTAATTTTCGAATATTATTGCTCAGTTTTATAATGTGATGGTTCCATTTGAGATTTTCGTCGATAATAATACCCAAGTACTTAGTAGAATGTACCTCATTTATTTCTGTATCCATCTGTTCAATATAGATACTGTTAAAATTGGGGCGGTTAGCTGCAGTCAGCGAGAAAGCTATATAGTTTGTTTTATCAACATTCAGAGTTAGCTTGAAAGAATCAAGCCAGTTTTTTATTTTTGCAATACCTGCACTAACCGAGTCTTTTAATTCCTCCCACGTTTTCCCTTCAAAAACAACAGCCGTGCCATCCGCATAAGAAATTACAAATCCATTATCAATGCCAATATTTGTTAATGAATTAATGCAAGAAATAAACAATAACGGTCCTAACACAGTACCCTGAGGAACTCCAATTTTCACTTTCAGAGGTTCACTGTACGTATCTCCAATTTTAACTTTTTGTATTCTGTCACTGAGATAACTTCTAAAGACATCCAGCACAATGCCACGTACTCCATATGTATTTAATACATTTAATAGATATCATGATCTCATTAGTTTCAGGGTAATCAATTTGTTAATTAAGAAATTTATTTTGGCTATAACAAATGAACGGGTTGACAAAATGAGTTGTGCCTGACGCCAACCGACGAGTATTGAAAATATCTTTCGATTGAATCAAATTTTTTTTTGGATCCGTCAAACCCTTTTCATTTTATTAAATAAAAACGAAAAAAATTTTGTTTAAACAGTTATTTGACCATGAAGCTCGCGGTTTAGGAAAATTTTTCATAGGAAAATCTTGTTCGGCGGAATTTTTCCTATAAGAATCCGTGGCTAACTAACTCAAATGGTATAGAAAATTTTTGGGAAAAATCCCAGGCCTATTTTTAAATTTATCGATTTTTTAAATTTTTTCAATTTTTTTATTTTGATGAAATATTGGATATTGGGTTTTTGGATAATTCTGAACAACTTTCATTGATAAAATTTTCCAATGCCTAGCATCGGAAAATCGGAAAAAGAGGTGGTTTTTTCGGTTTAGAAATGGAGGTGGGTAGGTTGGAGGGTAGGTTGGAAAATATTGTCACCATCGTGTTTCCCGCCCTCGAAAGTGGGGAGGTATATGTCTTGTGGTCCAGTCGCAGAACTTTTGGATAAAAGCTTTACCTCAAGGGACTACTACTTTAAAAAATAATAAAATAATCGCTTGAAAAAAAGAAAATGTTTTAAAAATCATATTTATTGCTTAATTTTAATGCTGTATTTACTAAAAAATCGTACTTAACCGGGAGTTTACCCCCCCCCCCCCCCATGACAGAAAGCTATAAATCCGCTCTTGATTAAAATAATCTATTTACAGTAAGATTCATTATTTTAAATTTCATGTTTTAACAAAGTAAATGCGATTCGAGCAAAATCTTTTCAAATTCATTTCTACCCCCACAACGAGGAGTGGTAGCTGAAAGGGTATAGCCGAATAAGTAGGGTGAAACGGCCCCCGGCCCTGTCTTCATTGAGAGAAGGAATATAGTTAGCACTAAGTGAAGGGAACAATTTTGCAAAATATTAACGCAAAAGGGTGGCGCGTTTCACGTGGTGATGAAGGGGATGAAATCCAAAGGACCAATTTTTTGTGCCAAAACGCAGCGACCGAAAATTTTGGAAAAAATATATGTTGGACAAGTATTGGAGGGGATTCTCAGAAAAAATTGTCGGTCAATTTGGGAAAGAACTAAGGGCGAGAAGACATCGGTATACTTTTCAAATATTTTTAAGGGTAACTCCCCAAAATTTTTTGTAGCGTCTACTTTCACCCCCATATAACATATTTTTTTCGCAGCGTGGTCGGAACATTACATAGTGAAAAAAAATCCGTGGTCTTTCGAGACTAGTAGTCTATGCGTAATGAAGGCAGAAAGAGTAAATATTTCGTACAATGACGAGATTACCTTTCCCTCCCGTTTTGAGGATGCTGAACATGATGGAAGTGGTGGGAGAATTTTTGACCACCGCAACCTCCTGAAGCGGCCAAAAACCACCCCTTTTATGTTTTCATATATAAACGGGACTGGGGAGTGATTCATCAACGGGTTATACTCGAAATAAAATGGGAGGGGGTTATAGAGTAGGTGGAATCCAGACAGCAGGCCGATGGGGTTGATTAAACCCTCCCGAGGGGTGAAATCTTTTTTTTAAATGATTCGGTTCAAACGCGTATCCTCCCGTTCTCGGGATCGCCGATCACGGGAAAAATTTCATTTTTTAGCTTCAACCCCTCCTCATCCCTAAAACGGGCACAAACACCAGAAAGCATGCTATACAAGATTTACAGGTTTTTCGGCACATGATCATTATTCCTCTGCATATCCTTTATCTTTCACGGAAGACAAGGTGATGGCGACCTCAGGGGGTTGCTTCAACCATTCCAAAGGGTGTACAATTCATTAATCACACTTTGGATCGTCAATACGCCTTCCCCCGTTTTCGCAGGCGCTGATCACGATACAAATATAATTAATGAATTTTATACTCCTTGGAAGGGTTGAAGGAACCTCCAAGGTCGCTACCATCTTCTCTTCCGTAAAAAAATGAGGGGATATGCACAGGAATAACGATCATGTGCCGAAAAAAACCGTAAATCCTGGATAGCATGCTTTCTGGTGGTTTCTGCCCGTTTGAAGGATGACGAAAATGATTATTTTTCCTATGATCAGCTACCCCGAAAATGGGGCATTTGAACCGAATCATTCGAAAAAAAAATGGTTTTCCACCCCCCCGTCTCGGGAGGGTTTAATCAACCCTCTAGACCTGCTGTCTGGATTTCACTTACTCTATAACCCCCTTCCAATTTATTTCAAGTATAACCCGCCGATAAATCACTCCCCAGACCCGTTTATATATGAAAACATAAAGGGGTGGTTTTTGGCCGTTTCAAGGGTGGTCAAAAACTTCTCCCACCACTTCCATCGTATTTAGCACCCTCGAAAACGGGAGGGAAAGGTAATCTCGTTTTTGCACGAAATATTTACACTCTTTCTGCCTTCATACCATAGACTACTAGTCTTGAAAGACCACGGACGTGATTTTTTTTCACTATGACGTAATGTTCCGACCACACTGCGAAAAAATATGTTATATGGGGGTGAAAGTACACGCTACAAAAAAATTTTGAATGTGGTGCAACGAGTGGTGGTTAAAAATATTTGAAAAGTATACCGATGTCTTCTCGCCCTTAGTTCTTTCCCAAATTGACCGACAATTTTTTCTGAGAATCCTCTCCAATACTTGTCCAACATATATTTTTTCCAAAATTTTTGGTTGCTGCGTTTTGGCATAAAAAATTGGTCCTTTGTATTTCATCCCCCTCCCTCGAGAAACGCTCCACCCTTTTGCGTTAATATTTTGCAAAATTGTTCCCTTCACTTAGTGCTAACTATATTCCTTCTCTGAATGAAGATAGGGCTGGGGGCCGTTTCACCCTACTTATCCGGCTATGCCCTTTCAGAGAAATTCGTCATCCCACTTCTGAATTACTAAAAATAAATATGATCTTCAACTATTTTTAAATAGGCGCCCCTAGAATATTGAAATAAATAAATGTTTGTTTCTTCTTTCAGGAAGAAGAACAGTACTGCAAGAGGCTGCTACATTTATTGTTCTCTGGCGTTTAAATATTTAGATCGCATGTAGTTTAAATCAATAACTGCGTATGGTAAACAAAATCCCTTGTAGATACCTTTATAGTATTTATTTTTGCATTATTTAACGTTTTATAATCATATTCTTTGGAAATAAACAATTTCAAACGCTACATCATTGTTTTATTTATAACATTTCGATCCTAGAACGCGGCACAGCTGGAAAATGACTCGCATATTAATAATTTTCATGACGCACACCCTAATTTTATGTAAATTCAGAGTTACCGCCCTTAGAAGCATTTGTTTACAGTACAGTCGCCGTCACATTTTGTTCAACAATCCCCCTGCCCAGTGGCCGGCATCTTTGCGCGGCCGTCTTTCTTGTTTTCACTATTTTTGTTTCTTTGTTGAATAAATATTCATTACTAAAAGCTGCCCAGGCTATATTAAAACCAGCGTTTTCTTTTATTTTGTTGATTTGTTGTGAGCGCTTATCCTTCGGACTGTACCAAGCCGGCAAATTGCAAATGGCGACATGGCAATCTATATATAAATATTATATTTAGACTCGTTACCACATTTTTAGTTTACCAAAAAATTAGTGTTTGGAAGTGTTTTGTGCAATTGTTAAGCGTTTTACAAAAATCGGTGAGTCCAACTGTGGTTTCTGTTAGAAATTAACGCCAAATACGAGTTGTTTATATTTAAAAATCTCTCGTACACCCCCTGAGAGCACCGAGTAAATATTGTATAACGCCGGTGCTAGGCGCGACGTACGTCCCGGTTCTTACATGCTTCTGATGTGCGTTCTTAGTTTGACTTTTGCCACAAACTTGAGTCTTGGATAAGTTCTGCTAAGCAATATAATTATTTAAGTGATACATTTTGCATTAAAAGTTTTTATCGATCTTTTCAGTATTTTTTCTTGTGTTGGTGGTGTTTAAGTGTGTCTACAACAAGATTAAGGTATTTACTATGCTCTGCTACGATCACCTTTCCACCCTAGTCAAAATATTGCTATAAATATTGTTTTTATTGTATATTTTTTCGTGCCATTATTTAAGGGTTAACCAATATGGCGAGGCTTGCTTTTTATATAATGTTTATTTTAATTATTGTTAATTTTAAGCGTAACTCATCCCCTGACTTGCCTTTTAACAACAACCAGTTATTTAACAACTATATTAAAAATATTACTTTAGTTAACGCCAATCTAGCCAGGCTAATTATATCAATTGTTATTTTTATGTTCTGCGCTTTTCTAGTAAGCCGTGAAAATAATTTATTTAAAACAGCGTATTTTTAAAGATTTTTCTGCAGTTAGGTTATGTTTTGGATACCTTTTTTTCTTTTTACCGGCTTTGTTTTGATAAATTTTTCTGCACGCTGGACTGCATTAAGACATCATCCTTGCAAGGCAGACAGAGACGGACGACACCCCATGCTAAGAAGATCACGTCTTTACTGATTATTCATAATTTCGTTAAACTATTTATAAAAAAAAACGTTTCTTTATACGTAAAAGAAGCGTACATTTAATTTATTGTTTGGATGGATAAATATTGAATTTTGCATGGTTTTTATAAAGTTGTTTTTGCGTTGTTGTTTTTTATCGATTTTAACAATGAAAAGAAATTAATTGTCGTTAACAACGATTTAATGTTAACGTCTCGACGTGTAGGATTACCTACGTACGTATATGTTTATTTTTAAATTATTTTACTCTCCATGCATATTATATTTTTGTTCTCATTTTTTATAAATAAATACCTTTGGCAAATAAAAAAGTATTAAACTGCTTACGTGCGGGGAATCAGCTCGTAATCGTGGGCTGAAATTTATATAATTTTGTAAGTATGTAAGTGAATAATTGTTGTAAGTATTAGGCATATTTTTTATTACCATATACGGATGTAGGTAGGCGCGTTAGAAATTTCAAACCGATAGACAATAATACTTGTATTTTTTTTAAATCACTTTGGTTCATCTAATGCAGATGTCCATTTCGCCAATGACGCAGATATTCACAATTTTTCCCTTTTTTAGTCTTCTAAGCATAATATTAATGTATCTCATGTATAAAATACCTTAGGTAATACATCATTTTCCAGTTGAATATCTAACTGTGTAATTTTGTAAGATATTGGGATACGCTTATTTATTCCAGAAACTTCTACTAGAGCATGGTTAACTTTCCAGTGACGTAATAACTTAAAAAATAAGGGCACTTGATGTACAGTGGTTCCATACTCTCACACTGATGTCACAATTTAACTGTGTTTAATGATGTCAAAGTTATTATACAGGGTTGGGCAAATGTGTGTATAAACACCTGATTTCTGGCTAAACTGTAAGTTCGAGTAAAAGATATCCTTAACAAAAGTTTTTGTAGTATTTTTGTTCTATTTAGTGACGTACTTTGATTTTCAACAGCTACCCTATTTTTCGAGATATATATTGTTCATCTCAAAGTTTTCTTTTTATTTTTATACTTAATATATCAAACTTTTAATGTCAGATATGTCAAGAAATATTACAGATAGACCATTTAAAAAACATCCTTCATTGTTACGTGACCTATGTAAGCAATTGTTTTTTTAATTGCATTTAAAAATATATATATACGGGGTGATTTACCACAACATGCGGAGCATTTATTAGTAGGTTGTCCCTACGGAAAGGAGTTAAAAAAATTAAAAATTAAAAGAATATGATCAAAAAATTTTCCTTATTTTTTTTGTAGAAATGCACCGCCTGTGGCCAGGGTTGGAAAACAAAACATTTTTTTTCATTTTAAACAAAAAAACAGTTTTTTTTTGTTTAAAACAGGTTTTTTTAAAGTTTTAAATGATATGTTTAAAACAGATTTAAAAAGTTTAAAACTATATTCAGCTAAAATTAAATTGTGCCAGGCACACTATGTCTGCTACTACTAGTTGATGTCAGATGGCGTTCTTAAACGGATTTTACAGCACTCTGCAAGTAAAATGCTCAGTTTAGTGCACGTGACCACTATATCGGAATTATTTATCGGAATGGATCATCATCGGCACTTTTTCTGCTTTTCCACAAACTCTAAAATAATACATTTATTTAATACATCGCACAGTGTTTTAAACAGTTGTTTAAAACATTGCATTTTGTATTAAATATGTTTTAAACATTTGTTTAAAATACAGTGCTATGTTTTAAACACTTTGTTTTAAACATGCCAACCCTGCCTATGGCCTTAACCAATCTGACGTAACGCGGTGCACTTCCTGTCCCCCTTTATCAGATTTGGGGCTGACAGCAAAGCTGGCGGGGTTAGAACTGTTAGAAGTGGCTTTTTGGATTTAATCACACTACAAAAATAGCAAAAAATTAAAATAATTTTTGTAGAACACAGCACAGCACAAAACAAAAAAAATGTTTGAATGCATTACATTCAATACACTGTTCTAAGCGCAAAATGGCATATTGAACGGTATCGATCTGCGAATACAATTTAAAATTTAACGGTACACTCTGACTGGAAATCAGGAAGACGATAAAGACACAAGACACTGACCCTATGCCAGTGAACTCTTATACTACGTACAAATATTAGAGAATTAATTCTCTAATCTTTGCTACATACCTGCAACGGACCTCATTGTTGTCGAAGTTCATAATAAGATGGAAAGAGTTAGCCAAATTCGATTTGTCTTACTTTTATTTGAAGGACGGATCCATTCCAGGTGCGTAGTTCATTGCCTTATATGCACTGACATAGACAATAACAGTAGCGTATCTTTGCAAGTTTTAATGCAAGGAAATATACTAAATTATCTCGGATCACTCTAAAATTTTACAGGGGCTTTCCCACATGGAAGTCTAGTACACCATTTAATTTTCCACATGTTGTGGTAAATCACCCTGTATATAAAAAGATTTAAAATAATAATAATAAAATGATTAAAAAATCTGATGGACCAATTCCATGGCCACCAAGCAGCCCTGATTTAACACCTTTGGATGCATTTTTGTGGGGGTTTTTAAAGGAAAAAGCGAATTATAACCATACCTAAAATAGTTATAAAATATTGTTCATCTCAGGATTTTATTTTTATTCTTATAATATATCAAACTTTTAATATCCGATATGTCAAGAAATATTACAGCTAGACCTATTAACTCTTATATATTTGAAATCAGGGAAAAAAAGGTCTAATGTAAAAACAAACGGGGTTTCTCATTTAAGAAACAACCTTCATTGTTATATCACATGACGTATGCATTTAAAAAATATATATTTACATATACAACTCTACAATTTTTATGTGAAACTTTTTTTGATTTCCAATAATAACAGAAATAAAGGGGTGGTGTGGCGATCAGTTCACTTGCTGGGTAAATATAAGTCACACCTTAAGCTCAAGTAACTAGGGAAAAAGAAGAAAAAACAAAAAACATAATAACAATTTTATCAATCAAATAATAATAACATGTATTTTATTTAAATGTTATTTTAAAAAACTATATATATATATATTACCAAATTTTATTTTATTCATGAATATCTGCTATAAATTGGTGACCCCGACGTATCCTCACCATTGCATATGGTGGAAAAAAAGAGCTGCGACTGGAGGCCTTGTGGAGACTATCGTCGTCTAAATTCAATTACTGTTCCTGACAGATACCCATTGCCCCACCTCCATAACTTTAACTCGCAGTTGTATAATCAAAAATAGATTTGGTACGTGCTTATCACCAAATACCTGTCGCAAAAAGTGACGTTTTTAAAACAGCGATTACTACTCCTTTCGGTTTGTTTGAATTTGGGTGTATGCCTTTCGGCTTACGTAACGCCGGTCAAACTTTCCAACGTTTCATGAAGTTTTAGTAGCTTTAGCCTTTATTTTCGTCTATTTAGATGACATCCTGATTGCAAGTAAATCTAGTTCGGAACATTTAGAGCACTTGAAACTTGTTTTTCAGAGGTTAGAATTGTACGGCATAAATATTAAACCGTTAAAATGCATATTAGGTGTCAGTCATTTGACATTTTTAGGACACAATATTTCTTCAGCCGGCATTTTACCTTCTTCTGAACGTGTTGATGTCATAAATAATTTTCCCTTACCTACTACAGTCAAACAACTTCAGCGTTTCATACCTTCTTTCGCTGAAATCTTAATTCCTTTACATGCACTTTGTACTAGATTACTGCATGATAAAGTTAAAATAATAAATGATTGGCCTACCGACTGTCTTGACAGTTTTTCCAAAGCCAAAGCTGCTATAGCTGGTGCAACCTTTTTAGCACATCCACGTTGTGATGATAGCTTTGCTTTACTGACCATAAACCTTTGGTCAAAGCATTATTCACTAAAACTGAAAGATCTCCCAGGCAAATTAGACATTTAGAATTCATTGCTCAGTTTGCCTGTGAAATCCGACATATCAAAGGGAAAAATAACATTGTTGCAGACACCTTATCACGTGAGCATGATACGTCTTCTTTACAACAATGCATTTCCCCAATTGTTACCCAAAAGTCTAACCTAGTTGATATTAACTTTGACTTAAATTTATTGAGCGAAGCTCAGAAAGATGATTCTGACCTTAAATTTTTATTATCAGATACTTCATCGAACACAAAGAGAACTTTTCATTTAAAGAAAATTAGAATTCCACTTTCTGACAAGTTTATTTGGTGTGACGTTTCCCGCCCTAAACTTCGCCCTTATGTTCCTATCGTTTATAGACCGACAATTTTTTATATATTTCATGGTTTATCTCACCCTGGTATCAAAGCGACTAGAACATTAGTTTCTAAAAATTATTTTTGGCCTAAAATGACTTCAGATTGTAATCTCTGGGCAAAAACTTGTATTAGCTGTCAAACTAATAAAGTGACAAGACATACGAGGAGCCCGATTGCTAACTTCGATATACCTAAAGGACGATTCGACCACATACATATAGATTTAATAGGACCATTACCTCCTTCTAAAGGTTGTTCTTATATTCTTACTGTGATCGAGCGTTTTACTAGATTGCCCGCAGCTTATCCACTTCAGGATATTACTGCAGAAACTGTAGCGCGTACGTTATTTCAGAATTATGTTTATCGATTCGGTGTCCCTGTCACAGTGACAACCGACCAAGGCGTTCAATTTGAATCAAAACTGTTCAAAGAATTTTCAAAATTTCTGGGATTTCATAGAATTCGTACGACACCATATCATCCTTCCTCGAACGGGATGATTGAAAGGTTTAATAAATCTCTTAAAACTGCTCTGAGTAAGTAAGTAAGTAAGTAAGTAAGTAAGTTTATTCCGTTTCATCAGACATACAAATGTATAAAACAGGTCAGTCAAACAAACAAAGCGCATAATTAATAAAAAATATAGATGTAAAAAACATAAAATTTCAGCACAACCAAAGAGTTACATAAATAAGTATATAAAATACACAAAAGAACATTACATTGCAATTTAAAATTTAAAAATTCTTGAATAGAGTAAGGCTCGATATCACATATATACTCGAAAGCTTGCTTCTTGAAACAGTTAAGATGAAAATTGTCTGAGAGCTAAGACTTCTACACCACATTGGGTAGAAGAACTTCCTATCATACTATTAGCTCTCAGGACCATCCCTAAAGACGATTTGCAATGTTCCTCCACAGAAACTCGTTTTTGGTCAAACTTTACGAATACCTGGTGAATTTTTTATTAAATCATATACTTGCCCGGATATTCCTTATTTTATTACTAAATTACATACTTCATTTAATAATTTAACGTTCATTCCACCCGTTCACCACGTTAATTACAAATCATTTGTCAGTCCAGACATCTTGAATTGTAGCTTTGTTTTCGTTCGGAAAGAACGTTTTAAAAAATTTTTTACTCCACTGTATGATGGACCTTTTAAAGTGTTGTCCCGTACAGATAAGTTGGTTACTTTTGTTAAAGGAACTAAAGCCGTCACGGTAAATATTGACAGGATTAAACCAGCATATTTATTATCTGACAAATGCACTCCACCGTTGATTAAGAAAGTTCGTTTTGCTATTGACGAATTGAATGGCTGACTGATCTTTTTCTTAGCAGGGGAGTAGTGTGGCGATCAGTTCACTTGCTGGGTAAATATAAGTCACACCTTAAGCTCAAGTAACTAGGGAAAAAGAAGAAAAAACAAAAAACATAATAACAATTTTATCAATCAAATAATAATAACATATATTTTATTGAAATGTTATTTTAAAAAACTTCTTCGAATATATATATATATTACCAAATTTTATTTTATTCATGAATATCTGCTATAGGTGGTCAATATCTAATGAATAACCCTGTACCTATGCGAGCAGTAGGATATAATTATTAGTAAGATTGGTAGACGAGGTTCCTTAATATACAGCTTTTAGGCGAAGAAGCCAGTGCGGAGGTGAAAAGTCAGACTATCCTTGGTCTTCGAATGTGCAGTAGCGGCGCAGTTATCTCACTCTAGAAGAACCGTCCGTACTGGCCCGAAATATGGTCTGACGTATACTATGATCTGTAGTGTTACATTCTACAACTTATCCTTATTACCAGCGTGCAGAACAGTGACTCAAAATGCGAAGATAATTACCACCGAGCTCAAAAGCGGGTCATTATGAGCTCGTTCCAGTTACGAGTTCTTTGCTTAATTAACATTACACAAATTCTTATAATATTTTGAATAAGGCCTGCATCTGGTGTGATTTCACACCAGCTGTTCATTTGCTAATTTTTTGGTGAGGATGGTGAGTTATTAAGCAATCTTGTACTCTACAAGTCTTGAACACAACCTTAACCTAACCTAACCTTAGAGAGTTTGCGCATGCTCAGATGTGGTCTGAGATACCTAAAGTTTACCAGACCCAAGCAGACATTAAGAAAAAATATTAAGTACTTACCTCCTCCAGAATCGTTGGTGACAAAAATAGTTCAATTTGTTAGACCATAGTAGTTGCGTTAGGTAAATACCTAAAGGTACAGTCAGACACAGCTGGTACTTTTTCTGCACAGTTCTAGGATTGCGGCCGCAAAAGTTTCGTATCATGTTCACACTGATCCTAAAAGTAACGTGCAGCGGGCAGTTTTTTCTAATGCAGCTACCAAGTCTAAAGCGATTTTTGTTTTAAAAAATCGTAATTTTTTTCTTTCCAAGTTTAAATGTGATAAAGAATAAAAAGAAACTTTGTTAATAGAAAATTTTATTTGCAAACATAAAACTTTAAAAAGCTTTTAATTTAAAGACTTAAACCATTAACTTAACAAACATTTGAACAAATAAAAAGATATATTTTTCAAAACAGTACAGAATAAGACATATTAAAATATTATAAAGTTTAAAGAGAAAATAGATACTAATTTAGATGATTTTTCATTGCCTAATCTATTCTTAATAACTGGAATGAACAAGTCCATATAAAGAAAACATTCTTTCCACGTCTGTAGAAGAAGCAGTATTATTTCTTCTGAAAACAATGTTTCTTAGCTATAAATATCAAATACTTAAAGATCACTCCAAGATCAAATATGCATCTTATTATACTCTTCGCAAAAACGAAGAGTATATTGTATTTGATCGGCACATTTCTAAATCAGTAAATATCGCTCGTAAAGAAAAAATTTTCATATCATTATGTTAGTGAACGAATTCTAAACAACTTTAAAAATGTCCGTCCGTCCGTCACGTTTCTTGTAAGCACGATAACTTAAGAAAGAAAAGTCCGATTGTATTGAAATTTGGAAAGTAAGTTAGCGTTAGCTAGAGGAAGAACCCTATTGTTTTTGGAAAAAATCAATCAGTAAATAAAAAAGTTATTAATCATTTAAATAAAAAAAAAATTTTTTTCATAATTTCTGTCATTTGTATTTAAATAGAAATCTTGCGAAATGTTATTCCCTATAATTTTTTTTTATTTTTATATTTTACCAATATATATATTTCATAATAATGTATCTAATCCGTTGAAATATAATTCTTGAACGATATTCATTCAAGTTTTGTGGTAAGATGAGATAGCCCAATGGCTAAAGCATTTGCCTTTCAATCCCTTCTACGATAACTACCCCCTTACTTTTATCTTTTCTCAACTTTACATATTTCCAATCCCTCTTTCTCCCCATTTATGTTTGTACAATTTTGTTCTTTTATCTTTTTTGTTGTTTTTGTTCCCTTTTTGTCTCTCGAAATCCCCTCTAGGCCGAAAACTTACCTAAATCCTAATTTTTTAAACCACAATTTTATTTCCACCCTACCTTCCTTGTCGGCGATCAGACCACAAGGTCGTCATTTGTTCGAACGGGTTTTTTCGTTTAGTTGTGTTCCCCGTATCAACAATCAAAATTACGAAGTGCGCTCGCCTACGATTTTAGTGTTCTCAGTGTTGTATTTATTTTTAAGCTACTTTTAGGTCCATGTGGACACATAAACATTGTAATCTAGCTTCCCCCCCCCCTCGAATTTACTTCCAAGCCGAACCGGATCTACTCTGCCCAGCCTCACACCCACCTCGGCGATGTTCGCCGTGGTTGTCTGGCTGGCTCCGGGCTAGGATCCGGTGAGGCACATAAATGTATAAAACTGTTAATAAATTGTTTATTGATTGATTGATTGCCTTTCAATCCAAAGGTCTCGTGTTCGATCCCCCACATGGCGATTTTTTTTTCATATATTTTTTTTTCACAACAAAGTTGGTATCACAAAATTTAGAATGTCCAAAAACTAACATTATTTACAAGAAAAATGCGAAGAGTATCCTATAGAATGTGTAACAATTATATAAAAAGCTCAGTAAATCGGCGAAGAGTATAATGCTTCCACTAGTTAAAGAATATATTTAATTCCTTACAAACTCTGCACCTGCAGCTTTATTCTATATTTAATTTTTTTTTATAATTATAAACAAACAAAAATGATTCATTTAAAAACATTAATACAGAAAGTCGCAACAAACATATTATTTAAAATTTAGCAATTACCTACCTCAAAATGTTCAGTACACAAATGGGCACCAACTTTAAAAATACTGCACTCGGTACCACTGCAAAAGCTTTAACCAAATAGATATTTTTTACAGCCACCGCTACTCATTAAAATTGTATTCACACGTGGCTACTTTTGAGGCTGCACGCAGCAAATAAATATTGCACAGAAAGGAATTGCACGCGCTACTTTTAAGGTTGCACAGGTATTCACATAAAGATTCACTTGAACTGCGCAGTTTTCATGTATTCAATGAAAAGGTAATGGGGGTAATAAGGTGATTGTATAGGCATATCTTAACGAAACTAAGGTTGGTTTGAGAACCTGTAATATTGAGAATGGCTTTAGGTTACTCAAAACACATGGTAAAAGCAAAACAGCTAATATTAGTTTAACAATTTGAAAGTTGTTAATAGTTTTTAACCCTAGAACGGTATCGTACGTGAAATTTACGTGTGCAAGATTAATAATTTGCATTTACAGATCCATACGCCCGCAAATTTTCTCGACCTTCCAGATATGCTTCCCTAAATATCTTGGCGATAGGCTGTTTACATTAACAATACGCAAGTGCTCGTACTAGAGGTTACATTTATTATTTTTTGGAGCTCTATACGTAAATATTACGCATCGTTACCAATAAGGGGCCGTTCAAAAATTACGTAACGCTCTTAGGGGGGAGGGGGAGTACTTAAAAGCGTGACAACTTGTGACATAGGGGGACAGGGGAGTTGCATCAAGTGGTGCGTAACGTAATGTTATTCTTTTTTCCACAAAAATTCTGATCTAAAGAAAACAGCTATTTTTGTATAAACTGTACGAGGCTTGTCCTTAGTCACAAGACAAACCAAGTTTACACAGGACTTTAATATATATGACATTAAAAAAAAATTATATTTTGATGAGGGGGGAGGGGGGGTGAAATTTGTGAAGTAATTTATTTAGGGGGGAATCTTCAAACGTGACAACATGTGACAAGGGGGAGGGAGGGGGCAAATTTGATCAAAATTTGCGTTACGTAATTTTTGAACGGCCTCTATCCGCTAATTAGTTTATAATTTTTACGTGTCCGATACCAATAAACGTTTACAATGTCGAAACGAGGTTTAACAGATGAAGACTTGGAGGAAGCTAGTAAATTTACTTTGTTCATTACTAATTTAAGTTACCATGTATATTGTATGTATACTTGGCAAAATAAACCTTTAAGCAAAATATTAATTGTGTTTTATTAATTTATTTAACCGCATTTTCGCATGAAGCTTATAGAAAAAATATGTACGTAAAATTTACGTACGATACCAATACAGTACATTAAAATATCGATACCGTTCTAGGGTTAATGATATTAGGTAGGTACTTATATTTTTCCCAGGAAAGAAAATAGGAGATAAACCGAGTTTACTTCTTGTTAGATATTTGAAAAGAACAACATTAAAAATAAATTTATATTCGAAAAAACATACAAGAGCTCAAATAACACATGAAATTTTTTCGTACAGAAACATGGACGGCTGAACATTTAACTATCTTTAAATATAAAGTGAATTCTCCTCTCTGAGTTGTATACTTTGCACTATACCTTCACCAGGAAAAGAGGACAGTAATAAATGCACGGGAATCAGTGGGTGCAACAGATCCTATTGGCGTTTAAATTTGTAATTCAAAATAATGTTTACAAAAGCTTTTATCAAATCAATGTTGCTCACTGACAGGTGCCGCTTGACACTAATGACAGTTCAAGTCTTCACTGTCCTATTTTTTGGCTAAGATATATAGTTCAGTAATAGAACAGTTAATATTGTAATATATTGCACAAAATTCATAAAGTTTTGAAAATTGGTAGAAATGTTAAGGATAGCATAAGAATTATTAAACCGAAAAGTTCCTAAATAGTGTGCTTCATCCCCTAGGACGTCGTTTCCACCCCCATTTTGAGGTTTTCTAGATTATCTCGGGAACAGTGCATTTTTTGATCAAAATAAGTACCTATATACAAAATTATTCCTTAGAAAATTCTCTATCAAAAACATCTCTAAAATTTTTTTTCCTAAAATTAATAGTACTGTGTGAAATAAGACGCACTCAAGGTTCCAGTTAACACAATAAATTGTAATCTTTACTATAATCTACTTTAATTTAATAACGTTTACAATGTTAGTTATCTAAGAAAACATTACCGTAATAGAGTAACTGTCGTGTTCGATGGTTATTTAGATAATACAAACAGCACGGAGAACCTAGAACGACAAAGGCGGGTACTGCAAAGAACCTGTCCTGAAATTATATTTGATGAAAACACTGTTGTTTCTGAAACTCAGCAGAAGTTCCTTAGTAATTTGTTTAACAATGGACATTTGATTGTAGAACTAGTGAAAAAATTTAGGAATGAAGAAATCGAGTTGCTGCCAATGACGCCGATTTATTAATAGTACAAACTGCTATCGAAAAATGTTATAGCGATACAGCTGTTGTCGCAGAGCAAGATATTGACCTGCTAGTCCTTCTTAATGCTCTTTCTCCCTCTCCCTCCGACAAAGGCATGAAATTTTTAAAAGAAAAACAAGGTAATACCAGCAAAAGGATTTACGGTTCCTGAGATTTACAATCCTCAATTTTTTTTAAAAAACTGTAAAGAAACAATATTACTTGCACACGCCATTAGCAGTTGCAACGCAACCTCAGCGTTTTTTTCCAAAGAAAAGGTAAATGCAATCAATGTGCTTAATAAAAGAGATGACTTACAAGACATCATGCAAACTTTTAATATTGAAAAAGCTTGTCATGAAGAAATTGTAGATGTAGAAGAGCGATTTGTTCTACAGATTCATGATTTTTAACAAACCTGTTGGTAAAGCGAACAATACCGCAATGTTATCAAAACTACCACCAACTTCTTCTGCTGCTCGGCAACACTCAAACCGCATTTTTTACCAAATTCAAACCTTGAAAAACGTTATGCTAGAAGGTACTGATTGGGGATGGAAAAAAGTCGGCGGTATATTAACCCCAACTATGACAACAAAACAACCAGCTCCCGAATCTGTTTTAACACTAATTTCTTGTTCATGCAAATTAGGGTGTGAAAACAGGTGCAGTTGCAGAAGAGTAGGCTTACATTGCTTCACAATGTGTTACCATTGCCACGGACAAGCATGCATGAATGTCGAATCTATGGAAGGAAGACGACGCAGATTAATTAATGCAGGTAACCTTCTGATGATTAGTGGATTAGCTATACAGGGTGCGCCACTTAAAACTCCCCAGACTTTTATTTTAATGCCTTTGTTTATATTAACGTCCTGGCAAAGTTTAGCTAATGCTACTCTACCACTTAACCAGGACGGCGAGATGAGATACGGTCATCATTCCAAGTGACGGACTCGCCCGGCCATGCTTAACTTCGCCGATCGAGGTCCAGTCACTGAGACTAGTACCGTACCTCACCTCACCTCACTTGTAACATTTTTATTTTTGAAGCGATGACCATGTGGAGCACATCAAATTGTAGACATTTTTAAAGCCTTTGAACATGCATACAAGTGATTTAAGAAAAAATTGTTAAGAAAGGAAACTTAATTTCTTTGAATATTTTTTTACCTCACCCTGTACGTGAACTGTGTTAATGTTTTTTTATAAAGGTTTTAATTAGCTTCAATTTATGTTATTAAAATAAAAAAATAAAAATTTTGCAATTTCCTATTTAGTACATTTTAATACAAGTTTGTTTTAAAAAATTTCTTTTGTTTCTTGTTGCTGTTTTGTTACATTGAATATTGTTTGTGATATGTCTTTTACAAATAAAGCATAAAATTATTATTTACGTTCTTTTCAAAGTTATTTAAAAAAAAATCAGTTTGGAATCGGAAAGAGTGTTTTTAATTTCTTTCTCTAAAACCAAAAAGAATTTCGAATATGACGTAACATAAATTGAAGCTAATTAAAACCTTTATAAGAAAACATTAACTCATTTCATGTATAGGGTGAGGTAAAAAAATATTCAAAGAAAGTAAGTTTTTTTTCTTAACAATTTAAAAAAAAAAAAATTTAAATCACTGTACACATGTTTAAATGTCTTAAAAATATCTACAATTTGATGAGCCCAGCATTGTCGTCGCTTAAAAAATAAGAAAGTTACAAGCCTGGGGGGTTTTAAGTGGCGCACCCTGTATAGAGGACACCATGTAAAAAAAACGCGCCAATTACTTTACCTCTGGGGTGGCGTGGCAACGAGTACAATATACAATATTCTCGCTTCTTTAAAAATCACGATATTTTAGGGGTGAGAGGGTGGAAGAGTTACATTTTCTATAATTTTAAGTGGAGTTTAGTAGCTACTGCTTTAGCGATAAGCATTGAACTTTAAAGTAGATTATAGTAAAGATTACAATTTATTGTGTTAACTGGAATCAACCCTTATGTGTGCGCCTTATTTCCCACGGTACTATTAATTTTAGGAAAAAAATTGTGGAGACATTTTTGATAGAGAATTTTATAAGGAATAATTTTGTATATAGGTATTTTTATCAAAAAGTGCACCGTTCCCGAGATAATCTAGAAAACCTCAACATGAGGGTGGAAACGACGTCCTAGGGGATGAAGCACACTATTTAGGGGTGGGAACTTTTCGGTTTATTAATTCTTATGCTATCCTTAACATTTCTACCAATTTTCAAAACTTTATGAATTTTGTCAGATATAAATCGTTATATTACTGAACTAATAGACAACTACATGCTTTGGGAATAAAACTTTCCATGCAGTTGTTTTTTTTTTTACCAAAAAAGTCCTTTTTCGCAATGACATACATACGAATTACAAACTTCCTGCATATACATTTCTTTCCTTCTTTTCCTGTATATCAATGATCTAATATTGTACGCACGTTTTATTTTTCAGATTTTGGAAGAATATACACCAAATAGTATAATTTATTTTTATATACTCCATACATACAACCATACTCCATGATAATTTATTAACCTTAGCGAACGTAAACAAAATGGTTACCCCACCACAGCAGTTCTGTGTTCGTTGGAACAGTTACCAGTCTAACCTCCAAAATGCGTTCCCTAAGCTGCTTACGTCGGAGCATTTCGTAGACGTCACGCTGGCCTGCGAGAACGAGATGCTTAAGTGCCACAAGGTTGTCCTTTCCGCCTGCTCAACGTACTTTGAGAAACTCTTATTGGACAACCCTTGCCAACATCCCATTATCTTCATGAAGGATATGAAGTAAGTCGAAACACCTTTTTCCCGTCAATCCATTTTTTTTACAAATCTCGATCGCCATCTTGGAAATATGGTGAACTATTTTGAGCATAACATTCCACAATTTCTTCAACATGTTGACAAACACTTTAGTGCATGATTATTACTGTGGACTTTAGAATATATTTTACTTCATTGTAATTTTTTTTATTTAGATTTAGTGAAATGCATTCTTTAGTGGACTTTATGTACAAAGGAGAAGTAAATGTAACTCAGGACGATCTACCTTCGCTTCTAAAGTCTGCCGAGGCATTACAAATCAGAGGCCTGTGTGGTTCTGATCAGCTGTTAAACCCAAACTACTTTGGAACTATCAGAAATATACAACAGACACAACAGCCCCAACCACAGCCCCAACAGACCCAGTCATCAGTAAGTTTGAATAATTCGGAGCTCCAAAGCTTCTGTTCTAAAAGCAATATTTAACAAATGTTTTTTTTTTTAGCCACCAAAAATAGGATCACCTAGTGCAACTACGGAGAACAAACCTCAACCGAGTCAAGTACCCATGAACAAGGTGGGCGATCAGCCTATTAAGAAAGAGGCTAACCAAGTGACGGAAGGTTCAGACAGTGGGAACAATCCTTCATCTTCAGAGTGTGACTCAAATGACGGGATGTTACAAATAAAAGGTACGAAAGTCTACTTTGTAAATAGATAAAAAGTGGACTATCTATATTTTTATGGTCAAAGGTGAAAACCATCGATGTAATAAGGGGTGGAGCACTATTGTTTCTGTTAAAAATTATATAAATTTTTCCCAACTTCAACATCGCGTTATGAATTCTGTCTAGCCTGCTGTGTCACCATACCGGATAAAGTCGTGAATAATAACCAAGAAATAAACAATGTATTCTCATTAAATCAAAATGCTTATTTAAAAGAACGATTAACAGAACGAGCTGTCAATTTCAGGCAATAGATAAAATTTTAAAATCAATTAACGAAATAAATAAAACGGATTGTAAATTTTTAGATTTGTCAGAAGCATTTGACGCAATAGATCATAGTAGATTAATGGCCAAATTAGAAAAATTTGGTATACATTATTATAAAATCATATTTAACTGACAGCCTTCAAAAAATTGAAGCAGTTGATTTAAATAGTCAAAATGTTTGTTCTGAATGGAAATCTATACATCGGGGAATACCACAGGGCTCAGTGCTGGGGCCGCTGTTGTTCATAATTTATGTGAATGACTTATCTGATATTCTCCCAGAAACTGTAATAGCATTTGCCGATGACAACTCTGCTATCCTAGATGTAATAAGGAGTGGAAACTATTGCTTCTGTTAAAAAGAATGTAAATTTTTCCCAACTTCAATAGCGCGTTATGAAATCGGTCTAGCCTGGTATGCCATCGTACCAGATGAAGTCGTGAATAATAACCAAGAAATAAAAAAAAAACTGTTTCTCTTTTAGAGGATATGGATGACGAGCCAGATGACACTTTCTTTGACGGGGATGGCGAATTAATGGATCAGGAGTTGACGGAAGAAGACGGGACTGTAAATACTGATATCAAACCACAGTTTTCAGCAATTGCCAATGTATCTTGCCAGTACGATGGAACACCAGGTGAGTAAATTCAATATTTAACACATAAGTAACAAAACTTATTAGGCCACTAGTTAAAGCAATTTTTCCACTAAGGTTCGGCAAATCGACGTATCCGGAGGTCGGACGAAGAACTCAGAAGAGCAGCAGAATGCATAACCCGCGGACAGACTTTCCAAACAGTGAGCGATCAATTCAACATCCCCATATCCACGATCCGCTTCTACATGGCGAGGAAAGGGATACTGCCGCGACGTAAGCGGGGCAGGGCGTGCGCCGGACCTATGGGCATGGGCATGAGTGGCGTGCCCATCAGTACGTCGTATAATTCCCCGGCAAGTCCCATCGGCCCACCTTACCATATCGTCCACTACAAGTTACCGGCATTGGGCGTCTCGAAACTCAAATAGGTATACCTTTTAGTTTTACCCGCTAAGTTGAATTAATTTTGGGTTTGCATCGTTCGTCGAGATGTGGTTGAAGTTTTGTTATCGTAGGTCCGTTTTATTTATAACATTGTTTAACTTGTGTAAAGAACGGTGGTTTGGATTAGAGGTGCACCCCAGGGTCCGTGTTTTGGGCCGTTGAGCTGGCCTGACCATTACTGAATGATGTCGTTGGATAAATCTTTTTAAGAATCCGGTTTATTTGATGTATATAGACCGTGAGCTCATAACATTTGAATGGTTCGTCAGTGGCAGGTTCGATAGTTAGTAAACCCTTTCATATTGTGTAAGGAAGCAACAAGAACGCAAGTATGGTAGCCAGTCCAAATAATCATACATTTTGTATGAATATGGCTTATCTGACGTGTCCATCCAAGCGGTGTACCTATATTTTTGAATAATTGATGTTTAAGTTAAGTAGCAAACAAAAATTCAACCTTGCCGCTATTTATCATATGGTAAATTGCCAGTTTTGATCTAGTATGGCTGCTCCTTCTATTCTTCTTATCCGGGGTTTAAAGACCTTGTCTCTCATTTACAATGCTTTAAAAGAAATCATTAACAATGTTTAAAAGTTGGCATTACTGTTCATAACTGCAACCTGGCTATCAAACATGTGCTTTTGACATTTAAACAACATAAAAAGGTTTATTATCTATCGAGCTTACCGCTATGGCTAGCGATTCAAGTGTTACGGTCTAGTAGTACTGATAGAAGGAAGCATTGATTTTCGCCTTGCAGGGTGGCATTTTCGAAACGACCGTTCCATAGTTACATGATCTGACTGTTTTGAAGCCATATTTATGTGAAATTGACTTTTTTTATTTATTTATACAATTTTTTTTATAATTTTTTTTAATTTGAGGATCTCGTAATTGAATTTATTTTTCGTCACTTTTTGACGGTACTTAGGAGATAGGTATTTTTTGCTGCCAAATAAGATTTTTATTTATTTAATTTAATGTTTAGTTTATCCATTTTTACGTTGATTTTATTTTTGTGTCTATCAAGTAAAAATATGTCTTCTTTAAGAATAAGATAAACTTAAGAAAAATTGTGGTAGAATGAAAACGTAGGACGTGAATTTTAGTAACTATATGGATTTCGGTGAATAAGAAATTATGATAGAGGAAAGTCATTGTACAAATTCTGTCTGATATTGATATTATACACATAAAAATCTCAATTTGAAACCTGTACTAGTCTTTTATTGGAAGATTAATTTTCGTAAGTAAGTTTTTAGTATTTTTTTGCATTTTTTACACGAGTTAGTTGTAGATTTGCTGCCATTCTCTTAATTAATTACACCTAATTAGTAATTAGTTTGTTAACCAGAACTGGGAAGAACCAAATATCGTTTAAGTTTCTGCGTGACCTGTGAGGGTAAGAGAATGACAAGAAAAAACAATCTTTGACCCTTTTCCTCAAGCAGCCATTGTATACAGAATATTTCGACAAACATGTAAAGTCTAAATATTTCTCGGTATAACTTTTTTGTTTATTAGTAGACTCTTGATGTCATGAGATCTTACCATTTACAGACACGCGTTTGATTTGTACAACACGAAGAAATCAAATATCGTCATTTCTTAAAAATAGCTGGTGTTAGTTGTGAAATGTTTCTAATTGCTTCTAGTTCTAATTCTTTAAAATTCGCATGTTTTTATAAGTTTTATAAAATTTATTAAGGGGACTGCACCAATTACCATTTTTTATATGTGTAAAAGCTACTTCTAGAAATTACCAGAAGTTTCCTTTTTAAACGGAACATCCTGTATACGTTTGGATATTTGGTCAGATTTTTCATTATGGATATGATTGACGCAAACATATTTGTGTTCGCCCCAGTTTCGTATTTTTTAAATTAAGTTAGTAAGCTCAATTAAAAATAACTACTTATTTTTAAATATCGTGATATCTTGCTCTCTAATTTGTTATGAAACTTTTCGTTTAACAACCCCGCCGCATCTTTTCTTTAACGTTTTCATTATCGTCACACATTAGTCGTTAATCAAAACTACAAAAATAACTAGGCTTCCATTTTAAAACTCATAAGTAGAGTCATAGTAGAATAATATACTAATACACCAGTGAAGAACAAAATAGTCGCCTTACTATATTTTTTACGATGCCAAGTACTTATTGTTCGTTGTCTGATTGTAAATGAAGTGGCATTATTTTAGTATTAACAGTAAGATACATTGAAAATTATCTATTCTTCGGAAAATCTTATCTAAATGACATTAGGATCGACTTTTTGCTAATTTAACGCATATATGTACACATCTACAGGGCCTACCAAAAATATTGCACTTAAAACCGACTATTGTGGGATAAATATCCCACTTTCCGTGCTGTGATTGTTCACACATAGTTATACTATTTTCTGAGACCTCCCAACTTTGCCCGTATGCCTCGGCGATTTCCACAAATTGGTGAACATCGCACTCCTGCCTTCCCACCACCACAGGCTGCTTTCCAACCTTTTTTTACAAGATACTGTTATTAAAATTTCTTGTGGAACAGTGTCGTTCAAGTAATGATGGGTACCAAGCTACTTGCTCTATTTCTCCAACTAGAGTTTTGTGGATCCTTGCCTCTTCCATACCATTTATTATCAAACCTGATGGTTGATTCTCCAGGAATGGTGACATGTTGCTGCTGCTTCTGTTGATGGCAAGGACGCAATATTGCAAGTACTCTTAGAGACTGAGTACACATATAAAGAAGTAACTGATGAAAGTTTTGGACTTCAGACGAGGTCGGTAGCATATTCGTTTAACGATTGAAATTGCAAAACATCGTTTTTTCTCGGTTTTTTGCAAATATCTCCGGTTATATTGGTCGTATTGCAGAAATAAAAAACAGATATTGTTTCTTTCTTTCACTTTGATGTTCATTCGTAGGACACTCTTCCAATTCTGTATATGCAACCTTTTATATCTAGCTGATAAGTAGTTGCTGTATATTATTTCCTTCTTTATATTGTTTATACAGAAAATTATTACCATATCCCACCTTAACTGGCTGCAGACCTATTTTTGACGTCCCCCTGGAATTTTTTAATTTAATTTCTCAAAAAAAAAAACGTGCATAGAACCTTTTTTATTGAGAATTAACTTGTTTGCTTCAATTTTGTCCACCACGTCCATTTTGAACATATGGTGAACAGAAAACGAATTATACAAAAAACATATTTTGGTGCCTAATTTGTAAAATCCCAGGAAGGGAGATATTTTCTGCACATTTATTTTAATCCTTTATGGTCATTAAAGATAAAAAACATTACTTTTAGTACAGGGAAAGATTGAAGAAAATGACTGTAACTCGAAAAAAATTTGTGCAGACTTTAAACTTTGGTTATAAGTTTAAAATAGGCCAAAGTTCACGCAGCAAAAAAGTTTAGGAGTTTTACGGATCCGCGGGAACCTATAGGGGGTAAAAGGGGATATTTTTAATGAAGAAAATCGATTTTTCTCCATTGTCTCGGGAAATATGGCATTTACAAAAAAATAAACTATTTTTTTTTGTAAATGTAAATTTATTTCCCGAGAAAATAGAGAAAAATCAATTTTTTTATTTAAAATACCCCTTTTCACCCCTCTGTAGGTTCCCGCGGATCTGTTAAAACTCCTAAACTTTTTTGTTTCGTGGATCTATAACCAAAGTTTAAGGTCTGCACAAATTTTTTTCCAGTAAAAGTAAAGTTTTCCTGTACTTATTTGACCTACCAATCTGAATGATGTTAAAATGTAGTAATGTCAAAACTTAGCGCCACGAAACTAAAAATAATTGTCAATAATAGTCAACGAAAGCTACTTTAGCTCTTCCCAAATATTGATGTGGGCAATACCATTTATATATTTGTCACAGCTCCAAGCTCCGCTAAGTAAGTTAAATTTCCCCAAAACGATTCTCCGGCATAATTTTTGGTAGGCCCTGTATGCACAATTGACTGACTAGAGTGGCAGCATTAACCTCCGAAGCAATATAACCAACAAAACGCTTAATTTTTTTAGTGTAAAGTCTACTTAACGTTTCCTTATTTTTAAATGCAATTTTGCCAGTGATACATATAGAGAGGGATTATTTTTAGATCCATACAATATACTTTTTCATAGAAACCGCACTCACCTCATAGAAAAAAACAGATTAGGTTTAGGATTTTCGTCGGGGGTCGCTTAAATCGTCAAGGAGGAACGGATGTTTCCCATCTCGTGAAAATATGCGGAACTTATCGGAATTGTCTCTGTAGTCCCTACCTCGAAAACAGTGCCCTAGTATATAACCAAAATTTGACCTGTGAACGTTGTTAAATATATAAGATGTCAAAACTGGGAAATGGAAATTCTGGATCTTAAGTCCGCCATATTGAATTATATGTCAAACTAACACAGACATGTATATCCATAACGGCAAAGCCAATCTTCATAATCTTTTTTTTTTTAATTCGATTCAAATTTTTATTCTAAACAAGAAATGGTTCTACATGTTTTTGAGAAAAGCAAGAAAGTGTAAATTACTAAATTCAAAAGTTTTACTAGTCGAAGTTTGTCCATTTTTTTTCTGTGGCACTGTGGAGCTCACTTCCCAGTTTGACATCTGAAAGTCATACTTAATAATCTCCATGGGTCAAATTCAGGGTACATCCTAGGGTAAGCTATTCGAGCTAGGGGAAAAACTATCGAAAGCGGAGTCAGAAATGGTTTCATTTAATAGTGAATGACAGGGAATGTGGAAAGCAGCTAACTGTGAATGGGGCAGATATTGGGGGGGGCCAAGAAACATAACCTGCCGTATTCCCTGCCATTCATAGCGTGAGGTGATCCAAACAGGCTTAGTGGTTGGAATTAGTTGTAGTTAAAAAAACAGATAAAATGTAAGACTGTACCACACTAAGTTCAGTTTGTACCTAATATTTGCGATTGAAAGAATGTGTCATCTTCTTGAAAATTTAAGTGGTCCGAGACTCCGTTAGAGTATTCTGTTTCTGGGAATCAGGATATTCAGTCAAGAAGAAAAAATTAGTTAACAGAGACACCACGTAGGTGCCACGACTCTAATCTTTGTAAAAAAAAAATGAACAATCGTATTCTATACAAAATGAGGTTACGGAAAGATGTTACATAACCTAACATTTTTATATATTTTCTGTAATCTCAATATTATACATATAAGACTTAGAGGATAAGATATAGACTAGTAATTTTTTTGTCTGATTTACTTTACTGTGTTATTTATATTTAAAAAAATACTGTTTTGTATCTAGAAATATTCGTACTAAAAAAAACTTTTTTTAAGGAAGTTATTTTTTAGTTTGTAGTTCTTTCGTGTACGATAATGTTAGATTAGTTTTATTGCAATTTTCGTTTTTTTTTTTTAATTATTTTTTTAATACCTGTGTGTAATTTTTTGAGTATTATCTACTTTATAGTATTTTTTCGCAGCTGTTTTAAGTTTTTTTTAGCTCCTACCCCTGTAAAGTATATTATGTGTAAAAGTGCCATCTATAATATATTTTTCTAGTTAAATAGAACGCTTATGTCTTTGTGACTTAGACACTGTATACAGTATTCAGTCGTAAATATACAAGTATTATATACAAGCGTCATTTTTTATTTATCCTTCCTTTGGTCCTGACATTTCCTAGAATCGGGTCAGGAATGTAAAAATATTTCTTGGCCATTGCGACTTCCAGATTTATCACCATTGGACTTTATCCTCTGGACGCCCTTTGAAGTACTGGAAACTACAAATCTAGTTCTGTAGTTCAGTGCCTTCAAGTTATGAAAATTATAAGACATCAAATAGTCCACACAAATTAGACATTTTAGAAGAAATAATTTATGAAGTAATAATATTTGAGATGTGTACTCTAGATAGAGTTAGAAATAGATACCCGGAAAGTCCCCCCCCCCCTTACCGAGGGGGGGAACCTTTTTTTGCAGAAAAACCACGTCTAACGGAGACTTAAAGATGGTTTTTCACTTTTATTTTGTAAACTGTTCGTCGGAAGAGAAAAAAGTATATAAAATAAAGAATTTGTCGTTAAATTCTGCATAAAAAATGTTCTATTAACCTTGTAGCTTAACCTCTTAAGTTAAAACCGGTTACATTAAGGAGAAAAATGCTCAGGAATGAATTTGTAGAGCGGAATTCTCTCTATAAGATGCATGTATAGCGGGTTTTGACGCAAGTGATTTTTATTTATTTTCCCTTTTTTTTTCCACAAAGCTGTATTTTTAATTTGAGCTCATTTCTACAACACCCTCGAGGTAGAGCTCTTGGTGCATTTTTTTAAGTGTTTTCCCCTGTAGGCCTATTCTACTAAAATTCTGTCCAATTTTACTTATTGAGGGGTTCTTCGACGAATTCTTCTTCAAATTCAGAATTTAAGCAACCTTGCCCATGGCAATTAGAGCAGCGCAATCCAACCTTAACACTTTTTGCAGCTGCAGGATATGCTTACTTTCTTCCGACCCCAATCCGTTGGTTCCAAGTTTTCTCCTCGCCAAGATTGAATTTGGAGAAATACTCTTGGCAGAATTCTGACAGTACGAGATTGACCGACCAACTTATTGAAAATAATGAACCTTTGATAATTCAAAGATGTCTCTTTTTTTGGGGCTTTGTATAATGCAAGCGCGAATTGCTCTCCAGCACTTGTAATTTCTTGTTTCGTTGAGCTACGGGTTGGTGAATATACGGACAACCTCTTCAAGATCTTTTCTTCTATTGACGCATTCCTCCGTTTGCACTTTTCCTTTACCAAAGAAAGCTGAAGTGGTATCGCATCTAAACGCGTGAACAAAACTGTCTCCTTACAGCTTTGTAAAATTTCCGAGAACTGCAAGTCACGAGAACAGTACGCTTTATTTTCTATTTTTCCCTAAGCCTCTCTTAAGAAATGGATATCTTCCAGTGGGCGAGCGATAATCAATGTGAGAAGATCAATATCTTGTCCGACAATGACCACTATATAATTTTCATGAGATTCATTTAAGGCGGTTTGAACTATGAGTACGTCGGCGTGGTCTACAGCAGTAATTGTTTTGATTCCCTCGTTTTTAAATCTACATCAATGGCGAAATAAACCGGTCCTTATTTGTGAGATTGTTTATCATTTTATTTTGCGTTTCAGTCAGTGGCGTGTTCCCATTTAAAATAATTTCCAGTGAAATGCGTTTCAAAAGTCACTGCTGTCTTTTGATGGTCTTCGTACTGCAGACATTGTCAGCATACCCGTCAAACACTACAGTCACTTTTTTGCCATAATGATTACGAATAAATCGAATGTAGGCTGTATAAACGTCGTCAAAGGTACCCTGCTTTGGCCATACTACTCGAATCAAATTGCCGCCATCAACAATGAACTGGCAATCAGAAAAATCTATTGGCCTCTCTTGTACAGCATTGAAAATATACAGAGACGAATTCTTGGTTTTTCTCATTAACCTTTTCTCATCGAAGAGAGGAAGTTTGATTGAAGCAAGCTCAAAGTTGAAACATGACTCCAAAAATTATAAATACCTGACTGTTTATTTACTTATATTTAATTTTCAGAGTACCAGGATCTGAGGCTGTCCTTATATCTACGTCGGTACTATACATATTTTACGTATAATTATAAACGCATCTGTGTGAAAAAAAGGGGAAAATAAATAAAAATCACTTGACTCAAAACCCGCTATACATGCATCTTAGTGTGAATTCCGCTCTCTAAATTCATTCCTGAGCGTTTTTCTCGTTAATGTAACCGGTTTTAAGATAATCGCTATGAAACTTTGAATAGGATTGATTTTTACGTGTGCGCTCCAAACTACCTCTCTGTTCGGGGTAGTTTGGAGCGCACACGTAAAAATCAATCCTATCGTGCTTGCTGTTAGCACGAAATAGGTGAGGATAATAGAACGTTTTTTATGCAGAATTTGACTACAAATTTTTTATTTCCTATGCTTTTTTCTCTTCTGGTTTACAAGATAAAAGTGAAAAACCATCTTTAAGTCCCTGTTAGAGGTGGTTTTTTTTTTGCAAAAAAGGGACGTTCCACCCCTAAATGGGGGGGAACTATCTAGAGTATACTTTATAAATTATTTCTTCTATTCATAGTTTTTTAATCTAATTGCCGTGTACTAATAAGTTAATTGTTACTTATGGAGTTCCTTATCTGAGAGCTGCTGGAGGAATTTTGAAGGAAATAGCAGAATTTGCTTCATATAACATGTTTAGCACATAGGCATCATTGGATTGCTGAGATTATTAGCTAATGTTGATAAATTGATAACTAGTATAAAGTACTAGATTTTAAATTGTAAACAAAGTTCTTCCAAATACCTCATTACCTCCAGAGTTCATTTCAACATTATGGAGAGCTATGGGAAACATCGTATTATTACAGTAACTTTGATTAGTAGTACAAGAACTGTCCAAGGAAATTTGAAGTCCATATACGAAATTTTTTTAAGAATTCCTCTGACCATTGAGCTTGAACGTAAGGTAACATCAGAGTTAACTACAGTTGGTGCAATGCATGTATTCAATCTTGTCAGTTCACATATTTCAAGTGTGTTGCATCTGTCAACGTTGAACTGTCTTTCTCACTTCTCACAGTATAAATGGATTTTAATGAAAGGCGCTAAAGTTTAACTGCAAAACATTTAGAACAAACATTTATAAAGCACTTTTACTCTTAAGTCTAATATTGACTGACTTTCTTCTGGGCTTGGTAAATGTTAGTACCAGTTGTTGTACTCGCAACTCTTCCATGTCTCATTTACACCACCACCCTACTAATTATGGCTTATATAGCCCCATGATGACTATACAACTTGACTTTGACTAGACACATTAGTCAGTTTTACCATCTTTAAATGATACACTGGTTCAAGGTTACATTTAAATTGAGTCAAGGATATAAAAATATTCCTTCACCGATGTGATTTGCAGATTAAACCCCATTGAATATTTTCCGTTGGTTGCCTGTCCGACATAAAGTGCGATAAAAATCGAGTTTCTGACAGAAACACTAAAATAAGAGAAACTTGCGGCCTGTTGAGGACGCCATCATTATAAATAATAGAATGAATTAAAAATTAAACTAATAATGAAAACAACTATCGAACAATTTTTCTTTCATAGAAAACTATAAATCAATATATTTTTCACCAATGTATACACCCAGACAGCACAGGATATCCATTCGGTGTCCATTTTTTGTCCATATCATGTTCGCATGTCCAAGGACATAGTGTCTCTTTTATATCCATATATAATCACTTGGGCGGCTGTTACAATACAGATGTGAACGTCAATAAGATAAACAAAAAATACATAATTTAGTTTACAAGGTGAGACAATAAGTACCTAGTAAATATAAAACACAATAAACAAAAAATATGACAAATATAGATTAAAATTCTTTGTACGAATATAAACATTTCTCAAGTAAAAATTGTTTGAGACTAGATTTGTATTTATTAAAATTGTTGACATCTTTAATCTCACTAGGTAATTTGTTGTAAAAACTAATACCAGAGTAATAAGGTGATTTTTCAAAATGAGACGTATTATGATGAGGAAGAGCTAACAGGTCGTCATTATAATTATGGTAGCTAGCAGTAGTTTTAAATTGGTTAATGTCCTACAAGTCTGTTATTTTACAATAACCACCCTACTTTGAGATACATTAAATGAAAAATAACGCCCTAGGGCGTTATGAATATCTATAACGCCCTAGGGCATTATAAAATTATAATACAACCCAAAACAAGAAAATTATGATAGCGTTATTGACAAACAAAATGCGTTGCTATGCAAAGACTGCGTTTACAAACAATTTTGATTTTTACTCTCTTTTAAATCAAATCGTTCTGAACATAATAGATGTCAAATTAATAAATCGTAAATGTCAAAAAAAAAAAAAATTCGAATTAAATAACAGACTTGCAGGACATTAAACGTTGAAGGCACCAGGGGTGTTATAGGATAATGACGCCCTCGGTCGACGTACATTCCTTTGGGCCAGTGGCCCTCGGGATTGTACACTGCCGACCTCGGTGCGTTATTATCCTTATAACACCCTTGGTACCTTAATAACTATAATGTTACTTTTAATGTACTTTAGCAAAGAAAAAAGATAATAGGGATGGTACCGTTAATATTCTGTGACTTTTAAAAGAGTTTTTACACGATGTGGTGAAATCAAGATTAAAAATTAATCTAATTATGCGCTTTTGGCAGACAAAAACTCACTGCAAATTATTCGCACGTCCCCACATTATAATATTGTAGGATATATGGCAATAAGCCATTGAGTAGTACAGTTGCAATAAAGCCTCAGTATCTAGGGAGTTCTTGACCTTGCGTATGCAGTAATACGCTTTGTTAAGTTTTTTACGTACTTCTTTTTGAATTTCCCAGTTTAGTTTTGTGTCTATTGAAATACCTAAAAATCTTGTATTCGAGCTAAATGGCAGGGTCATGTTGTTAAAATTTTACTGAGTGTTGCAAGGTAATGATTTTCTTTGTGAGAAATACATGCACACAGTTTTCTCAAGGTTTAATATGAGATTATTTCTGCAACAATAGTCACCGAATTCTCTCATAACAGCCATAGCATTATTAAGGAGCTCCACAAGGCTCGGTGCAGATATGCCAAAGAAGCTATCATCGGCAAACATGGTGATGTTACCTTTTGATATGAATGATGGTAAGTCGTTTACAAAAATCAAAAAAACCAAAGGGCCCAGCACCGAGCACTATGGCACTCCAAGACTAACGTCCTGTTCATTTGAAATCGTTTGGTTGATTTTTACCTGAAGACATCTGTCCGTTAAATATGACATGATTCACTGTAGAAAAACTCCTCGAATGGCTACCTTAAATAATTTTTCTTTAACAAAAGTCAGATTGAGGGAGTTGAACACTCTTGATAGATCAAAGAACAATCCTATGACGAGGTTACCTTTGTCCATTTCGTTATAAACAAATTGCAAAAGCTGAATTGTGGCAGTGTCAGTAGAATGATTTTTGCGAAACCCATGTTGGCGATCTGTCAGTATTTTGAAAGAATTAAAAAATGCCATTATTTGATTAAACTCAATTCTTTCTATTATTTTAGAAATAACACTTGAGATGGATATTG
This sequence comes from Rutpela maculata, assembly GCA_936432065.2. Taxonomy (NCBI): domain Eukaryota; kingdom Metazoa; phylum Arthropoda; class Insecta; order Coleoptera; family Cerambycidae; genus Rutpela; species Rutpela maculata. Next base: position 7,921,461 of record OW386292.2, read on the forward strand.
GTCTGTAATTTTCTGGTTCCAAAGAATCATTTTTTTTAAATATAGGGATAAAGTAGCTATTTTTAGTATGGATGGAAAAAAACCTGATTGGAAAGATGCGTTGATCAAAATGCACAATGGTGCAATGATGAAATCACATGCATACTTGACAAACTTAGTGGACAATCCATCGGGACCGAGAGCTTGTTTATTTTTTAATTCAAATATAATTTGCCTTATTTCATCGGGTTACTATCCATAAAGGGATATATCCACTAGATGTTTATTTCTTATCCGTTTACTAATAATATTCTTATTCATCGTCGTTCATATCTATACATTGTCCATGCAGAGATGTCCAGTGGATATCCGGTCCTATCCATCAACGAATGTGCATTGTCCATTAAGGGATATACATTGGATACTTGTTTCCGATTTATCTACAAATATCCATGCATTGTCCATGAAGACATATCCACTGGATATCCGTTTTTATTCATCAACGAATATTCGCACATTGTCCATTGAGGGATATATATATGTGATGCCGATTTCCGATCCAACTATGAATATCTGTGCATTGTCTATCGAGAGATATTCAGTGGATATCCGTTTTTATCAACAATTTAAATCCTTTTTAGATTTATTCAGAGCTGATGGATACTTTATAAACCTGATGAATATTTGTAAAAGTGACCTATTGACATACAACGGATATCTGCTGTAGATCCCGTGCATGGCCAATGATAAGGATTTACGATGGATATTTTCTGGTAGTCCAAAGTTGTGACAAAAGTATATCCATAGGATATCCTATGTGGTCCATATCTGCTCTTTAATATCCGATTTATGTCCACCATGTCCAATGCGGATATCCATAGGATGTACATAGGGATATACTTTTGATGTCTGTGCAGGGTAGAATAAAAAAGAATCTATCTTAAATCATTAATATTGGTCAAGCTGAAAGTGTGTAACTAAATAATCTAATAACTTTGAAATATTCAGGTGAACAAATGTAAAGGTGATTTTTTTAGAATCATTGCCATGCTGCTCACATTCATTTTTTTCTAGTGTGTTATTTATATTTGTCAAAAGGTACTGAAATGGCTCATCTTTCAGCTCTTTAATTTCAGTATAGTGATGTTAATGTTGTCTTTGTCAGTTTCAAAGCAAGCAAACTCTTTGTAGATTGACTTGGGCTTAATATTTTGAAGGGACAAATGATGGAAGAGATTCTACAAAAACAACAAGGTATGTATATATGAAAATTTAATATTTGTACACAATAAAATTATACAAAAACAATAATTAATTAGAATACAACTTAACAGTACCATCCGCACCCGAAGAAAAGACCCAAGGCTGTAATGGGTGAAAATGTACACCAAAAATGCCAAAATCATTGAAAGATTCATGATCCTGTAGACGTTTCAGTGGTACGATGAGCGGGTTTTGCAACAAATCACTGAAAAACAAATAGTAATAAATGGATAATCTAAAATACGGAATATCAAATTGTATTAATTAACACATGAAATAATTTTGCCCAGAAACAGTAAGAGAAATTTCCGGTCAACTTGATTGTCTTAAAAAAACGGGAAAAACGAAAAACAGAATAATGAAATTTGTTGTTTTAAGCTAGTGTGAAAGAGTGCAAGACTCTTCAACTACTTGTAGTAAGCTGATTCAACGAACATTAATATTATATAGAACAACTAGCTGACCCAGCAAACGTTGTTTTGCCATATAGATTATAAATTTTTGTCCAAAAAATAAAAAGAAAGTTTCTGGATAGGGCCACCCTTATCACCTAGGGGTATAAAAAATAGCCTACCTACCAAATATACACAAAAAATTTCATAAAAATCGGTCAAGCCGTTTCGGAGGAGTTCGATAACAAACACTGTGACACGAGATTTTTATATATTAGATAATTCATAATTTAGAAGTGCTTTCTAACATTATGATGGCAGAAAGCGATTTTGTACAGGCATGTTGACTTATGAAGTTCATTCATTCAAATGATTACTTTAACGTCGCTGAAATTCAAGGAGTTAAGGCTCAATCAGAAGTATAATTATTCAGGTTACTAATTTCTCTAATAATTCAAGTAAAGCTGTTACTATTTTCAACACAATTTTTATAGGTAATGTTAAAAATTTTTTTGACTAAAGCCTAAAATGTTGTTTTATTTGCAATTTATTATAATTTATCAAATGGTTGTCATTATATTGAATATTTTAAGTCCGTAGATTACCTAAGAATTTTCACTGCCTGTTTCTTTATAATCAAACACCTCTTTTGTTATCAAAACTATTAGTCACTTACTTATATACCATGCCATGGGAGATGATAAGACTCCTATCGTCAGATCCCGACGCAAACAGTGGATACCGCTTATGGAATGCCACTCCCCTCACCGCAGTACCATGTAACCTCAACGTCTGATACGGTTTCGTACTCAGATCCAAGTCAAACCACAGCATCTTTCTATCGTAGGTCCCAACTAGTAGATTGTCGCCCAACGGATGTATCGCCATTGTGGAGATCCACTTGGAATTAGTCAAAAGCTTCTTCATCATAGTTTGCTTCACCAAATCATATATCCTAACGTGCCTCTGCGTGGCCACAAACAAGTACGGTTTAGTGGGATGGAACAGAACACACTGAACAAGCCCCTTGGCCTTTGTGAACGGTAACTGGGAACGTCTTTTGGAAATTTGAGAGATTAAGACCGCACGGTTTTGTCCGTCAGGCATGACGGTAGCGAAGTAGTCACCGCGCCCATGCCATGTGACCTGCGAAACTTCTTTGAAGTGCTTCAGGATGATCCTAACGCCCCTTTTGTAGAGCTTTTCGTCTGGCTCGGACCACTGGACAGTTGTGCGCACCCTTTCATTGATGACAACGTCCGACTGTGGCGCCTCTTTCAAAACCGTGTCCGTCTTGCTGTTCACGAGCATATCACCTACACACAAAAAAAAATAGTAATACTTTTATTGCATTTTAGGAAGGAAAAGAGATTCAGTTGTGGCTTTGAAGCAAACGGATATGTGCCTGAAATACTCCCACTTTAAACGCGGATACTGGATAAAATTCAGTCAAATTTGATAAAGCTTAAGTGAATTGTAGCTCAAAAAATTCCGCGTATATCGATACGTCATAACAAAAGAACAAAGTTGAAATAGAGTTAATATTTGAAAATAATTAATAGTTATTTAGTGACAAGTGCTGTGTATAAAGAAACGAAAAGAGCATAAACAAACAGACGACCCAACACAGGCAAAAAGCTAAGTACCCAAATTCTATTGCATTTTAGGAAGCACCAACACTGCACGCTGAGCCGCCACTGTCTCATATTGCCATTGTTTGACAAGAACTTACCAACGTTGGGATTGATGAGCAACACTTCCTGTCCGGCTGCCACCAGAATCAACGACAAGGCCGCGTTCGGGCACCACTCAACAGACCTAACCACGTTGTCGGTTTTTATGGTTTTCAGACACCTACCCGTGTTAACTTCCCAAATTTTCACCGTCCCATCATCAGAACCACTCAGCAAGAATTGCCCGGTTTTATCCGTGCTTATACTTCTAACCATGTCACTGTGACCTGAAAACAATACATTACATACAGTCTGTTATCACCTCACCGATTTCCAAATACCTTTATATTCAATAGCTAACACAGTTGGGAAAGGCTGGAGGTCCTTCGGGCTCGGCAACTTGGGAACAAGAGACTCCGGCTCTATGTTCAACTTCATTTTTATAGCCCTAGGGCAAAGGTACAAATCGAGGCACCGTAGGAAACGTTCCTTGATGAATCTGGGGTAAGCGGGAACTTTGCGCAATGAATCATGCTTTTGTGGTATGAAGTGCAGCTTCCTTTTCCAAGGAGCATTCTTGAATTTAATCCAGTCTTTCAGCTCTTTAGTATCGAAGAGATACTCCGGCGGAGGATTATAGCTCTCAGCATGACCTACAAAATAAGGTATTTACCTCCAAATGCAGTGAAAATGTTTTAATAATTAATGGTATGAAGGACACATCACCGTACAGTGGAGCGAGAACCGAAATACCTGATCAAAACCGCAAATTATCTTATTAGAAAGAACTTAAAACTAATATATGAGTTCATATCTGACAATAAAAGGCTACTCATAGTTATATTTTAAGGTAGTTTGCCACATTTTAGGTCTTCTGAACACTGCGACCAAACCCAAACTGGACTTAGGAAGCAACATGCTTTGTAATTAATTCCATAACTCTGCTGATCGTGTCAGAAAGAATGTTCAAAGTAAAACAAGGACTGAATTGATCAAATGCATATATTATATTAGGTAGCTGTGTCTGTACAATACCTGGTAGAAGTCTCTTTGGTGCTGATATGTGCTTGTGTATCCTCCTCATTTCCTCGGACTGATCATCGGTTTGCCAGAGCATGTAGAACTGTGGCTCTTTCTTGGCTCTCAATTTTTCCTGCTCCGCCCTGGTTTTTATCCAGCCCATTTTTAATGCGTGTACAAGTTTAGACACTTTCTTCGCTTCATCTCTACTTGGCAAAAAGGATCGCTTGTGCTCCGGGAATTTTCTAAGGGGCATTTGTTCGACCTCACTCGTAAACCATTCAATCCATGGCTAAAATTAGAATAAGTAACAACACAACAAACTATTTTAGAGCCTCTATCAAATACCACCTTTTCAACAAAGCATACCAAAATTATAAAACTACAGTAGTTAATACCATGTGTATAATTTGTAAATTGAAAAGATAAAACACCGAAATCTGAAAATGACTCAGTTACACTTACAGCGTATTCATCAAAAGTTACGTCGGGTATCTTCTGGGCTTTTATCCTCTTAATAGTCTGAATGTCTTCCTCGCTTAATACTACATTTTGGCCAGTCTGCGGGTCCTTAACAGTTCTCCAGAAATCAGGATCCTCCATTCTTTTAAGAAATGCGTCCAGCTGGTCACCGGTTTCTGGCTTTATAAGCTGATTTCCATCCCAATCGTATCCTACAAATTTAATTAAGTATTAATAATAAAATACGGTTTTATGATTGTCATTTAATGTTACCTAGATGCTTATATTCATCGTACCAGTTCATTGGTATATTTCCAACGGTATTCCTGATATCTTCTTCATCTGATGTATCGTGTTCATCATATTCATTGTTCTTAATTTCTCGCACATTTTCTTAAAACGAAAGTTAGGTTATTATTATATAAAGTATTGTCTTTCGTTTGAAACTTTGAACAAAAAATTCATTCGTACCTTTATTCTCCACTTCACCTTTCCCCTTTTTTCTACTATTTACAGTAAAATTTCTAGTAGCTTGTTTAGTTTTTGTTGACCCTTCACCCAATTTATTTTTATTCTCGGCTTCCTCATCTTTTGTTTCTTCAGCGCTACCACCTTCTTCCTCTTCCTCGCTATCATCGACTTCCTCACTTTCACTGTCTTCGCTGCTTTCTTCATCTTCGACTTCTTCCCCACTACCTTCGTTCGATATATCGTCAGAATCTGCTTCAGATTCTTCTTCAGCAAGTTGGTTATCTTCATCTTCAGAATCTTCAATTTCTCGCTCTGAATCCGAACTATCCACGTCTTCACCGCTAATTATATTCATAAAATCGTCCTAGAAAAAAATATAATATACACTACTGTTACTGTTACCAAATATAGTGCTTGTATTGAATGCTTGCCTTCTCATCGGACTCGGTGTTCACTCTCTCCTCTTTCTTATCTATTTCTTTAACACTCCTCTTTAAATTTTTTTGTTTATTTCCCATATTTTTATAGCAGAAAAAGATTTTCCATTCATTCGTTCACAAAACAACACACGTGAAAAGCAATCAATAAATGTTAGGTTAAGGGTAAAGTGAAGTTTACTTTGGATCCGTTCGTTTTTGCACTACGGTGTAATTCCTTCTTTGGTGATCTCTGTCCTATCCTGTCTATTTAATATTACTCGACACACCAAATCGTAGTAAATATATTTGTCTACATTGTCGAACTACGTTGTAGAACAAGCACTAAATTTTGTTTTTGAAAATTCTCTAAAAAGATATAATTAAATTACACTAATGAAATAATACGTGGCCGACATTAAGTTCTAAATTTAAAAAAATATTAAGTGTTATTTCAACATTCCACAAATTATTATTGAATTAGTAAGAACAAGTAGTAGAATTAAGTGGAAACCACTACAATTCCAAACAGTAATTTGTACAAAAATCTGTTCATCTTCTTCTAAAAGTATTAGTGCAATAGGAAGAAATATAATTCAGCACCTTCGACCATATATTATCTAGACTCGGCATGTGGGCGTGTCGCATGTTACAAGATGTTTTTGCGGGGGGTTTCAAGGTACCCTGAATTCTATTGGCTAATTCAAACGTCGCGGGTCGAATGTCGAAAATGCATTAAAACTTTGTTTACATCGCCATTGTTATTTGTGGCTATTTTTGTTTTATTTATGTGTTTCTTAGACTTCCATAACATCCAGACAATTTTTCTGTTTTCAAAATCGGTAAATAGTGTTTTGTATACGATCCCGCGTTAGAGAAAGAATGGAATAAATCATTTTGTAGGCAAGTATTATCTTATTTGTAATTATTCCTCAGGCGTAGTCGTAGGGTTTCAGGTGCTCTCTAAAATAAAATAATATATAAGTAGATAATTATTTTACAGACTTAATACATATTTTTTAATAAAGTTGAATTTGTCAATGAGGCATTTCAGATCTTAGACTAACTAATATTGACTAGGTACTCTTAGTTTTTCAATGCAAATAAAACTCAAATAGGTACGTACTGCTTATTAAACCAGCTTCTGTATATTTGGTTTAAATTATATAGGTATTGCATGAGGTCAAATATGAGTTAATAAACTGATAGTTTAAGTAGGTAGTACAATTTATTAAGTGTCATAATATATTATATCTATTTTTAATGTTTTAGATTTCTAAAAGAATTGAATGCCCAAAAATAGTGACGGAAAATTGGACCAGTTATAGAGACCACAAGATGTATGCAAAACGTCGTTCAATAAACTAAAGTACTTAGGAAAAGTACCATATTATCTATAGCAAGCACGTTAAATATTCAGAACACATTCTGTTGGGTAAGTATAATCTACACTACCGATGATATTTTAAAACGTATTGATCAACTGCATGCGATGTTCAATTTTGATTCTATTTCAATACAATACAATTACTTTTATGTGACTTTTATGAATGTATAGCATGAATAAATAATAAAATGTTTGTACTTCTGCTCATATAACAGTTGTTGCTTTAAAAATTGGTACATTGCAAGATAATAAAGAATATTTCCGAATGACTTATTTTATAAAAAAAATAATCAGGATAATCTTAGTATGGAGTACGAAAAGAAACAAATTGAAATATTCTCAAAAAAAAAAGATGATACAGACAGTAAACATTTTTTTAAAAACAGCTGTTTTGAATTCAATTTAGGTTAACAATGTACATTTCCATGAAAATCTGAATGTCAGTTTATACATTCACAATACTTGCTTTAATAGCGAGTTTATATGTGCATGGATTTAGTGGCGCCAGTAGATGTTGGCAAGCCAGTAAAAAAATATTGAACGTATAAACAGTTACTGGCGAGAACTGGCGAGCAAGTCTTGACCTTTCATGCAATGATGCAAAAATGTTAGGAATTTCCAACTTTGTGGCCCGCCAGTACCAAGTTGTACGCCACTATGAAGTAAAATTGACATAAACTTTGAGTTGTCTAGAGACACTATCCTGGTTAGTTACTACTAGTTGTACTAGTAGCTGGTACTGTGTCAGCAAAAAAAAAATAGGACAACTATTTTTTCCTAATATAAATCTGTCTCTATTTGCACACTTGCAATGAATTTTGACAAATAACTGACAATGTCACAAAAATTAGTTAGATGTACAAAACTAGATTTTATACGATATAAGACTTGTCCCATTTTTTTTGCGCACAGCAGTACAAGTAACTATATTAATATAAATTCGTCTATAGAATATAAAAATGAGCATTAAGAAAACAACAAATAACAGTGGATTTCTGAGGAAATTACAAAATTTCTTGAATTATATGAAAAAGAGGCGTGTTTATGGGATGCGCATTTTAATTGTTATAAAAATAGAGAATCTCGAGTAATTGTTCATGAAAAAATAGCAACAAAAATGGCGATTGATGGTTTTGACAGTGTGAATGTAAGGCTAAGATTCGTTCAATAAACGGTTTCTAAAAAATTTAGGATCTTCTATTGAAAGTTTTAACACTCTTTCTGATGCACCTAAGTTTTCTCTACTTGCAATCCATTTTCTTAACCAGATACGGTCTCTTTGCTTATCATTTAGTTTATTTTCCACGTTGCTAATCTGTTGAACAATCCCTCATAGAACAATGCAGCACCCGGTACGAATTATTATTTTCTTTAATTTATTACTTGACATTTTGTCTCAATAACCACCTGCACTCAGAAGTCAAAGAATAAGACTGACTAGATAAAATTTAAAATTGTGTATAAACCTCTACTGGCGCGCAAGTTGGGCTGGCGTGGCAACTGGCGCCAGTAAATTCATGCATGTATAAACCTGGCATTTGGAAAGTCATCATCAAATGCAATAGGTAATTATTTTTTTCTTTTATTTCTTTTCCGAGACTTTTGTATACTTATATTACATTAAAAATAATACTCTCTATGTTTTATTTCAGTATACCAACCTTTACCACATTGCTTTGAGGATGGTTCATCAGATGATATACATACACAGAGTCTAAGAAGAAGAGCCAGATGAAGCTCAACATACAAGAAATTACTTTTAGAGCTTAGCGACACTAGAAAAATTAAAAAGTAAAAATTAACATCGTTAAAACAGGAGCTGACAGTCTTCACTCGCTAAGCTATAATAACGAATTATTACCGAACTAACCGCTAGTAATATTTTCTAATAATGCTAATATACTAGACATGCACTGACAGATTTTCCAAATTTATTAAAGTACCTATCACCTCTATATATATAACCTTAAAATATTCTAAATTAGTTTTAAAAACATATCGATTTCAGTAGAAATTAATTAAATGAAAAATTATTGTTTTAAAATAAGATTAAATAATATCATCAAATAATTTTCTCGGTTTGACCTAAATGCCACTAGACATTTAGTAAAGATAATGCAAGTGGCTGTAAAATATGTTGGGTGCATTTCTCAATATAGTATAATGAATTGGTCATTAGATTTTAAATTTTTTGCCTAATCATCGGCCAAGAGAATGTGTTATGTGAACAACACAACTAATTACCATATCTATCGTAGTTTTAAGTTTGACTTTTGCCCCTGCTAGAGAGTATAGTAGAAAATTGTTGTACTTCTCATTTTTCCAAATCGCCCCCCTTTGGCACAGAGTACATATACTTTTCATCACGATGAGGATAGTGATGCGAATTTTAGAAACTAAAAATCATAATTGAAGTTATTCTCAGTCTTGGTGTCATATCTTTAATTTTTGGACAGTATTTATTTGACATTTGAGCGTTACTTAAGAGTACGCAAACCTTTTAGTCTTTTAATATATTGTATATAGTTTAATTAGCGAATGGGTTTCATATATACCAATTTTTGTAGAGAATAAGTTTTTATTAACCCAGCTGATATGGATATATGCGGCGATTAAGAATCGACTAATTTATTGTATTGAAGGTGTATTTGTTAATTAACATAGAATAAAGGGCAATAAGTTATAATAACCTAGTATTATTAATTTAATGTATTTATATCTTCTAATAAAGAACACGACACTTTTTATATTTTTACTGTTTATTTAATTACTTATTTATAAATTGTTTGTTTTTAGCAACGTCTTTATTAAATTATGATCTAATTAAGATGTACTTATACTTAATAAAATATCGATACAAAATGTGTGTTTTAATTCTTACTTTTTTTTGTGAAGAAACATTTTACCTATAAAACATTTACTTCATATGATGATCGACCACGATAACTCAGTCGGTGTACTACATAAAGTACACCGACTGAGCAAGGATAAACTAGTTGGTGTCTATATAGACCTGGGTTCAAATGGCAGCTTGAGATGGCAAATTTTTTAATGCACGTATGTACTTAACTTTATTAGAATGTATGTGATTTGTGTGAATTGTTTTATGTTATTTATGTCACACAATACCTACCAATACAAATTATACAATACACACAAGAAAGGGAATACCATCAGTGACTATTTATTACTATTTGAAAAAAAATATGAAAATATATTTTTTCCCTCGTGAAAAACAGTAATTTCTAAACCTAAATAATGACTAATAATTGTATTACTAATTTTTGGCAACATCTCTGCTTTATACAATAACAGAAGTATTTGTTTTATTATCTAGAAAAGCTAAATTAATATCTCCATTTGCAATTTTCCAGTAGTAGAATATTGTTGTAAAAGTATGCTTATAAATTCGAAAAAAAATTTTTACTCGGGCTTAATTTTAAACATCACAATGTTAATTAATTTTATATATTATCCAATATTCAGACCCTTTCGCGAATACACGCCACTGGCAAGGGTCCCGTACACAGAAAAATATCCCCCTTCAGCACCCGCGGCTGCCATAGTCAGCGCCGCCTTAGTATACATAACAAACTCTCTATACTTTGGCTAAGATACCGGGTCTAGGTAATATATGGTCGAAGTTCAGCACGAACTACTACGACCCTGTCAAATTCAGCTAGAAGAAGAGGATGATTGAAGTGGGAACTAATAACCATTCCAACGTATTAGACAAACAGGAAGAAGTAGAATTCTAGGAGAACTACTACAACGGTGTCAAATTTTAATAGAAGAAGAAGAAGCATCAAGTCAGAACTACTAACTATTCCAAAGTGTAAGAAAAATAGGAAGAAGTAGAATTCGACGCGAACTACTATATCCGTGCCAAATTCAAACAAAAGAAGAAGAATAAAGTGGGAACTACTCATTTATTAACCATTCCAAACAACGTGCCGACTAACTCGTGATTTTCGTTTTAAATCGTAATGACTTGTACAAACTGCGTTCAAAAGAAAGTCACCGAACCATTCATTGATCGGATGTAGCCAAGAAATAATTCAAAAATTTATGTTACTCTAACTCTATGCGAGAATAGAATTGTGAAACGCAACTGTTAATTGGGGATATTTTCAGTTAGCAACACTGAAAACCCCAAAATTAAACACAAAACATAACCTCGAAATTTGACGTTCTTTCATAAAAATCCATGTGTTTATTCAATTTCTTTAGCATATGCAGCTCAAATTAAGTAAAAATGGGTAAACTAAACGTGGCTATGATGAGATACCTCACTCCAGAGGACTTTCGGGTGCTGACTGCCATTGAAATGTGCATGAAAAACCACGAACTGGTGCCCGGGCCAATGGCAGCTTCAATTGCGAATCTTCAACACGGTGGAGTGCATAAATTGCTACGAGAACTGTGTAAACATAAGCTACTTAGCTATGAGAGAGGCAAGAAGTATGATGGATATCGTTTAACTAACAGTGGTTATGACTATCTTGCATTGCATTCCCTTACAAAGCGTGGAATAGTTGGTTCATTTGGAAACCAAATAGGTGTTGGGAAAGAAAGTAACATTTATATTGTAGCTAATCCTGATGGAGACGAACTGTGTTTAAAGTTGCACAGACTTGGAAGGATATGTTTCCGTAAAGTAACGGAGAAAAGGGATTATCACAAGCACAGGAAATCAGCGTCTTGGCTATATCTGTCAAGAATTTCAGCTACGAAGGAATTTGCCTACATGACCGCTTTATACAATAGAAAATTTCCTGTACCGAAGCCTATTGACTTTAACAGACACTGCGTTGTTATGGAGTTAATCCAAGGGAAATTATTGAATCATGTAATGGAAGTAGACAACGTTGATGCTCTGTATGATGAGTTAATGAATTTAATAATAAGGTTTGCCGATTCTGGGGTGATTCACGGAGACTTCAACGAATTTAACATAATCCTAACGGAGGATGAGAAGCCAGTCATCATTGACTTTCCCCAGATGGTTTCCACTGAACACGCAAACGCAGAGTACTTCTTTAACAGAGACGTGAATTGTGTACGGGAGTTCTTTAAGAAACGTTTCGATTATGAAAGCGAGCTGTACCCCAAGTTTTCTGATGTGGAGAGGCTTGATAACTTGGACGCTGAGGTTTTATGTTCGGGCTTTACTAAAGAAATGTCTAAACACATAAATGAAGAATTAGGCATTGAGGAAAGTGAAAACGAAAATGACATAGAAGAACAAGAATATAAAATTGACGATGACAAATGTGATGGCGATTTTAAGCGGGAAGAAGAAAGTGAAAATGAAGAATTCTTTGATGCTCATGAAGAAGAAACTGTTACAGGTATGGATGGCATAAGTACAGGATTAAATTGTATCAGTGGGGGTCCAGACTACCTCTCTATCGATTCTGTAGCGGAACAAATGAGAATAAACAAGCCATCTAAGCAAGAAGAACAAGAAGACAGTAAGTAGTTTTTAG